>JANAVB010033820.1:18357646-18841700 GCA_029216955.1 Iris pallida
GAACTCTCGTACCGCGTTCCACGCTCGTGCTAAGGCACAAGCTTACATTTCGAGTTTCTTATGCGTTCAACAATGAAACAATGAATGGTTTACAACAATAAAACGGAAGACTATCGACATAGTCGTTCCGAGTAGAGTATAGCAACATTGAAAGACTTCGGCACCGATGGGTCGCCCAGGCGACTCCCGCACTAGGAGTTGCGTAATGTGTAAATGAATGAATCAACGAATGAATGAATGAATAAATACGTGAATGAATCAATGAACGAACGGACAATTGAAAGAAAGAAAAAGGAAGAATGAATAAAAGATAAGAATGAAAGGAATGGTTAGCGACAGGTATGACGGGCACGTGCAACGGGGCTCGCTACCCGCGCTGCACGGACGCCAACCTGGTCACATTATGGCTAAGGGTTAGCCTACGGCTCGGAGACAGCCGTTAAGTTAAAATGACAAACAAAAACGAAATGGTCGTGGACAATCCCCTCGTATACGGGAGGTAGGAGATATAAGGGATTTCCGCGACACGATCAAAGGGAGGATCGTAGCCGGCCCGGACGGAAATCAAGGGGGCTTACGGGCTGCCTGGGTGTGGGCTTGGCCACCCAGGAGACGTAAGTGCAGGAGTATTTCAAGATACTATCAACGTGTGCCTGCCGCACGCTCTGAATAGTTGCGAAATACCAAGGGAGAAAGGGTCCAAAATGGCTTGTGGTGCCAGCGACCGGTGCATATAGATTAAGTGGGCTTTGCTGGTGGCAATCCACGTGCAAGTCCTTGCATTGAAACAAAGTAGTCTAATTTAATTGAATGAAGCGCCTTCCGAACAGGCTTGAATGTAACACACCAAATGATAAAGAGTACTTCATGCAAATGAACTAGAAAACACGTCTACGATGCGCTAGAATCTGAGGCAAGGACACGCCCTCGACACTGAATGTTTACGAGAATCACGTTAAGTTATTACATATGAATTATTGACTAACTTATTTTACTTTGGACAGGGAAGGCCGGACGGTAAGTATGGGTAAGTCGTGCATGTATTTCCATGTAAACCTTGAATTCGGCAACACGAGATAGGCTATAAAATATGCCATAAAACTGATCCTAAGGAAAGATTAGAAAGACAATGAATGATAGACGGTGCACAAAAGTAAATAGAACGTGTTCGGTAATGATTGCATTGTGGGCGAGCTAGCCTCCCCACCAGTGCATAACAATGTACTGATAACCCCACAGTTTGCTTGCAGGACGCAGGAGATATCGTCGGGTGCGAAGCTTTCCTAGAATGAGCTAAGGCGCGGAGCTAACTCTGGAGCCTTGGAGTGTTACAAGGAGCTGAAGCACCATATACAGGACATAATGTATCGGAATATTGCCATGAATTATTCCATCTTGTAAGCCACTTGGCACGCCTTTTATGTTTCAGAGAGAGAGAGAGAGCTTGAGCGATTTGTAAACTCGGCCTAGCGCCGCTTGTAACTTTTTGAAAATCAATAAAGAGTTTGAATTCACTTTAATTTGTGTTCATTTACTTTCTGCTGCAAATGGAGACACTCTGTGCGACTCTGTGGTCTAGCTCAAATCGGTCGTTTCTGGACTTAGCCTTGCACGGGTGCAACCTAGGCCCATACGGCATCACGTATTAGCGAGGACGATCGCTCCTGCGAAAGCGGGGCGTGACAGATTGGTATCATAGCACGACTTTACGTCCTTGAACTTCATTTCGATTCTCTCAGTTTTGAAAGCTCGTTTTGAAAACACAAGAAGTGTACGCTCTCTCTCGTGGTGCCTTGGAATGTTCCATACAATAAGTCTAATACTTTCAAAAGCTCGTACAAGTACTCGGTTGAACGGGGTCGATAGGCGAAGGCCTTTGTGCCAAACCATGACGGACTTAAGTTGAAAGAAAACATATGCTAAAAGTTAGCAAACGCAGTGCATACTTGATTAACCTTATGCTGACAATAGCGAACGAGTACACGAGATCGAAGTATAGTTCGAACGGGATGGTTATGCACGCAGCCTTTCGGCTAAGTTGTGCCGAGTATCGCGCACCTAGACCTTCTGGTACGAACGAGTTTGCGAGCGAGATCAAAAATCGCTTGGACGAGAATAAGTGAGATTTAGAAACGTATGTTGATAGAGACGCTACTTGACCAACGCCAAAGCGAACACGAAAAAATGGTTCTTAGACTTTGAGGAACGGGCGAACGCGCGATTGAACACATCGATTGGGAATCGAATGATCTTTTGAGGATTTATAGAATGACTTGACCCTGAGTGGTGTATGTGATAGGTTCGAAGAAGTATAAGAGTGAGTGTCGACGACTAATCGAGTGGCTTGAACCCTGAGTGGTGTATGGACGACATAGAAATTATTCGAGCGAGACTAAAGGATTTACGGATAGAACGAGTATGTCGGCAAGCGATGATATCGCACAAAGCCTTAGAACGAGTAACGGTTAGTTTGTTTTGACTTCGATAGTATCAAACGAGATATCGTTCGGACGAATTAAGAATGCGTAGTACGAATTACGAAACGATTGAATAGAGAGTCGGAACGATAAAACGAATGGAGGTTTTGGTCGAGAAAACGTAGTGAATCGTACATACAATTTTTGATTTAGTCGAATGGATTGAAACTTGAGTTAAGACGAAATACTCAGACGAGATCGAAGATAGCATGATCGGAAGATAGTGTGCATAAAAAACGTTGGGTTGGAGGTACGAGAATGACTAAGGAATTGAAATGGATGTTGCTCAAGAAAGAGTTAGCACGAGACAATGTGAATTGAGGAATTAAGTTACACGACTCAGAATTCGTTGCAAAAGAAAGATCGTCAGGTTATGTACATCATCGATGGTATTGAGGCGTATTAAAGATCGATGTACGATAACTCGGGGGTATTCTGATTCAATGAATGATGATCGTGTTAGAAGTTATTATTTCAAAGGATGCTATATTGGAGAATTTGGATAGAAATGAACGTTTGGATAAAGAAGGGAAGTGACTCGATTGTTCGGTGATAACCACAACGACAACGATCTTGTCTTGAGCGAGCGCAACTCCAGCCTCGTACATGCGTCATGTCAGATTTGGGACGATCGTTCCGCGTGAGCGTTGGCATGGTGATTCATGTCCAGCGGGAATGATCAAACTCGAAATACCTTGACATGGCAATTTTGATTGCTACAACTTGTGGTTTGAAGCGAAGGCGAATTTGAGGATTGATCGGACGTATAATAGACGGCAAAGTAAAGTCGAGGATTGAGTAGGCCCAATCCGCGTATCAAAAATGAGTAAGTCTAGACGCAACGCAAGAGTTACGTCCCGATGAGAACGATTATTCTGCAGGAATATTGATATGGTGATTCATGTCCGCCATGGATAATCAGACTTGTGTGAGATCGGGACGCGACATATTGCAAGGCTAGACGACCTTGTGATCGACTACGTGAATTGGATAGGTGAACTGTATCAAAACATACTTGAAGAGATAGACTACGATAATTGTTATTATGGACGCACGATATTGACATGTCAAGAATTTGATTGAGGACAACCTATCGTAGGATGACTTTCCTAAACGAACTCGAACTTGGAGCGGAGAATGTGTTGATGCAAATAGGGTAAACGCTGCTTGATGTTTAGAAATTTGAGCGAAACGAACTTGGGTAGAAACTCCCGTACAAACGAACAAATGGTTTGACCATAGGATTTGGGGCGAGCTTCGTGCAGCGGCCTTGCACGATAAGCCACGGACTTGAATTGTAACTATGACCCTGTGAGATGACCTAGCGGATAGGCAGACGACCCTATGCCGAGTGATTGAACCTGTACGATTGACATTACAGTATCGTCTGGACGGACGATAGACTTTAGGCAGCAAGACTTAGAGTAGGACGGGAAACAGGGAGTGTGCGTGAACGACGACGAGATTGGCCCCAAACAAAGCGAATGATAGGAATGGATGATGCACAAGTAAAGTTGGGATAACGAATTGAATCATTAATAGGAAGACGTACTCGATGATAGTGCAATACTTGGTCTTGAATCGGACGGAAAGTACTTGAGACTTGGTCGACTCCGCTAAGAAGAAGAAATCGTATTGATTTCATAGACAAGAACGCTTGAGAAACGAATCGGATCATCTCGAGGATCAAGATAAACGATAGTGAGATGCACGCATGTTCGGTTTTAAATCGAAGTTAGTGAAATGATCGACAAATCAAAACTATCACGAGTAGCTTGTCCGACTTCGCTAATCGCTAAGCTTGGTTGAAATGTACGTATTCGGGGGACGCCTTGAATATGTGCACAGTCCCCACTCAGCGATATGATGAACTCGAATGCAGCTGCAAGTGGGTATTGAGATGCGCATAAACGAAAGTGAGTTTGCCTCAGCTTACGACTGTCGAGTTAGATAAATTATAACACACCTCGTGCGACCATTTTAGTCCCATGACACGAAGAAATAGCAACCAAGTCGAAGAAACACGACAATTGAATAAGTACCATCAACTCTAAAATAAGCGATAAAGTCATTCGGTAGGGATTGTCTAAGATACGTACATGACATGAGTTAGGGAACGGTAGGATGACCTGCACTCAGAAAGTTTCGAGGACGAGACTCGTTTTGAGTGGTGTATTATGTAATGACCCGCTCCGCCCTAGCAGAACGCCGATTCAAACGGTAAGTACAACGACTCAAACGAGGCGTCGAACCGAAGAGTTGGCATCGACATGATGAAGAATTGATGCAAGGCTTACATTGCCCCGTCCAAGATGAATCCCGACTTAGAGTTTCAAAGGCACGCTCGGAGTATCGCTCGGCCGATGCGAACATCGCTAAGGTGGATGGCTCCGATAAACCCGTCTTTGCTTAGCCTAGACACATAATAATACGGACACTATTGCTAGAATCGCTAGGCGATAACACCACGCATGCTAATAAATGACTCAACGCACCTAGATAAGGGAATAACCTCATCTTGTATGCTTGTATAGAATATGGAAAAGAACATAGAAAAGAACATAAAAAAGGTGAGAACTCTCGCACCGCGCTCCACGCTCGTGCTAAGGCACAAGCTTACATTTCGAGTTTCTTATGCGTTCAACAATGAAACAATGAATGGTTTACAATAATAAAACGAAAGACTATCGACATAGTCATTCCGAGTAGAGTATAGCAATATTGAAAGACTTCGGGACCGATGGGTCGCCCAGGCGACTCCCGCACTGGGAGTTGTATAATGTGTGAATGAATGAATCAACGAATGAATAAATGAATGAATACGTGAATGAATCAATGAACGAACGGACAATTGAAAGAAAGAAAAAGGAAGAATGAGTAAAAGATAAGAATGAAAGGAATGGTTAGTGACAGGTATGACGGACACGTGCAACGGGGCTCGCTACCCGCGCTGTACGGATGCCAACCTGGTCGATAACGCATTATGGCTAAGGGTTAGCCTACGGCTCAGAGACAGCCGTTAAGTTAAAATGACAAACAAAAACGAAATGGTCGTGGACAATCCCCTCGTATACGGGAGGTGGAAGATGGATTTCCGCGGCACGATCAAAGGGAGGATCGTAGCCGGCCCGGACAAAAATCAAGGAGGCTTACGGGCTGTCTGGGTGTGGGCTTGGCCACCCAGGAGACGTAAGTGCAGGAGTATTTCAAGACACTATCAACGTGTACCAGCCGTACGCTCTGAATAGTTGCGAAATACCAAGGAAGAAAGGGTCCAAATGGCTTGTGGTGTCAGCGACCGGTACATATAGATTAAGTGGGCTTTGCTGGTGGCAATCCACATGCAAGTCCTTGCATTGAAACAAAGTAGTCTAAGTTAATTGAATGAAGCGCCTTCCGAATAGGCTTGAATGTAACACACTAAATGATAAAGAGTACTTCATGCAAATAAACTAGAAAACACGTCTACGATACGCTAGAATCTGAGGCAAGGACACACCCTCGACACTGAATGTTTACGAGAATCACGTTAAGTTATTACATATGAATTGTTGACTAACTTGGTTTACTTTGGACAGGAAAGGCCGGACGGTAAGTATGGATAAGTCGTACATGTATTTCCATGCAAACACTTGAATTCGGTAACACGAGATAGGCTATGAAATATGCCATGAAACTGATCCTAAGGCAAGATTAGAAAGACAATGAATGATAGACGGTGCACAAAAGTAAATAGAACGTGTTCGGTAATGATAGCATTGTGGGCGAGTTAGCCTCCCCACCAGTGCATAACAATGTACTGATAACCCCACAGTTTGCTTGCAGGACGCAGGAGATATCGTCGGGTGTGGAGCTTTCCTAGAACGAGCTAAGGCACGGAGCTAACTCTAGAGCCTTAGAGCGTTGCAAGGAGCTGAAGCACCATATACAGGACATAATGTATCAGAACATTGTCATGAATCATTCCATCTTGTAAGCCACTTGGCACGCCTTTTATGTTTCAGAGAGAGAGAGAGCTTGAGCGATTTGTAAACTCGGCCTAGCACCGCTTATAACTTCTTGATAATCAATAAAGAGTTTGAATTCGCTTTAATTTGTGTTCATTTACTTTTTGCTGCAAATGGGGACACTCTGTGCGACTCTGTGGCCTAGCTCAAATCGGCCATTTCTGGACATAGCCTTGCACGGGCGCAACCTAGGCCCGTGCGGCATCACGCCTTAGCGAGGACGATCGCTCCTTGCGGAGCGGGGCGTTACAGGCTCGTTATCTCCATTTGTCGGAGAGGGCTCGTCGCCTCTATTTGCTGGGGAGGGCTCATCGCAGCCATGTCAGCCGGAGCAGACCTGGTCGCTATAGACTTCTCGTACACTTGAGGTTGGCCTGAGTTCATCACAAGCACCAATGGATTTGATGGGAGGCCTTGAGTCGCAGGAGGCGATGACTTGGTCACAGCTTGAACGAGATCATGGGCCGTGGGGATATCCTTCGCAGCAGACCTTGCCGTCGTCAAACACCGGTGAATTTGATTGGAGGTCTTTTGCTGAGGATACCTGCAGGTCAATATTTGACACACCGCCACCGTCTTACACCCAGAACACTACAGAAGAGGCCGGCGATGACTATCAGCCCTTGCCAGGGGAGACACCGGAGCAAACAGCGGCTAGGCGGGCTAGACTGGGTCTTGGGCCAGTCGATCGTAGGTATTATGATAGGATGCATAGAGGTGATTATTGACTTTGATGTAGTTGATGTGTAAAAACTATTTATGAACTAATGTTAAAGTTAATCTTAACCCAAATTTGGTGCTCTTGTACACTTTCTTCTATTGGGTCCAATGCCTCCGCAGTTGCTGCAATGAAGATCTCTTGTTTCCAGCTCCCTTGTCAAACAACGATTTTTTTCGGTCTGCCGGCTCTACGTCCGACGTTCGGTACTCTAATTTCACCTCTTACCAATTCAGCTTCTGGAGTATATGGAGATGGAATCCCTTGCATACATGGCGCATATACACTTTTAAGTTTTTCAACTAAAAATTATTCAGGATAATAGCTTTCTACTTGCAAGTTACTAGATTGACAAGAAAAGTAAGCATGTATACATGGTAAAAGTGTATGCTGCCAGCGATAACATGTACACATTCTATTTTCTAAATCCACTATATATCGTCTACTACTTTCATGATCATATATTTCAAATTTAAATACATTAATATGCAGCATTTGAAAATGATGTATCTCTATTTTGATACGTGCCATAGTTTTGAGCATCCTCGGACAATAGTGTGTATCCAGGTTTTCAGCAATTTGTCTATATTTTTCATGTATAGTTATAATTTTAGCTCTAATGCCATCAAGCAATGTGGTGATTGGTTTATCACGCAAATTCTTAATCCAATTATTAAAACTCTCTGCAATGTTCGATGTGTTAATATCTGGTCTAGGACATGGTGCATAAGCAGTAATCCAATGTAAAAAGTTATGATTTTCATCGTTTGTCCCAACAATCCAATTAAAAACATCAATATTAGCAGATTTAATCTTTTCAAACCATTCGGTCGCATCAACATCATTATAAAAGCGGGCAAGTTTATCTAACCATACTTGATATTGTCGTGTACTAGTACATTGACTTCTCATATTCTGTTTAAAATGTTGAATACAAAAAAAATGTGGAGAGCTAGGAAAGATATCATGTATTCCACGAATTAAACCTTTTTGCTTATCAGATATAAATGAGATACCATCCCACCGATCAAAACAAGTTTCAAATGAAGATTTTAAACATTGTAAAAACCATATCCACGATTCAGTATTCTCATTTTCAGCAATACAATAAGCAATTGGATATAATTGATAGTTAGGATCATGAGCACATGCTACAAATAAATTACCTTAAAATTTAGACGTAAGAAAAGTTGCATCAACACTAATAACGGATAAGCAACCTTGCAAAAAACTATCTATGCATGCCTTCCAACATATAAATATTCCTTGAAAAATATTATTTTCTACGATTTTTAAAAAATACTTCGTTGCAGGATTTGTTTCCATAATTGTAAAACCGTATTTTTCAAGACTACCGTATGCATCAATATAACTACCATTAATTTTGAATAATGCAAGTTTTTTTGCCCTCCAAGCTTTTGAATACGTAACTGTAACGTCCGTATTTTGGGATACGTATTTTAATTAGGCGTATATGTATTTCGGGTCTGTATTTTATTTTCTCGGATTCTGGCCTGTAATTGTGTTTTGGCTTAACTTGCGGATTTTGGTTTTCTCGTAAAACGGGTTTTTGGACCTGGCTTGGTTTTATTTTGTGGAAAAGAAATTGGTTTGGTTTAATATGCATTAGAACACCCTAGTTAATCTCCACCCTCATTCCACCACAACCACCCTCATTAAATCCCCACCAACCATTCTCTCTCCTCATTACTTTCCTCATTAATTCCTAACTCCTTCTTCTTCCTTCTTCCACACAACACCCCACCCATAGACAAGTGCATCTTGCCACCACATGAAGACCAAATTTTATTTGTCTCTTAGCTTAATTAGATGATTTGGAACAACATTAGAACTTGACATTTTTGGATTTGGAGCTTAGATTCTCCTAGATCTAAGTTTTTAGCATTTTCAGAATTTCTTGGGTTTGATCTACCAAACTTGGATTTTTGCTTGTTTGGATGCTTCTATGTTGTAGAGAATCAAATTTTACACAAGTTAGACTCTTGAAAATCCGGATTTCGAGTTTTATGGACCAAGTTGTGAAGTTCCAAAGTTTTGAAGCCATTGGTGTTCTTCCTCTCAGCTTGAGGAAGAAGAAGACCCCCCCTTACAGCCGCGCTGTTTAGCGCCGGACTGTTTCCCCCGTGCGCGCTCTTTAGCGCGCTGCTGGCCCGCGCGCGCTTGGCTGCCTTGCGCTGCCGCCCCCTACGCGCTTGGCCCCGCGCCCCTGCGCGCTCGGCCCCCGCGCCCCCTGCGCGCTCGGCCCCCGTGCCCCCTGCGCGCTCGGCCCCCGCGCCCCCTGCTCGCTCGGCCCCCGTGCCCCCTGCGCGCTCGGCCCCCGCGCCCCCTGCGCGCTCGGCCCCCGCGCCCCCTGCGCGCTTGGCTCCCCGTGTCCCTTGGCGCGCTGCGACTGTTCCCAAGCGCGTCTCTTGGCACCGCTTGCCCGAGCCCTTTGCCTGGCACACCCTGTGCCATGGCTTCCCCTCCTGACCCTTGGTGTTCCCCTTGGTTCTCAGTTTTTCTCTTGCTGATTTTGTTTTCTGAGAGCTTGATGCCCACAGCACGACTTGACTTAACCCGACACGTCTTGACACGACTTTCTGTGTCTTTAATTTATGACTAGCATTCTCTGATCTTGGCAGTAACTCGATGTGGTACACTTGTAACTTGTGTCTTTTAACTTGTAACCTGCGACATGTAATTAATCCCCTGTAACTTGATATCTTGATAGTGGCCGCCGCGGCCCACTCTTGACTTGACTTGGCTCGACTTGATAACTGGTCGTACTTGACTTGCCCTGACGTCGTGGGTGTTCTTTCTTGTTGCGTTGTGCAGATCTACTTGTCTTGTCTTGCATCATGTCTAGGACGTGACTCCCTGGGCACCACGGCCAGGGACTCATACTAAATTAGATTAGGCTAATGATTAGAACAAACTAGAACATGAAAAATTTCCAGTCACAAGCAATCTTGTTATCTGGGCGCTTTAATGGACTTGTAGCTTGCCGACGAGTAGAGCACATTTCCAGCACACTGTCATGTGTTGCACCTCTAAGTCACCTAAGGGAATATCGTCTCCTGGGCGATGTACCCAACCATACTCTCAACCCGCGGAATGATAACTAGATAGTCTGCAGGGCTTGGGACTGGGAAATTCTCACTTGCATCTTGTTAGTAATTAGGCTTGTGATAACCCTAGTTAGTTAAGTAGTAAGCCGTAGTATTTGCTTGGCCGCTTGCGAATGGATGGTGTCTAGCCTGGTTCAAGTCTCATCTAAGTCCCTACACCTGGTACTCCTGTACATGATTGTTCTACTTATCTTTAACAATAAATGGGTAGAGACAAGTGATATTCAGATGAAGGATTACAACCCCGGTCCTTGTTTGGTTTACGGGTTGTAATCTGGCTCCCGAAATGGTTCCATGTCCCTAGTCATTTATTGTCCAGCTGTACTTTTATTACTTGTGCTTTTCTTCTATTTCTTATATTCTGATATGCTGGCTTTTGTTCTTATTTCGTGGCCTCCTTTGTGGCACTTGCTCTTTCTGGGGTTTGACCCAGCTGATTTTGTGTGGCCAGATTTCGAAGCAGCACCCGAGGATCTACCGAACTTCCAGCCCAATGGTGGCGACTAGAAGGAACCCGGGCTACGAGTGGGTTTTTTTCTATTTTGTTTCACTCACTCCTTTGTAAATTATTCTTTGAGGCGTTTAGCCAACGAGCACCTGTTAGCTCGATGCACATTTACTTACTGTCTGCCTACGGGCTGTAAACATGATTAACAAATCCTAGGGTTGATCATGTATGACTTAACTCTTGCTAGTCCTTGCATTTTGTACGACTAGCTTCATGATCAACTGAATATGTAATATTTGGGACGTATTTTATTGTATATTTGGTGATCTAACATCTTGTAACTATATTACTTGCTTGAGATTGAGACAATAGGCTTGATCTTAAGAGACCGTTGGCTTGTAGTAAACCCTCATATCTAGACAGCCGTGACCGTATACCGAGGTAGATTCCATTTCAATATACGTAGCTGGCTATGTCCGCCCCCGCTCTCCAGTATTCTGGTTCTGGGGCATGACATGGTTTAAGTGGTGGCCCATGCAGGTCTTGGCAATTCAAGATATGTGAGGGTTTACCGGATAGATGTCTCAATCAGTACTCGTCTTTGATCTCCATTCATATCCTCTAAATCTCTGGATTTTTGCCCTGATCATGTGCTTGTATCGTTGATCTGTCCTGGTCCTTCCTTATTATTTTCCCTGTGCCATCTTCTTCAGCGGCACTGTGCCTGACCCTGTCGATCAGCAAGGTGGAGCACTTCCCGTGGACCAGCCACCCGGAGATTAAGCCCAGCATTCCGGAGTAGCCTCCAGAGTTGTACCTCCCGGAGGAGAGCCCCCAGTTCGGCCTGTTCGACCTGCCGAGCCTGATGATGGCACCTTGGTAGGTCTCATCAGGACCTTGATAGCTTCCCAAGATCGTAGAGAAGACGCCTTGCACCAGGTAGTGGCAGATGCTTTGACCAGAGGCGGTCATCCAGGGAACAGCGCGGCCAACAGCTTCAAGCGCTTGAACCCTCCATTCTTCGACGGCAGCGAAGATGCGATTGCCGCGGACGCTTGGCTTCAGGATACCGAGGTAGTTCTGGAAGCAGCTAGAACCCCTGAGAATGAGAAGGTGGCCGTAGTTCGGCTACAGTTACTGGACTTAGCTCGCAGTTGGTGGGCGGCGCAGGCCATGGGATTAGTGGCACCCATTGCTTGGGCAGTATTTAGAGAAAGATTCCAGACGAAGTATTTTGATGCTGTAGCTCAGTATGACCTGCAGACGAGGTTTACCAACTTGAAGCAAGGAGGCAGAACGGTCGACGGTTATACAACTGAGTTTTCTAGACTCAGTAGGTTTGCCCCCACCTTGGTGGCGACCGAGTTTGATAGGGCCCAGCAGTTCCAGCAGGGACTGCATTTGGAGATCTTGTTGGCAGTTGAGCAGTTCGAGCACCAGACGTTCGATACAGTATTAAGGGCAGCTAGGAGGCACGAGTACACCTCCCAGAGGATCGTGGATAGGACCGGAGATAGGAAGCGATCCTACAACCAGATGCACCAATCATCAGCTCCAGCCCCGGCAGCTAAAAGTTTGACTATTGGAACTCCGAGGCGGGCGGCCTCAGTGACGTCGGTTCAGCATTCAACCCCGATGTACCCACAGCAGCAGAAGCAGAAGCATATTTCTGCGATAGGATGTTCTCATTGTGGAAAGCCAGGACACGTGGTGGCAGACTGTCGCAGGGCACAGGGATTGTGCCTGGCTTGTGGAGCGACAGATCACAAGATAGGAGCCTGCCCGAATAGGGGTAGTTCATCCTCTTCTAACCTAACCAGTCCATCTGTTAGGGGACCAGCACCTATGCAGCAGCAGCAGTACCCGAGGCTCTTGTTGCCTCAGGCCCAGGCGTTTCATCAGCAGAACCAGCAGCAGTATACCCAGGCCCAAGTGCAGAGTAGGCAGAGAGGTTTACAACAGAGGGGACCCGCAGCTAGAGGACAAGGTCAGGCCATGATGATGACTATAGAAGAAGAAGTTGCACCAGGTGAGGTAGTGGCAGGTACTATTCTCGTCAACTCCTTTCCAGCATCGGTATTATTTGATTCTGGTGCATCGCATTCATTCATGTCTGCACGATTCGCGACACGGATAGGATTGGAGCCAGAGTCATTATCAGTAAGGCTCAATATACTTACTGGTAATGGTCCTGTGGGAGTAGATCGAGTGTTTTACTCGTGCCGGATCGTAGTTAGCGGTAGAGAGTTCCCCGCTAGATTCATAGAGTTCCCTATGGCAGACTATGATGTAGTCTTAGGCATGGATTGGTTGAAGAACCAGTATGCTAGGATAGACTGCCATGTTGGCAGGATTGTCTTTAGTATTCCAGGCGAGCCAGAGTTTTCATTTTCCAGAGGCGTAGTGGAACCATCTTTCCCAGTATTACGGATGGCAGTAGCAGCAGTACAGTTACCCAGGATAGTTGAAGAATTTCCAGATGTCTTCCCAGAAGAACTTCCAGGGATGCCGCCAGAACGGGAGATTGAGTTTACTATAGACTTGATCCTCGGGACAGCACCAGTATCAGAGCGAGTCTACAGGATGGCGCCTTCAGAGTTAAAGATTTTGTACAAGATGATTGAAGAACTCAGGACCAAGGGATTCATTCGTGCAAGTGGATCGCCTTGGGGAGCCCCGATGCTTCTTGTGAAAAAAAGGATGGTACGTCCAGGTTATGTGTAGATTATCGTACCTTGAACTCAGTGACAATCAAGAACAGATACCCTCTTCCGAGGATAGATGACTTGTTTGATCAACTCAAAGGGGCTTCAGTATTCTCGAAGATAGACTTGCAGTCAGGATACCACCAGATCAGAGTCAGAGAGTGGGACATCCCGAAGATGGCGTTTAGATCGAGGTATGGGCATTAGAAGTTTCTTGTTATGCCCTTGGGAGCGACCAATGCGTCGGCTGTATTCATGGACCTCATGAATCGCATTTTCATACCTTACTTAGATCAGTTCGTGATCGTATTCCTAGATGATATCCTGGTCTACAGCAAGAGCGAAGCAGAGCATGAGCAGCATCTCAGGATCGTCCTTCAGACGCTTAGGGAGCACCAGTTGTACGCCAAGTTCAGCAAATACGAGTTTTGGCTCGATCGTATTTCGTACTTGGGTCGCGTCATTACCCGAGGAGGAGTAGAAGTGGATCTCCAGAAGATTGTGGCTATCGAGACATGGCCAGTACCTAGTTCAACGGCAGAGGTTCGCAGCTTCCTTGGATTGGCCGGCTACTACCGGTGATTCGTTTCAGATTTTGCAAGGATTTTGGCGCCGATGACCCAGTTGACCCTCAAGGATGTGCAGTTTGCTTGGACAACAGAGTGCCAGGAATCATTTAAGAAGTTGAAGCGAGGTTTGATAACGGCTCCCAGTCTCACACTTCCAGATGGGACCGGAGGATTCACAGTTTATTGCGATGCTTCAGGCAGAGGATTGGGATGTATCTTGATGCAGCATAGAAAGGTAATATCTTATGTATCACGTCAACTTCGTGATCATGAGAACAATTACCCGACCCACGACTTGGAATTGGCAGCAGTAGTGTTTGTACTTAAGCTTTGGCGGCACTACTTGTACGGAGATAGAGTGGAGATATTTACTGATCACAAGAGCCTGAAGTATGTTTTCACCCAGAAGGACCTTAATATGCGACAGAGGAGATGGCTCGAGCTACTAGTGGACTACGATGTGGACTTGCAGTATCACCCAGGGAAGGCCAATGTTGTAGCAGATGCATTGAGCAGGAGAGCCGGAGTTTACTTCCTAACGGCGCAACCAAAATTATTGGCAGATCTTCAAAAGATGGGTATTGAAGTGGTTCTTCCTACCAACGTGGCGTTGATGGCCAATCTACAAGTTCAGTCCAGTATAGTTGAGAGGATCCGGATGGTGCAGTCTACAAATTCTAAGCTTCAGCGGCTCAGAACGGAATGTGAGGCAGGAAGAAGGCCAGAGTTATGTATCCATGAAGATGGTACACTTCAGCACGGCACTCGTCTTTGTGTACCCAGTGGAGATATCAGACAGGAGGTCATGGTAGAAGCTCACAATTCGTAGTATTCTATTCATCCCGGTGGTACGAAGACGTATAGGGATATTCGTCAGTATTTTTGGTGGAATGGCATGATGAGGGAGATAGCCCAGTTTGTCTCTCGGTGTTTGGTTTGCCAGCAGGTTAAAGCTGAACATCAGAGGCCCGCTGGACTTCTTCAGCCCTTGCCAATTCTAGAATGGAAATGGGAGCATGTGACCATGGATTTTGTGACTGGATTGCCTAGATCCCCAGCTGGTCGAGATGTTATTTGGGTTATAGTTGACAGGCTCACGACGGTGGCTCATTTTCTCCTATTCAGAGTTGGTCAGTCTACGGCCCAGTTGGCAGAGATGCACCTCAGGCAGATTGTCAGGCTTCATGGTGTGCCCGTCAGTATCACCTCGGACTGAGATTCAAGGTTTACATCACACTTTTGGCGTAGCCTGCAAGAGAGTTTGGGAACTCGTCTCCAGTTCAGCTCAGCATATCATCTGCAGACAGATAGTCAGTCGGAGCGTACAATCCAGACTCTTGAAGACATGTTGAGATCTTGTACACTTGACTTCGGTGGTTCGTGGGAAGATCACCTGCACCTGGTGGAATTCTCATACAACAATAGTTTTCAGGCCAGTATTCAGATGGCCCCGTTCGAGGCACTGTATGGCAGGAAGTGCAGATCCCCGCTAGCATGGGATGACATTGGAGAGAGGCAGATGCTCGGTCCAGAAATGATTGCCCAGACAGTTGAAGTGGTCAGAGGGATCAGAGATCGTCTTCGAGTGGCCCAAGATCGCCAGCGGCATTGGGCCGATGCCCATCGGCGTCCCTTAGAGTTTGCTATCGGCGACCATGTATTCCTTAGGATCTCGCCTGACCGCAGCGTAGGCCTGTCAATGGTAGACCGAAAATCCGTATCCGATCCGTATTCGAACCGAAAATATCCGAAATTTTGGATACGGGCACGAATTCGGATATCATATCGGATATTTATCGGATATCGGATGCGGATACGGTAAGTGTCATATCCGGACCAATAATATCCGAACCAATAATATTTAAATTATTTAATAAATTTAAAATATATTCAATGTATGCATGGGACTATTAGTTATATATGCTTGTGTGAAGAATTTTTTGGTGCAAATGTATTCAATGTATGCATGGAAATCTACTGCTTATGATATTTCAATGTGAAAATCTGCACATATATTTGTCAAAATCTGTTGGTTCTGATTTTTTTCTTTCCCTTTTTAAATATTTTTTAGTAATCTTATTGGTTCGGATATTATCCGATATCCGTTAAAATTATCGGTAACGGATACGGTAGCCAAAACTTCTATCCGATCGGATATCGGATAGTTATCGGATATATCCGATAGTTAATGGTTCGGATATGGTAATGCTAATATCCGACCAATAAGCTACCATTGACAGGCCTACCGCAGCGTCATTCGCTTTGGCATACGGGAAAAGCTTAGTCCTAGGTATATAGGGCCGTTCGATATCCTTGAGCGAGTAGGAAATGTGTCCTATCGTCTCGCTCTTTCGCCGTCGCTAAGAGAGGTGCATGATGTATTCCATGTGTCCCAATTACGACGGTACATCCCGGACTCGAGCCATATCCTGGACCATTCGGAATTGGTTGTTGGTACTAACCTTTTGTATGAGGAGAAGCCCGTGTCTATATTGGACCGGAGAGAGAAGATACTCAAGAACAAGACTATTAGCTTAGTCCGTGTTGCTTGGGGTCATCACTCTCTAGGTGAGTCAACGTGGGAGCATGAGGACGACATCCGATCGCGATATCCAGACTTGTTTGACCCATAAGGTATAATGTCTTCCTTATGCCTTATGCTTTCCATCCCTTGCTTGCATGTATAATTGTATGATTGTTTGCTTAGTGTAGCTTAATTGCGGATAGCATAGCTGGCTCTTGCATCTCTAAGCATCTTGATCTAAATTTCGAGGACGAAATTCTTTTAAGGTGGGTAGAGTTGTAACGTTCATATTTCGGGATACGTATTTTAATTAGGCGTATATGTATTTCGGGTCTGTATTTTATTTTCTCGGATTCTGGCCTGTAATTGTGTTTTGACTTAACTTGCGGATTTTGGTTTTCTCGTAAAACGGGTTTTTGGACCTGGCTTGGTTTTACTTTGTGGAAAAGAAATTGGTTTGGTTTAATATGCATTGGAACACCCTAGTTAATCTCCACCCTCATTCCACCACAACCACCCTCATTAAATCTCCACCAACCATTCCCTCTCCTCATTACTTCCCTCATTAATTCCTAACTCCTTCTTCTTCCTTCTTCCCACAACACCCCACCCATAGGCAAGTGTATCTTGCCACCACATGAAGACCAAATTTTATTTGTCTCTTAGCTTAATTAGATGATTTGGAACAACATTAGAACTTGACATTTTTGGATTTGGAGCTTGGATTCTCCTAGATCTAAGTTTTTACCATTTTCGGAATTTCTTGGGTTTGATCTACCAAACTTGGATTTTTGCTTGTTTGGATGCTTCTATGTTGTAGAGAATCGAATTTTACACAAGTTAGACTCTTGAAAATTCGGATTTCGAGTTTTATGGACCAAGTTGGGAAGTTCCAAAGTTTTGAAGCCATTGGTGTTCTTCCTCTCAGCTTGAGGAAGAAGAAGACCCCCCCTTACAGCCGCGCTGTTTAGCGCCGAACTGTTTCCCCCGCGCGTGCTCTTTAACGCGCTGCTGGCCCGCACACGCTTGGCTGTCTTGCGCTGCCGCCTGCGCGCTCGGCCCCCGCGCCCCCTGCGCGCTCGGCCCCCGCGCCCCCTGCACGCTCGGCCCTCGCGCCCCCTGCGCGCTTGACCCCCGCGCCCCATACGCGCTCGGCCCCCCGCGCCCCCTGCGCGCTCGGCCCCCGCGCCCCCTGCGCGCTCGGCCCCCGCGCCCCCTGCGCGCTTGGCTCCCCGCGCCCCTTGGCGCGCTGCGACCGTTCCCGAGCGCGTCTCTTGGCACCGCTTGCCCGAGCCCTTTGCCTGGCACACCCTGTGCCATAGCTTCCCCTCCTGACCCTTGGTGTTCCCCTTGGTTCTCGGTTTTTCTCTTGCTGATTTTGTTTTCTAAGAGCTTGATGCCCACAGCACGACTTGACTTAACCCGACACGTCTTGACACGACTTTCTGTGTCTTTAATTTATGACTAGCATTATCTGATCTTGGCAGTAACTCGATGTGGTACACTTGTAACTTGTGTCTTTTAACTTGTAACCTGCGACCTGTAATTAATCCCCTGTAACTTGATATCTTGATAGTGGCCGCCGCGGCTCACTCTTGACTTGACTTGGCTCGACTTGATAACTGGTCGTACTTGACTTGCCCTGACGCCGTGGGTGTTCTTTCTTGTTGCGTTGTACAGATCTACGTGTCTTGTCTTGCATCATGTCTAGGACGTGACTCCCTGGGCACCACGGCCAGGGTCTCATACTAAATTGGATTAGGCTAATGATTAGATCAAACTAGAACATGGAGAATTTCCAGTCACAAGCAATCTCGTTATCTGGGCGCTTTAATGGACTTGTAGCTTGCCGACGAGTAGAGCACATTTCCAGCACACTGTCATGTGTTGCACCTCTAAGTCACCTAAGGAAATATCGTCTCCTGGGCGATGTACCCAACCATACTCTCAACCCGCGGAAGGATAACTAGATAGTCTGCAGGGCTTGGGACTGAAAAATTCTCACTTGCATCTTGTTAGTAATTAGGCTTGTGATAACCCTAGTTAGTTAAGTAGTAAGCCGTAGTATTTGCTTGGTCGCTTGTGAATGGATGGTGTCTAGCCTGGTCCAAGTCTCGTCTAAGTCCCTATACCTGGTACTCCTGTACATGATTGTACTAATTATCTTTAACAATAATTGGGTAGAGACAAGTGCTATTCAGGCGAAGGGTTACAACCCCGGTCCTTGTTTGGTTTACGGGTTGTAATCTGGCTCCCGGAATGGTTCCATGTCCCTAGTCGTTTATTGTCCAGCTGTACTTTTATTACTTGTACTTTTCTTATATTTCTTATGTTCTGATATGCTGGCTTTTGTTCTTATTTCGTGGCCTCCTTTGTGGCACTTGCTCTTTCTGGGGTTTGACCCAGCTGGTTTTGTGTGGCCAGATTTTGGAGCAGCACCCGAGAATCTACCAAACTTCCAGCCCAATGGTGACGACTAGGAGGAACCCGGGCTACGAGTGGGTTTTTTCCCATTTTGTTTCACTCACTCCTTTGTAAATTATTCTTTGAGGCGTTTAGCCGACGAGCACCTGTTAGCTCGATGCACATTTACTTACTGTCTGCATACGGGCTGTAAACATGATTAACAAATCCTAGGGTTGATCATGTATGACTTAACTCTTGCTAGTCCTCGCATTTTGTACGACTAGCTTCATGATCAACTGAATATGTAATATTTGGGACACCTTTTATTGTATATTTGGTGATCTAACATCTTGTAACTATATTACTTGCTTGAGATTGAGACAATAGGCTTGACCTTAAGAGACCGTTGGCTTGTAATAAACCCTCATATCTAGACAGCCGTGACCGTATACCGAGGTGGATTCCATTTCAATATACGTAGCTGGCTATGTCCGCCCCCGCTCTCCAGTATTCTGGTTCTGGGGCGTGACAGTAACGCATACTCGAAATTCTCTAAGAATATCATTTACAATATTACAAGCGCTATAAGAATTATTGTCTCTAATTTTACCTATTACTTTTTCACAAATCCATTTAGCAGTAGCTTGTCGATGTTGTCCTTGTGGTAACATACCTGTACAAGAATGTTGTGATACAAATGTCTCAATTAAAAAAGTGTCGCTTTGACCAACTGCTTAAGCGTATACTCTCCAAGAACAATATGAAGATTTGCATTTGTATACAATTCTTGTCGAATTGTTATGGTTGCTTTTAACACTAAAATTATGATTAATTGTAAGATCTCGAACAAAATTTCTAAATTCATAAGAGGAAGAAAACTCTCTATGCAAAAATAATTCAGGATTACTACCTTGTGAAGGATCGTCGTCTTTCTGTAAATAATAGTCTAGATCTTCTACTAGGTCAGCGCTATCATCACTACTTTCATTGTCAACATTTATTTGGTTGGAAGTACTACCTCCAGAAAGTAAATTTTGGCTATTAAAAACAGGTGCACTAGTATGAGTAATATTTGTGCTAATATTCCTCAATGTTGCGGTAATATAAATTTTTATACATGATGCATCTACATTATTTTGAATAATAAATCTCCAAGATTCTTCACTATCTATTACTAAATAGGTATCGGTAAAAAAAAACTAATTACGAAAGAATTGTTAATAGAATAACGTTCTATAATAATATTTCTTATATTTTCAAATGAAATACTTTGATAAGTAGAAATAAGATTAGTTGTGCCACTTTCGTACGATAATCCGTTTAGAGCACCTCCGTGATAGCAGATTAATGTGAGTGTCTGATCCATGAATTTTTTTGGATATATAAATAATTAAAAAAGAGACTATAAATTTTTACTATTACTGTACCAGAAAGAAGTAGCCTGCAAAGTATATCGTTGATCCTCAAGTTGGAAGTAGGTTAAAATTGACGTCTTTGTTGTACCCAGAACATAAGTAGACTGCTGCTGTAGAAGAGAGCCGGATGAGATGTGGGAGATAAATTTGAAGGACAGAATTTGGAAGATGAGAAAAAAAATGATTTGCCTACAACCAGTATATATAGGTTTTAGAAAAAAATAGCCGTTACTAGCCGTTGTAAAGGCAGTCAATTTTCCTAAGAAAGAAAAAAAGAGCCGCTGCCATAAGAAAGGAAAAAAAAGAAAAAAAAAAACACCCAAACGGCAAATGAAATGCCGCAAGCTGACGTCAGTTGACGTCGGCGAACGGCTTTCGAATTGCCGTTTGAACATAATCCTCTCTCCCTCTACTTAATCTGGTTTAATCTACGATGACGTAAGATGACATCATAATACGGCATTTCAATTGTCGTATGGATGCTCAAAATAAAATTTAGGGAAACTTGATGCTTTTTTTACAATTATATAAAACTTCAATGCTTTTTATGCAATTTTCTGTAAATTATTTTCGAGATTCAAATCATATATTTTATATAGAGAAATTTTGAGTCGCACCCCACTTACTTTACCCTAATTCAAGGTGCACCCCTGTTATTTACCATAATGTATAACAACCCCCACTTTAGACGTTTTTCGTCCATTGCTAACAGTTGACTGCTCTAACTCATATTTTCTGACCAAAAAGTCCCTAACTTACTTTTCAAACAGCAGTAAAAAAAATAAAAGCTATTTCTATAATTCCTAAACTAACCCTCCCTTCTCCAACTTGCCCCCCCCTCCTTCGATCTCCTCAAGACCCTCCGCAACAACTGAACGCTCCTCACGGACGGCCATCTCCCTCTCTCCGCCAACTGCTTAAAACACTTATAAGCCTCCCCCACCCTGTCGCTACTACACAAAACTGTGGCCAATGCGTGTGGATGAGGGCAGCATCCCCTCTCCACCAAATACTCCCACAACTCCAACCTGAGAATGTACCTCTTACTCTCGCAGAAGAACTTCATGAGCAGCATCACCGTCCTCACCCTCGGAACCAACCCCTTCCCCTCTAGCTTCCTATAAAGGCCACAAACCCCCTCCAAGTCCCCCTTCTTCCTCAATCCAAAAAACAAAGTGTAGTAACTCACGTCGTCGAGGCCGAACCCACCCCTTCTCCTCCATCTCATCAGATAGCTTAACCGCACCAGCAAAATCCTTGCCCCTAACCAGAGCACCCATCAGCGCGTTATAAGCGCCCCTGTCAACGACAAGTCCCCTCTCGAGAATTTCGTCAAACAGCTGGCGCGCCTTCGCAATCCCTGCACCGTGCACCAAGGTAGTCAGCGTCTCCACGGTGGGCGACAAGTCGTCCCTGAGCAAAATCTCTCTGTAGAGCTCGAGAGCGGAGCCGAACGGTTCATCTTGCAGTAGGCGTCGATGCGGATGTTGTAGGTGACGACGTCGGGGAAGAAGCCGCGGAGGATGGCATCGTGGAAGAAGACGTCGAAGTCAAGGAGGTTGTCGGCCTCCTTGAAGCTGAGGAGGCGGCTCCCTTCAGTTAGTTTAGGAATTATAGAATTAGCTTTTATTCTTTACTGCTGTTTGAAAAGTAAGTTATGGACGTTTTGGTCACAAAATATGAGTCAGAGCAGTCAACTGTTAGCAATGGACGAAAAACGTCTAAAGTGGGAGTTGTTATACATTATGGTAAATGACAGGGGTGTACCTTGAATTAGGGTAAAGTAAGTGGGGTGCGACTCAAAATTTCTCTTTTACTTATATGTGAGACCCTTCTACTAATCCCTCCAAATTAAAATTAAAATTAAAATTAAAATTATGGATCTTTTATTTCTATATATTTAAATTTCTAGACAAATATATGGTAAGTTCTTAGGCAAATATATGGTAAGTTATTATTTATCAAATCTTTTATGGGATCTTTTATTTTTATCTATTTTTTATAAAAAAATTCAAGTCACAATATTTTTATTGGTCCACATGGAAGCCACGTGGAATAGCTCATATAATTATTATTTTATTTTATTTTTAAACCAGCACGTGCGAGCTAAGTTAAATCGTGTGTCTTCCCGTACATGATTTTTTAGCCGGTCGTCATGTCGCTTCGGACTCTTCGTACGGATCTTGTCCGTACTGACTTTTTCATCATCGCCCCACACGTACGTCTCGCACACTCCGCACGCTCCCGAGACTCACGGGACGGCCGACGTCTTTCGATGCTGACAACTCAACGCTTCGCTTCGCCCACGACGCCGAAGGCGCCCCCGGCGTCTTCTCGACGCCTACGACAATCGATGTCGTCCAGCCACCCGTTCTACGCGCACAACGCCCTTACGACGTCTTCCCGACGCCCATTGGGCGCCGTACGATGGGCCGCGTGGTCGGCCGCCGTGGAGAAGTGGCGGGACAATTCTTCAACGCCCCGCCGCAGTCCCCTACAGCCCCGCCGTAGCCCCGCTCTGCCCCCCCAGCCCCGCCGCAGCCCCCCAGCCCCGTCGCAGCCCCGCGCTGCCCCGCGCCGCCCCCGCAGCCCACGACGCCCCGGCGCTGCCCCGTGCCGCCCCCGCAGCCCACGACGAGAGAGAGAGAGATTACCTTTGGGAGAGAGAGAGAGGAGAGGTCGCCGATCACCACCGCGGGAGAGAGAGTGAGGTCGCCGACCGCCGCGGGAGAGAGAGAGAGAGAGGAGAGAGAATGAAATTTGGAAGGAATAAAAAGTTTCCCCCGTCGTTTTAATTTAAGTTTGGGCCCTTTATTTAGCGACGGACTAGCGCCGAATTTTATCCATCGCTAATCCGTCGCTCTATTTGATACTGGCCGTCGGATTATCCGTCGCTACGTAGTCGAAGAATTGTCCCGCCACTTCTTCCAACAATTTCTGCCAAATACTCGACTGCATAGCGACGGCTGTGTATCCGTCGCTATATTTCCGACGACCTTGCAACGGATGAGCGACCTTTTCTTCCCCTTAAAATAAAATAAAAAATGTATCGGTATGTCGTCGGTATTCCGTTGGCGATTTGCCGCAAATCCGTCGCTAACGCCGACGGAAATTTTTCGTCGCTAACAATCCGTCGCTAATTGACTGTATTTTGGTAGTGCTCGTGGTAGAATGGTGTCGGTCCTCGACCGCCTGCGCGATGTCCCTAGCCGTTGAGTTTTCATGCACGGGACGCCACATTCTGTCCCACGCAACTCAAATCGTGGTCATTTTTCGTCAGTCCTACGAATGGCTCATATAAGAGTATGAGGCTATGACTCATATCCCGTTTTCCCATATATATATATATATATATATATATATATATATATATATATATATATATATATATATATATATATATATATATATTGAAAGAAGGTAATTGTGGCGAACGCTCCCACCCGGGAATCGATTTTTTGACCACTTGGGCCGCATGCATCTCTCTTAACCACTAGGCTAGAGGTCATTTGCTTTATATATATATATATATATATATATATGTGTGTGTGTGTGTGTGTGTGTGTGTGTGTGTATGTGTGTGTGTGTGTGTGTGTTTATTTAAATGTTTAGATTTCAAGTAATTTTATAATTTAAATTGCAAATCATTGCAAAATAATTTGATTGGCTATAGGTAAATTCTTATATACAAATTTTAATCTATATATATTCCACCTCGATAAAATTTATATGTTCCAACAATCAGGGTCGACCCAGGGGTAAGCGAGACAAGACTTCGAACTTGGACAACCACCCTCTGCTGGGACAACCTCACCTCTAGGCCTAGCATGAACCCACAAGAGATCGAGGTCGAGGTTGCGGGTGATCCTCAAGGATCAGTCCACAAAAAAGGGAAAGGAGCAACAAA
The DNA here is from genome assembly GCA_029216955.1 of Iris pallida. Classification (NCBI taxonomy): domain Eukaryota; kingdom Viridiplantae; phylum Streptophyta; class Magnoliopsida; order Asparagales; family Iridaceae; genus Iris; species Iris pallida. Next base: position 18,381,951 of record JANAVB010033820.1, read on the forward strand.
ACTAGCTCTGTATAGGACAATCCAATCCCGTGCCTCGACAAAATTTATATGTTCTAACAATCAGGGTTGGCCTAGGGATAAGTCAGACAAGACTTCGGACTTGGACAACAACCCTCTGCTGTAGTGTCCCGCTCCTCGCGGTCCACTATGTAATACCCACGGCTTGCTGACTCAGTCTTGAACTGAGTATTTAGGGAAACTGTAACGCCCCAGAACCAGAATACTGGAGAGCGGGGGCATACATAGCCAGCTACGTATAATGAAATGAAATCCATCCCACTATACGGTCACGGCTGTCTAGATACATGAGGGTTTAACTATAATCCATCAGTCTCCTATGGTCAATATCAAGCCTAATTGTCTCAATCTCAAGCAAGCGAGTAAAGTTACAAGATATAAGATCATCACATATACAATAATAAGGCGTCCCAAACATTACATATTCAGCTGATCATGAAGCTAGTCGTTACAAAATGTGAGGAATAGCAAGAGTTTAGTCATACATGATCAACCCTAGGATCTGTCAATCATGTTACAGCCCGTGGGCAGACAATAATAAGGTATGTAATACGAGCTAACAGGTGCTCGCCGGCTAAACACCTCAAAATATAATTTTTACAATAGAGTGGGAGAGCAAAAATAAACCCACTCGTTGCCCTGGTCACGACTGATGGTCACCATCAGGCTGGAAAGTCGGTGGATCCTCTGAGGTAGCTCCGAAATCTGGCCACACAAAACCAGCTGGGTCAGATCCCAGAAAGAGCAAGTGCCACAAAGGAGGGTTCACTTAAGAACTAAACCGGCACATCAAAAAATTATAATATTAAAGCTGATAAAAGAACTTGAAGTAAAAGAATAACCGCAATCATAATGAAGTACGAGGGGACCATTCAAGTAGCCAGGTCACAACCCTTAAACCAAACAAGGACCGGGGTTGTAACCCTTCACTTGAATAGAACTCCGTCTCCAATCTTGTTGGTAAGGTAAATTATTACAAGCATGACATGGGGTGCAATGATACAATAAACGAAGAGAGGACTTAGAACTGCTCCGGGAGCCAGATTACAACCCTTAAACCAAACAAGGACCGGGGTTGTAATCCTTCGCCTGAACCGAACTTAGCCTCTGGTCTTTATTGCTGAGGGTGACAATCGTGCGATCAATCTTACAATAATCGAGCACTGAAGCCACACCATACAATCGATCCCGGCCAATCAGTGTCTACGGCTTTCTACATTAGCTAACTAAATTGCCACAACATGCAGCGAGATAATCCTCCAGCCACAAGCCCTGCAGCTAATCCAGGTTATCCAGGCGACTTGGGTTCATTAAACAGTGCATCGTTCTTTTCTATATATCCGTAAATCTAGACTTGTGCCCTACTCGTCGGCAGGCTGCAAGTCCCACAATGGTGGCCGGAATAACGGGATCGCCTGTAGCTGGGGAAATCTCTCATGACTACTGAATTATTCTAGTTATTTAGCCTTAGCCATTTACAGTGGGTACCCCTGACCGTGGTACTCAGGGATCCCTGTCCTAGACATGATGCAACCACTGTCGGTTTAATTGTACGAACGCAATCATCCACGGTGTCCAGGCCATTCAATCTGGTCATGTCATGTTCACTGTTAGGAGTGCGCCGCGTCGGACCACTATCATGTCATGTAAAAAGTGAACCACTACGGGTCACCGTCGTGTCAGAAAATAATTAATTAGCACAAGTACACATTTAGTAATTGAATATTAAAAGGGACAAGGGCTGTGGGAGACCCCATGCCGCTCGGGAATCTCTATGCGGCCCGCAGCCACTTGGCCATGCGGCCGGTGCCAAGGAATCGGGCTTAAGCATAATTATTTAAGCCTTAATCACAAAAGCATTAAGTAATAATGTAAGGTCTTAAATGCAAATAAGTATTTAAATAATAAAGTGGGGTCTTAATTACAATTAAGCATTTAAATAATAAAGCATATGCGGTTTGCTTCCAACCATATAATGCATATAAGGACAAACTACCTATAAGGACAAACTACATATAAGGACAAAAGGCTTTAACCAAGCCTATAATGCATATAATGTAATAAAGGGGACTAAAATGCAAAATATGCATTTAATCCATTCTATGTGGCTGATGCCATATGCGGTTCATGCTTTATGGACTTTTGGACTTAAACGCAAAATTGTATTTAATGGGCTTGAATGCATAAAAGTATTAAAGGAATCCATAAAGTGTCTTTAATTCATGTGGACTTAAATGCAAAAGTTGCATTTAAGTATTTCTTATGCGGCTGGAGGCTTAGGTGCTAGTGGACTTAAATGCAAAAGTCCTAAAGTCCTAAAGTAAGTCCTAAAGTAAGGACTAAAATGCAAAAGATATTAAGAAAAGTCAAACATGAATTAATGCACTAAGTGTATGCATGCGGCTCCCTCTCCAGGAGAAGACAATAAATAATAAAAAAAAAGATTGCACTAGGAGAAAACAAGCCTACATGCATTCATCCACTAGGGGCTATGCGGCTCTGCAAAATTTTGCATGCCAAAATTGCATTCAGGAAAGAATGCATGCGGCTTGGAATTGTTGTATGCGGCTAGGCATTGGTAGCCCAAGCAAGGCACAAGCAAGTACATTGGGGTGTTAAGGCATTAATTGCCCGGGGCACGTGGATGCTTGGGAGGCATCCATTCTTACTGCTCGGTTTTCCAAGCACTTGTTAATTGATTGGAAATGCTATATTATTTAATGCATTAGAATGCCTTAGTGTGAACGCATTTATTGCAGTCATGATAAAGCCTATGCGGCTCCTTCATGAAGCAAGCCATATGCGGCTCATTATTAGAATAATGCAATAAATGCATTCCTGACTGGTCTTTTACATTTGCATGCTGCCAAGATAAAAAAATGTGCAAGGGCCATGCGGCTCTTTGCTACGATGCCCATGCGGCTCTTGCAAATTCCCATAGGTCAAATTGGACCTAACGGACTTCCCTGCAATCATGATATCATCAACTTGGCAAAATATGCAAGTGTGATGGATCAAAAGTCCTGGAAACCAAAAATACCACAAAGCTAGATCTACGAATTTAACCATGGAAATGAAAAACGACAAGTACTAAAGTGGTTTAAAAACACATGAGGAAGACAATGGAACAATAAAATGGACTTCCTCCATGAAGCAAGGTGCACTTGCCTAAGCTCTCCCACTCTCTCTATCTCTCTCTGGTGGTTGAAGAAGTAATGGTGGAGAAGAAGTAATGAAGAGAGAGAAATGATAGTGGGATATTTAATGAGAAAAGTGGTGGTAGGTGGGAGTGGTTCACATAAAACCGAACCATGCAAACCAAGCCGAACCAAGTCAAGTTGGGCCGAACCAACCAAGGAGATATGCAAGACGGGTCTAAATACGTACACGTATACCGATATACGTAATACGAACAATGGTCATTACAGAAACCATTGCCGGTATCGATTGATCACGGATGAAATGTAATGAACCTTTCCAACTGATGGATCGGCTTCTATTGAAATGAGTCCAATAGTTTCGTTGGATGTTTTCTTTCGCTGCTTGGTTTTGATGAATGCGTTTTCGTGTTGGTTTTCGATGATTGGTTTTCATTGTTCGCTTTCATCGCATATCGCATTCATTCCAAATCTTGAGAGAAAGAGACCGAAGTATGCTAATCGAATGTTGGTGCCAATACAGGAGGACGCATAGACATACACAGAACGTAAACAGCGCGTGAAGTCCCTCCTTCTTTCAACTAAGATTCATCTTGGTGAGTTGCTTCAACCGAACACACATTGATCTGTACGCCTAATAAAAATGATCTCTAGTCCACTATGTTGCCTCGTCCCTATGATCAACGATACCACAACAACAAAAGATAAGAGTAGATAAATGAATTCAATCGAATGCTTGATCATGTGCCGCTAAACATCTGTTTTATATGAATGATCATCTGCTCTGTTGCTAGTATGCTATAAAAATATAGACATGGGCAGACAACTTGTACATGTTGAGATGAATAAGAAGGCACGAAATAAACGTGTCACATATCTGCTAAGACGTGAAATGAACGCGTCATGACCCGTATACAAATCTGATACATCTGATAGAAAGGATAGAGAATGCATTGGTCTTGGACAACTTGTATACAAGGTATCGTCTCTCGTATGGATTCTTGGGGCGCCTCGAACAACCCGGCCTAGGAGAGATTAGGGCACCCTGAGGTAAAAGAGACCTCGCAATCAGGGGGCGTGTTGAGTCCTTAGCGATGAGCTGAACCCAAGAGTCACAATGGCTAATCACGAGAAATGACCCCGTGGACCATCATGTAGATATGCCACATGTATGACCCAAATAATGAACTTCAATATCTGCAAGAATGAAACATGAATTATTCGCTATGCAAATTGTGCTAACATGTCTTATGCAGGGATGGCTGTCGACGATGGTAAGTTGCTTATAAAATATTCTACTATCATGTTCTTATGAATTGTTAAAAAGAACCTAGACAAGTAGAAAGATCACTAGTAAAATGTTAGCTCCACATGTTAATTTAGTGCAGAGATTTGCGAGTTCGGGCAAAAGCCGCTCGCTAGTACATGATGTGTGCTGACCCACGTTGTGGGTATCCTTTTCAGAAAGCAAAGGAGACAGGGGGATTTCAAGTGAGGCACTGAAGCTCGTCTAGCCCAATAGAGCTCGTGGATTGCCTCAAGCTTCTTTTCATTTCCATTCAAGTTGCAAGTTTCTTTTCCTTCGAAGGTGTCTTTACATTTCAAGCATGTAATAAAGGGATATCATGTATGGGCATTGCGACTATTTTCAAAAGAGAGTTTTAAAGAGAATTATGTAGCCAAGATAAGGCACTCTGAGTTTGCAAAGCTTTGTACTTGTATTTCCAATCAAGTTTATCAATAAAAGAACTATTTCTATTTCAAATCTCTCTCTCCAATGTTGGCTTATATATATATATGCTGTGTGCATGTGTTTTGCTTTGTCTTGTTGTTTTATGCAGGTACTGGCCTTGTGCAAGCACAACTTAGGCTTAAACGACATCACGTCTTAGCGAGGACGAACGATCCCGCAGGGATCAAAGCGAGGGCGAAAGACCCTAGTGGGATCTGTAGTGCCCCGTCCCTACATCGTGCCCCGTTCTCCGTCCACGGGGTGCGCGAGAAAGGAACACTGTTGCTATCGACTCGGTCGGGACCGATAGTTCGGGATCGATCGAATCGATCGAACGGGAACGGTTGAATTAAGATCTATTCCACGTTATGGAATGGCTTCTTCGAAACTAAGTTTCATATTCAGCGGGTAGCGCCACGAGGATTGACTCTGCGGCTGAGTCGGGAGAGACCTCTCGTTGCTCTATTTTTTACGCCGCTTGCGTTGGTTTTGGCTTTGGTTTTCTGAATGCGTTTTCGTGAATGTTTTCGATGGTTTTCATGGCTTACATTTCGAACTCGCATTTTCTATCGAACTTCTTACCTAAAATAGTGTTCTAATCGGTTGCTTGTGCGATTTCAGGTAATCGCGTAGGCGACGTCTAGCGCGGCCAACCAGTCTCTCGCCTCAAGCAAAAACTCAAGGTGAGTGGCTGACCTCCTTCGTCTCGACCCTCTATTTCAAAAAATGAGAACTCGGATAATGATATCGAATTTGAATGATTTGCTTGAAGAATACAAGTCCTATGTGCTAGAAGAGAAAAAGATGAGATGTGTAGAAAGGAGATAGAATTATTTTAGGCCTGTAAAAACAATCAAGTAAATGAATCGATTTCATAACAAGCCCCAACGGTACCCTAAAATATACCTTGTTAACCTACCACTGTCATGGACAACTTGTCGACAAGGGCGATGGTTTCTTCGAGCGGCAATCAGGGGCCACGGGACCGACTCGGCCTAGGAAGAAACAGGTTATAGCCGAGATGGGTATGAAGCAACCGGTAATACGGGGACTTACATCGGAGCTCGCTACTTGCGTTGCATGGGTCCCGTTTACCAGGCTATGTCCAGGATGGCTAGTTAATGCCAGTGACCTCCATATCAAACACTTGATATAAATTGTTATCAACTAACAGGGAAGGTGATGGTAAGTTTTATGTTGCACGGCACGCTCTACCGAGGGAAATTCTGGTGTAACTTGCTTGGTTTATGTTTCGTCAAAATGCTTTGTATGAAAATGTCTAGGATGGCTAGAAAGATCAACAAAAGCAAGTCATATGATTTTATCTAAATTCTTGAACCAAATGAGAGCCTGGAAATTAATTAGTCACTCGTCAGTACATCTTGATTGTACTGATCCTCGCTCTCTCTACAGGTACGATAAATCGGGAGGAGCGTGCCGCGTGAAGGGAGGCAACGCTCGTGTGTTTTGAAGCTTCGTCCGTGCGGTCGAAGCTTGGATCCAATCTCTTTTGAAGACTCCGCTGTTGAAGGCCAGAAGACAGATGGAGCGACTTTCCATCATCCCAGGTGGTTTTGTAATGTTGGTTGTAATCAAGGGATGAAATGTATGAAATGGCTATCTCATCGACATTCATTTTGTAATGGAGTCAATTTGTAAAAAGCTGTAACGCCCCAGAACCAGAATACTGGAGAGCGGGGCGTACATAGCCTGCTACGTATATTGAAGTGCAACCCACCTCGCTATACGGTCACGGCTGTCTAGATACATGAGGGTTTAACTACAAGCCAACAGTCTCCTATGGTCATGAACAAGCCTATTGTCTCAATCTCAAGCAAGCAATAATAGTTACAAGATGCCAGAGCACCAAATATATAATAGCAAGGCGTCCCATACATTACATATTGGATGATCATGAAGCTAGTCATACAAAATGTCAAGACTAGCAAGAGTTCAGTCATACATGATCAACCCTAGGATCTGTCAATCATGTTACAGCCCGTAGGCAGACAGTAATTAAGGTGCAACATGAGCTAACACGTACTCGTCGGCTAAACGTCTCAAAAGAATAATTTTACAATAAAGTGGGAGGACAAAAGAAACCCACTCGTTGCCAGGGTTACGCCTGGTGGTCACCATCTGGCTGAAAGGTAGGTAGATCCTCTGGAGCTGCTCCGATATCTGGCCATACAAAACCAGCTGGGTCAGACCCCAGAAAGAGCAAGTGCCACAAAGGAGACTTCACTTAGGAACTAAAACCAACAAATCACAATAGAATATTAAAAATAATAAATAAAGAATTGATAATAATAGAGATAACAACAGTAAACTGAGTACGAGGAAACTATTCAAGTAGCCAGGTCACAACCCTTAAACCAAACAAGGACCGGAGTTGTAACCCTTCACCTGAATAGAAACCCGTCTCAAATACTATTGGTACAGTGAAGACAATAAACGAAGAGAGGACACATAACTGCTCCGGGAGCCAGTTACAACCCTTAAACCAAACAAGAACCGGGATTGTAACCCTTCGTCTGAACAGAACTGGACTCCTGATCTTTATTGCTAAGGCCAGTATAAATAATTATGGTATTAGGGTAAGGTAAAACATGACGATCATGGCATGGGATTGCAATAAGATAATAAACGAAGAGAGGACACAGAACTGCTTCGGGAGCCAGGTTACAACCCTTAAACCAAACAAGGACCGGGGTTGTAACCCTTCGCCTGAACAGAACAGGTCCCCCGATCGTTATTGTTAAGACAAGCATCAATAATCATGTCATGTCACAATCTTGCACAGGATCAGGATAAGACTAAGCTCGAATAAACTCCATCCAATCAATCACGACCAATCAAGAGTACGACTTGATACTTTTAACTAACTAGGGTTATCACATGCCTAGTTACTAGTAAGATGCAATGAGATTATCCCAACAGCTACAAGCCCTGCAGACCATCCGGTTATCCAGGTCGAATGTCCGTTTATGAAGAATGCAACACGTGACTGTGTGGTGGAAATGTGCCCTACTCGTCGGTAGGCTACAAGTCCACTGAATGCGCCCAGATAACGGAATTGTCTGTAGCTGGGAATCTCTTCATGACTACTGAATCATTCTAGTTAATTAGCCTTAGTCAATTTCAGTAGGTACCCCTGACCATGGTACTCAGGGATCCCCATCCTAGACATGATGCAAGACAGTACCATTTTATTTATACAAACACAATCGTCCACGGTGTCCAGGTCTTTCATACTTGTCATGTCATGCTAGCTGTCGTAACAGCATGTCATGATATATCATGTCAGTTTGCTTGTCAAGGGTGCGCCACAGCGGGACTTTATCGTGTTCTATTCTTACCTTATCATGAATGAGAGAAATTTGCATAAAATAACTAGTGACATATTCTTGAAGCCAAGGAAAAGATCTACAACTTTCATGTTTTGAGTTTCTCAAGATTCTAGCTACAAAACAACTTAAACAGGCAAAAACAGTAAAATAGAGCAATTTCGGCGCATGGGATTCCTGCACAATCGGCGCCTGGGATTCCTGCACAATCGACGCGTGGGATTCCTGCACAATCGACGCGTGGGATTCCTGCACCATTGGCGCGTGGGATTCCTGCACAATCGACGCGTGGAATTCCTGCACCATTGGCGCGTGGGATTCCTGCACAATCGGCGCGTGGGATTCCTGTACAATTGGCGCGTGGGATTCCTGCACCATTGGCGCGTGGGATTCCTGTACCATCGGTGCGTAGGATTCCTGCACCATTGGCGCGTGGGAAACTCATGTTGCATCTTCAGTACATGCGCGTAGGGAACCTACGCGTATGACACGCTCGGAGTTAAGGGATGCGTTGCCGGGACTTCACAGCGCATGGCCTCCCGGGCGTATGGGGGTCATCGTCCCCAAACAGCAAGTTCAGCCATGAAAGTTCCGAAAACTTGCCATGGCCATAACTTCCTCATCCGAAGTCGAAATCAAGCGAAACAAAAGCCAAAACCGCATGAAATTGAATTCTCTACAACATAGAACCAATAGTTTTCGAAAATAACCAAGTTTTAGAGATCAAAACTAAGAAAACCAAAAAATTACAAACTTAGATCTACAAGAATCCATCCATCAAATCCAAAAATGTCAAGTTCTAAAGAGGCTTAGAATCAAGTAAGGAAGAGAATAGAACAATAAAACTTGAGATCCATCATGAAGCAAGTTTGCACTTGCCTAAGCTCTCTCTCTCTCTCTTCCTCCTGGTGGTTGAAGAAATAATGGTGGAGAAGAAGTAGCAAATGAAGAGAGAGAATGAGGGAATGGATTAATAAGGATGATGGTGGTGGTAGGTAAGGGTTCACCCCTTGGTTCATGATGAACCAATAAACAACCCAAGCCGAACCAAGCCAACCCAAAATAGACCAAGCCAGGAGACATAAAATACGAGTTAAGATACGTATACGTATTCCAAATATGTAAGCCCCTGAATTTAGGGCTTATTTTTTTTTCAATTTTATAAATCAATTATTTTGAATAAATATTATTATTTGATTATTATTTTATTTAATGCTCTTTACCGTGACTTGGAATTCTAGAGCATCAGGGATGCCAGTCTCTGAAAACTTCCTTCTTGAAGTTTGTAGTAGACGAGATTACCTTCACGTTGATATATCATGTCCCATCCCAACTTGTTCCCTTGTACTCTTTTTGCTTCGCACAAGTTCGGGTCAATTTAGACCATTTAATTATAAATTGAATTCCCACTATTTTCCTTGATCATCATATGCACGTTACCGTGACTTTTAATTTAGGAGCACCAGACCAGTCGTTTTCTCAGAACCAACTTGTCATGCATGATCTACTCGAGACGCTCTTCACCCCTGACCTTCGTGTCCTACTCAGACACTCCATTTTGTGCTCCATTTCCTTCGCACAACTTTCGGTTCAATTTAGGCCAATTAATTATCTACCGTAAAACCTGATTTAATTTCCCATTTAATTTCGGGACCCGACATCGACCCAATCCAGTCGACCCAACATATGGCCCTGGCCTGTTTTGAGCCTACTGTGCACGTGCCACTTGCGTGCCACCGATTTGATCTCCCTTGTGCTTCCATCCCATCCATGATTTAATTTAGTTTAAATTTATTATTTTAATTAAATCTTGGCCCCAAGCTTGTCCAACTTGACCCAACACCCAACCCAAATTAGTGTGACCCTACCATGTCCACTGTTACACCTACTGATATTTTCTTTTTCTCCTACTCATAAATATCTCTCTTTATTTACAAATATCTACTTCTCTCTCTCCCCATTTCAAATATACACATAATATATATATATATAACTCCTACTTTCTCTCTCTTCCTAAAATAACACCAACACACACACAAGCCCCTCCCCCCTAGCAGCCGAACACCCCATCTCTATCTCTCTCTCTCTCTCAATATCTTTCTCTCTCTCCCTCAATATCTATTTATATATTATACACACACATACATACTCATCTCTCTCTCTCCCAAACAAATATCAACTCTCTTTCCTTACTAACATAAACACACAACCCATCACCATCACCCCCTTCACGTACAGGAACAGCACCCCCTCCCAAAATTTCAAATACACACACACACTCCTCCTTCTCCATCTTCATTTCATTTTATTATTTCCATTCTCCTCCTTCTTTGTTCTTCAAAAACAAGGCACCATCACCACCATCACGAGCTCCACCACACTCACCACCATGAGCACAACCACTCTCTTCCTCCTCCTCCCAAGCACAGCTCCTTCCTCTCATTCTCTTTACTTCTAAATCATCTAACACCATCAACACCACCTTCATAATCATCTCCTCCGCCACTCCTCCCGAGCGCAACCGCGCCACCTCACCTCGGCCGCCGCCCCGCCGCGTGCAGCCGCGCCGCCATGGCCACCACCGTCGGGCAGCAGTCGCCGCCGCGTTGCAGCGCGCGCTCGCGCGCAGCAGCAGCTGCAGTAGCAGCCGCAGTGGCTGTCGCACCACCGCACGCGACCACCCCGGTCGGCCCCCGCCGCCGGTGAGCCCCCCTGACCGGGCGCAGCCCCCAGGCGCACCACCCTGTGGCGGCCAACGTCCTCCGGGACGCGCCGTCTAGACGATTTCAACGTTTTTCTCGGAGTTCCGTCGACGCGCGCGTGAAGAAATTCCAGAATTTGCGCTCCGTCGTAGCGACTTCGCACGCATTTTCTGGGAGATCCGACCGTTGGATCGGCAAACTCCTTGCTCCGTCTCAATCTCGGTATATCCCTCTTCACCTCTGTCAAGTTTGAACCGTTAATTTCGTCGTTTGATACATCAAAACTGGCCACCAAGTTGACATTTTAATTTATACTATTTTTGGACAGTTTTGCGACGCCAACTTCGCGGGTTCGTATCTTCGTCGTCGCAGCTCCGTTTTGCGCACTACCAGTTCCGGTGCACAGCTGGTATAACCCTCTTCCTGCCCCCTTTAGATTTCATTTCAGTTTGAGCTTGTTAGGTCGGTCGAATTCGACGCCAAAGTTGGCCGTTCGAATTCTTAGAGTTGTACTTGTAAAATTTCATTTTTGAACCCGGGACTCCGGATTCAATTTCTGACACCACCAGTAGACTCGTGGCGTCGTTCTGGCCTGTTTTCATATAAAGTTTGTTAGATTTGGAGGACGTGGGCCCTGGCACGCATTTCGGTACAAAGCGGGCCCCACAGTCCGGGTCAATCGGACTTTTTGACGCCGGCTCATCGGAATCCAATTCCGGATATACCGTTGAGTTTGTATCGTCTTTATGGACTCGTTGACATATAATTTGCTAGGTTTTAGTGGACATTGGTTCTGGCACGCATTTTGGTGCAAGTCGGATACCAATATCCGGGTCAACGTGTCATTTTGAGTTCGGCTCATCGAAATCCAATTCCGGATATGCCGTTGAGTTCGTATCGTCATTCTGAACTCGTTGACATATAATTTCCTGAGTTTTGAGGACATTAGCTCCGGTACGCTTTTCTGTGCAAATCAGAATTTCAATGTCCTGGTCAACGGACCAATTTGAGATCGGGTCAACGGAATCCAATTCTGGATATACCGTTGGGTTCGTATCGTCATTCTGGATTCGTGGACATATAATTTGTTAGGTTTTGTGCACTTTTATTTTGGCACATTTTTCGGTGCAAAGTGTGTCCAACGGCGGACATCATTTTAATCCAAAATTACCGTTTTGCCCCTGTGTCCAAATTGGACTTTTGGACAGGCTATTCTAGCTGATTTGACCATTCTGGACACGTTAGTGCTGTTAGTTTCATCATCCGACAACATCTGTAGATTTCTTCCCTTTTTGTGTCATCCTATTATTATAATATTTTCTCCTTTTGGGTTGTTTTAGAGATCCGTCGATTTCAGTAATTTCTAAATCACTAAAATTCATAAGTTGACCTTGTAGATGTTTATAGAGATTAGCTTTGACCCAGTTTGACCATGGTTGACTACTTTGACTGAACGTCGAAGTAGAGTCAACATTTGACCTAGGTTAGACTAGTTTTGACCTTGGTTGACCACAGTTGACTATTTTGACCAAAGTCAACCGGAAGTCAACCGTAGACTAAAATTGACCAGAACTTGACCGAAGTTGACCAGTTGACCCAAAGTCAACTGTTAGTCAACGTTAGTCAAGTTTGACCCAGAGTTGACCTAGGATTGACCAGAGTTGACCAGTTGACCAAAGTCAACTGTAAGTCAACCCTTGACTTAGATTGACCTAGTTTGACTTAGTATGACTTGATTTTACTTCCAAACCCTTATATTGATACAGTATTCCACCTATAGGTCCTCGAGGCACTGTTCTTGGACCAGTTGACATATTCCACCAGATCGCAGGCGAGTACATTCTCTGATAATATTTCTGTTTTATGATATCGTTTATGTTTCTTGTATTTAGTGTAGATACCCTTGTTCTCTTGACACATTGTTCACACGGATTGGTATTTCCCTGGATCCCGTCATGAGATATTATTCCTCGCTCTCCTTGGTATATCTTGTGCAAGTCTTTCTTGTTTCTTGTGCATTGTATAGACACGATTCCTGTGAAGGCTAGCTACCCTCTCGGAGAATCGCGTGTCATGATGTGTCATGGTTGGATCTACTATACTGGTCGGGGACAGGGAGTATTAGTGTAGATGTGTGGTCAATACCCACCTTGTATATCTTGTGAACCTTGTGAATGCCAATCATACACCACACGTATGGTTGGCTAGATCATGACCTTGTGCAGACCCAAGCCGGCCACATGTTGTAGCTAGTACTCACACACTTAGATAGATGATTCTTGATTCTTGTACATGACATGATCAGTTTTACTTGCCTTGTTCTAGCTCTAGATTTACAGCTTACCTTGCCATGATACTCACATGTACATTTCATGATTTCTTGTATATTCTCTCTATTTACTGCTACATGTTCAATATCGTCTAATTAGAACTGTTATTTGAGATTTGTGCTCGTTCCATCCTGACTGGATATGTTGATAAAATTTTAGGAGTAGTTGTGCCCTCAGTATTGGACTTCATGATGTTGCTAGCTGAGGTGGATCTCACTATTCTTCTATGTGAGTTGCCTAGTAGTTATCCTTAGTTAGTCTTGTTGTTCCTTCTTTATTTTCCTGTCTTATGATCAGTATAGATTCTAGTTGTTCTAGTGATATTGTTATTAATTCTTGTCTTATCTTCCTTAGTTTTCGTGATGTGACATGAGTACATTTCTAGTTATGGATCATAGATGTTGTAGTTAGTATAGTATACTTGACAGCGTTCTACCGCCGATACCGCGGCGTAGGCTGGGCGTGGCCCACGTATTCGTACCCGTATATCCGGGTGCGGGTCGTGACAAAATACGTAATATGAACCACGGTCATTACAACAGCCCGCACGACGCCCTTGTATCGAGTCTGCAAAATGATGTTCATTATCAATAAAGCTTAAGTTTCCTTCTTTATAATGTGTGTTCAATTTTACTCTGCGCATTCTCTTGTTGTTGTGTTTCGGATAACCTTATGACTATGCCTGGTGCGAGCGCAATTTAGGTTCGCACGGCATCACGTCCGGGAGACGACTATCGATTCTACGGAATCGGGGCGTGACATAATGGTATCAGAGCACGGCTTTACGTTCTTGGCCTCCAGTGTCGAGTTTCCAGTCTCAAAATCGTTGGTCTCGTGTCGATGAGATATGTCGTTCCATACGAGTGAGTCCGTAATAAGTTTTGTGACTAATGTATTTTGCCTTCAAAATCCTAGAAGGTGCGGCGGTGAACGTGGCGGCGAACGAAGAAAGTGCTTCGAGCGGCTCTAGTAGCTCGAGGCCCGGACCCTCTAATGACGCCATGGAAAGGATATTGCGTATGTTGGAAGCGCAACAACAACAAGCTCAGGATAATCAACGTCTGAATGAGCAACATCGACGGCAGACGGAGGCACGCCAGACTCAGTTCGAGACCCGATTCGATGCACAATTCAAGTTGCAGCAGAAGCAGCTTGATACTCTTCAGCAGATTGTTTAGACAGTTGTGGCCAACAACAACAACTCCGCGATAACCCATGCCATAACCGAACCTGCATCCAGACAAAGTGAAGTCGAACCGGAGGTACCCGAGCCTACACCTGCAGCATCGAGAAGTTCCAACTTTGACGTGTCAAAATTCACGAAAAGCTGCCGCACTTTCTTCAACGGCACAGAAGATCCCTCCGCGGCGATCGACTGGTTGGAGGAGTTAGAAGATAAATTCGAGCTTCTGGGTGTCGAAGAGTCCAAGAAAGTCGCATGCGCTCAACTTCTACTCCGATTGAACGCGCACGACTGGTGGGCCGTACAAAAGTGAGCGATCAGACGCGACAACGAGACAGCTGCAATTTCTTGGGCCACCTTCCGGGAGGCATTCGAGATCGAGTACCTCCCTGAAGTCGTTCGACAAGAGAAGGAAAATAAATTTATGCAGCTATGGCAAGGGAATATGTCGGTGCGGCAGTATGCAGCAGAGTTCAATAAGTTAGCCAAATTTGCTGGAGAATTCCTGCCCTCGCTGGCGAGTCGTGCTCGACGGTTCAAAGTGGGTCTACGACCATCTATTTACGCCCACGTGTCTGTTCCGCAATACAAAATGATGGGAGAGTCTCTCAACCACGCCCTCCGCCTTGAACGCCAATACCCTCCAGGTGCTGCCGGCGTTGTGCATACATACAATCATAAACGCCCTAGCCACGTGGGAGGAAAAAATGTGACCAAGCGTCCAAACAATGGGCAACAAGGCGGATATCAAGGGCGTAATCAATGGCCTTACTGCACCCATTATCGCCAGTCCGATCACACTATCGACGACTGCCAGATACTACAGGGTGGATGCTGGAACTGTGGCAAGAAGGGCCACGTTCGCGCTAATTGTCCAACCAAAAGGCCGAACCCAATGGTGCCCCAACAGAACCGTCCAATGGCGCCCCAACAGCACCGTCCGGGAAATCAAGGTCCAGCGCCTCGAGCCCATCAACCCGTACCGCAAAATGGCCAAGACCGTCGCCCCATTGTCCAGGACTGCGTCTACGCCATGACTCGAGATAAAGTGCTTGCATCAGATACGGTCGTGACAGGTATACTAAATTTCAATAATGTGCCTGCTCGTGTACTATTTGATTCAGGCGCTTCGCATAGTTTTATATCGGCGGACTTTACCGCCGAGCACAAATTCCCTGTAATATTATTAGATCTCGACCTTAGCGTAAGTACACCTTCGGGCACACCAATACTCACAAACTTAGCCTGTGCCGACGGGATTATCTGTATCGGCGGTCAAAAGATCGATCTTGACGTGATAGTTCTAGACATGAAGGACTTTGACATCATTCTGGGAATGGATTGGCTCGGGCCGTGTAACGCAACCATAGACTGCGCCGGAAAGACGGTCACCTTCCGCATACCAGGAGTACCTGAATTCTGCTTTTCGTGTGGTGAGGCGTCGTCGACCTGCATGCCGATCTCGACAATTTTCGCTCGTAGGATGCTGCATTCTGGGTGCGAAGGCTGTTTGGCGTCCGTCCGAGATATGCGACAGGATGGTGCAAACGCGGGTCAGACCGACGTTGTGGCAGAATTTCCTGATGTGTTCCCGGACGAGCTACCCGGCATGCCCTCCGACCGAAAAATCGAGTTCAACATCGATACATTCCCCGATACCCGACCGATTTCCAAGGTCCCGTACAGAATGGCCCCCGCCGAGCTGAAGGAACACAAGGTCCAGTTACAAGAGTTACTCGACAGAGGATTTATTCGGCCTAGTGTTTCACCGTGGGGAGCGTCCGTGTTGTTCGTGAAGAAAAAAGATGGGTCCATGCGTCTGTGCGTCGATTACCGAGAGCTGAACAATGCCACCATCCGGAACAAGTATCCATTGTCCCGCATAGACGACTTATTCGATCAACTGCAAGCTGCTTCGGTATTTTCGAAGATTGATCTCCGTTCGGGCTATCACCAACTCAAGATCAAGTCAGACGACGTGCAAAAGTCAGCCTTTCGCACTCGGTACGGCCACTACGAGTTCCTGGTGATGCCATTCGGCCTGGCGAACGCCCCTGCCGCCTTCATGGATCTGATGAATCGGGTATTTCGACCCTTTCTTGATAAATTTGTGGTAGTCTTTATTGATGATATTCTCGTCTACTCGAAGGATAGGACGCAGCATGCAGAACATCTACGGGCCGTGCTCTAGACACTTCGAGAGAATGAGTTGTATGCAAAGTAGATTAAGTGCAAATTTTGGCTAAGCAGCGATCCTTTCTTGATCACATTATTTCGTCTGAAGGCATTGCAGTCGATCCGAAGAAAGTGGAAGTTGTTGCTGATTGGAAGCGGCCTGCGTCTGCTAGTGAGATTCGAAGCTTTCTTGGTTTGGCGGGATACTATCGACGCTTCGTGAAAGACTTCGCGAAGATTGCATCGCCATTTACTCGCCTCACTCAAAAGGGAGTCGTGTATGAGTGGTCGGATGACTGTGAAGCTTCCTTCCAGGAGCTAAAACAGCGAGTAATTTTGGCACCTATACTCGTACTTCCGGATGGGCCAAAGGGTTTTCAGATATTCAGCGATGCTTCAGGCTAGGGCTTGGGATGTGTACTCATGCAGCGAAATAAGGTGATATCCTTCGCCTCCAGACAGTTAAAGCCGCATGAGAAGAACTATCCTACGCATGACTTGGAGTTAGCGGCGATTGTGTTCGCGTTGAAATTGTGGCGTCACTATCTATATGGCATGGCGTGCGCGGTCTATACCGACCACAAGAGCCTCAAGTATCTCTTCACCCAGAAGGAATTGAACTTGCGACAGAGGCGCTGGCTCGAACTGATCAAAGACTATAATTTGACGATCGACTACACTCCGGGCAAGGAAAATGTTGTGGCGGACGCTCTGAGTCGAAAATATCTTGCCTCGCTATCCATCAACCATAGACTACTACAAGATCTAGAAGAAATGGGTATCAACCTCCGGGTTTGATTCAAGGACGTACGGTTGGCGCAGCTGCAGTTAGAGCCGAGTTTGCTGGAAAAGATCATGACCGCTCAGAAGGATGATCCGTACCTGAAGAAAATGTGCGAGCGAATTTCAACAGGTAGTATGACCGACTTTGCGGAAGATAAGATCGGCGTGCTGAGATTGAATGGCCGACTATGTGTTCTGGATGATTCAGAACTACGAAAGGAGATAATGTCGGAGGCACATTATGCGAAATATACCTTGCATCCCGACAGTACTAAGATGTATAAGGACCTCCGCACGACCTTCTGGTGGCACGGGATGAAAAGAGATGTGGCGCTCTTCGTGTCACAATGCATGGCCTGTCAGCAGGTGAAAGCTGAACATCAGCGACCGGGCGGGAAGATGCAGAACCTTGCTATTCCAGAGTAGAAATGGGAACACGTCACTATGGACTTTATTATTGGCCTGCCAAAGACACCACGGGGGAACGATGCCATCTGGGTCATCGTCGATCGATTAACCAAGTCAGCGCACTTTATTGCCATCAAAGTTACTTGGAGCGTTGATCGCCTGGCGCAGATTTATCTTGATGAGATAGTACAGCTGCACGGAGTTCTAGTATCCATCGTCTCTGATCGGGATTCACGGTTCATGTCGCGATTCTGGAGTAGCCTTCAGTCGGCACTGGGTACCAAGTTGCAGTTCAGCTCAGCTTACCATCCTCAGACCGATGGCCAAACGGAGCCCGTTAATCAGATTCTCGAAGACATGGTACGACTCTGCGCAATTGACTTCAAATCAAGCTGGGACGTCTACCTACCGCTGGCAGAATTTGCATACAATAATAGCTACCAGTCCAGCATCCAAATGGCATCGTATGAAGCTTTGTACTGTCGGAAGTGCAGATCGCCCATTTGCTGGGATGAAGTCGGGGAACGACAGATACTCAGCCCGGAGCTGGTGGAACAGACTATGGAAAAGGTCAAGCTAATTCGGGAAAGACTGAAGATTGCACAGAGTCGACAAAAGAGCTACGTCGACACCCATCGAAGATCGCTTGAGTTCCAGGTGGGCGATCACGTGTTCCTGAAGGTGTCGCCCATGCGAGGAGTTACTCGGTTCGGTGCGAAGGAAAAGCTGAGTCCGAGATTCGTTGGGCCGTTCGAAATACTCGAGCGGGTCGCCCCAGTGGCCTATAAAATTGCTCTACTGCCGACGCTCGAAGGTGTGCATAATGTCTTCCACGTCTCTCAGCTGCGAAAGTACGTGCACGACCCTAGCCACGTGGTAGATTTTGGCCAGCTGGAGCTAAAGTCTGACTTATCCTACGTTGAAGAGCCAGTTCAAATCTTAAAACGCAAGGATAAGCTGCTGCGAAGTCGAGTGATCCCTCTTGTTCGCGTACTCTGGAGGAACCATGCGACGGAAGAGTCGACATGGGAACTCGAGTCAGAGATGAAGAAAAAGTTTCCTTCATTATTTTCATAGAGGTAGGTTCTGTTCTTAAGTTTCAAGGACGAAACTTTTTCTTTGTTGGTTATGGTGTAGTGCCCCGTCCCTACATCGTGCCCCGTTCTCCGTCCACAGGGTACGTGAGAAAGGAACACTGTTGCTATCGACTCGGTCGGGACCGATAGGTCGGGATCCATCGAATCGATCGAACGGGAACAGTTGAATTAAGATCCATTCCACGTTATGGAATGGCTTCTTCGGAACCAAGTCCCATATTCAGCGGGTAGCGCCTCGAGGATTGACTCTGCGGCTGAGTCGGGAGAGACCTCCCGTTGCTCTGTTTTTTACGCCGCTTGCGTTGGTTTTGGCTTTGGGTTTCTGAATGCGTTTTCGTGAATGTTTTCGATGGTTTTCATAGCTTACATTTCGAACTCGCATTTCCTATCGAACTTCTTGCCTAATACAGTATTCTAATCGGTTGCTTGTGTGATTTCAGGTAATCGCGTAGGCGACGTCTAGCGCGGCCAACCAGTCTCTCGTCTCAAGCAAAAACTCAAGGTGAGTGGCTGACCTCCTTCGTCTCGACCCTCTATTTCAAAAAATGAGAACTCGGGTAATGATATCGAATTTGGATGATTTGCTTGAAGAATACAAGTCCTATGTGCTAGAAGAGAAAAAGATGAGTTGTGTAGAAAGGAGATAAAATTATTTTAGGCCTGCAAAACAACCAAGTAAATGAATCGATTTCATAACAAGCCCCAACGGTACCCTAAAATATACCTTGTTAACCTACCACTGTCATGGACAACTTGTCGACAAGGGCGATGGTTTTTTCGAGTGGCAACCCGGGGCCACGGGACCGACTCGACCTAGGAAGAAACAGGTTATAACCGAGCTGGGTATGAAGCAACCGGTAATACGGTGACTTGCATCGGAGCTCGCTACTTGCGTTGCAAGGGTCCCGTTTATCAGACTATGTCCAGGATGGCTAGTTAATGCCAGTGACCTCCACATCAAACACTTGATATAAATTGTTATCAACTAACAGGGAAGGTGATGGTAAGTTTTATGTCGCACGGCGCGCTCTGCCGAAGGAAATTCTGGTGTAACTTGCTTGGTTTATGTTTCGTCAAAATGCTTTGTATAAAAATGTCTAGGATGGCTAGAAAGATCACTAAAAGCAAGTCATATGATTTTATCTAAATACTTGAACCAAATGAGAGCCTGAAAATTAATTAGTCACTCGCCAGTACATGTTGATTGTACTGATCCTCGCTCTCTCTACAGGTACGATAAATCGGGAGGAGCGTGTCGCGTGAAGTGAGGCAACGCTCGTGTGTTTTGAAGCTTCGTCCGTGCGGTCGAAGCTTGGATCCAATCTCTTTTGAAGACTCCGTTGTTGAAGGCCAGAAGATAGATGGAGCGACTTCCCGTCATCCCAGGTGGTTTTGTAATGCTGGTTGTAATCAAGGGATGAAATGTATGAAATGGCTATCTCATCGACGTTTATTTTGTAATGGAGTCAGTTTGTAAAAAGCCCGCGCGGCGCCCTTGTATCGAGTCTGTAAAATGATGTTCATTATCAATAAAGCTTAAGTTTCCTTCTTTATAATGTGTGTTCAATTTTACTCTGCGCATTCTCTTGTTGTTGTGTTTCGGATAACCTTATGACTATGCCTGGTGCGAGCGCAATTTAGGTTCGTACGGCATCACGTCCGGGGGACGACTATCGATTCTACGGAATCGAGACGTGACAGGATCGGAGCGTGACATCTGCTGGGACAACTCACCTCTAGGCTCAACATAATCCCACAAGAGATCGAGGTCGCAGGTGATCCTCAATGATCGATCCACAAAAAAGGGCCCAAGGAACAACCAAACTAGTTATGGATAGGACAATCCAATCCCATGGGCCTTGTCCTGCCAACAATTACAAATATACGGAGAACCCTTTCTCGGAATATTCAAATCCCGTCCCCGGGTTATAAGTTGATGGGATACGATGATTCCACCAAAAGTTTAAAAGATAAGTTTATTTGAAGAAAAAAATTGACTTGATTTTATGCGGATATTATAAAAATAATATATATATACTTTATGTCAAAAATAGACTTTTTGATGTGTTGAGATATGTTAAATAATATAATTATACAATCCATTTCGCTCGTGAACACTCTAGAATTTTTGTACTGTGAGAACTAAATTAAATTTGTAGGTGAGATTGAGCAAAAAGAAATCCACCAGCTCTATCAATTAGTACTGGACACATGGTTTGTGGGTTTGTTGAATCTTCCTTCACAATAATTAAGAGAATTTTTGACATATTACATCTGGAATTTGGCAATTGAGGACTGCAGTGAAACAAATTAAGAGCATTTTCAGCAAACAGCAAGGTTGTTGAGAAGCAGGTTTCGTTCAATCATGCATTTGATGTATCTGTCTTCACCTTACTTATTTATTGCTATCATTCAATTGGGAATTGATGAAATTGCAATTATTCATTCACGTGTCTGGTTGGCACAGTATAATTTAAAGATTTCGGATTTGGACAATTCCTCTTTGCTTAGGATAATATTCCAAGTTTAATGTGACCTGCAAGAGGTCGAAATAGCAGGTAACTTTCTAGAGTTAGCATACGACAAGGATCAAACGACAAACAAAATAAGTTTCGACTCGAACAACCTAATATTTCGAGCCAGCCATGCCAAGAAGTAGCGAAGATGCATTGTAACACACCCCTACTTATAGGCTAAAGGTAAAATGTGAAGAAAAAAAACTTAACACTATATTAACCCACTAGACCACTAAGCTTTTAGTCCACTAACATTAAGTCCAATTGTTGTCACAAGCCTAAAAACCCACAAAAAATCAAGTTTTTAGTTCCTAAATATTCGGTTTTGAAAAACTAAGCCTTAAACCCAAGTTAGTGGACTAAAGGCTTAGTTATTCGAAAATTAAGTCTTTAGTTCCTAAAAATTCAATTACTTAAATTTAATATTTAATTCACACATTTTGATTACGATCACATTCTAAGAAATTAAGTGTTAAATGTTTAGTTTAATTTATTGTAAGTTAATATATATTTTGTGCTAAAATTACTTTTTCAGAACGTTTTAAGTTCAGTCAGTTAGGGATAAACTAAAATTCTGACTCCGCTTTTGATGCCACCCTCCAAATTCTCAGTTAGGGATAAACTAAAATTCTGACTCAGCTGTTGATGCCACCCTCAAAATTCCCAGTGCTAAAGTTCCATACGCTCATTCATCCGCAGATGCCATGTAATAATGCAACCCATTATTAGCTATTAAGACAACACGCAACATGTGATTTTGAAGAATGGGAGGATTCCAAGCTGCAAACTTTCACAGGACTCGGACTGGGTCAGCAGTTTTATTTGCTGACCAGCCTAATACATTGAACCCAGTGGAGAAACGAGTCATAAAGTTCATTCAAATTGATGCAAGAAACTCCTCTCTAGAGTCGAACACCACTGACCCATTAGATAACGAGTCATAAAGTTGGTTCATTCTAATCCAGCAGTTCGATACTCGATTACACAATGTCCCTAAGGCACTAGCCTAGTGATAGCGCGGGGGGGGGGGGGGGGGAGCACAGATCTCGGGTTCGAATCTTCCCTTGGACGGCTGGATGGCTTTCAGCCACGGTCCAACATGAAGAAATGACACCTCAAAACAAAACAAAAAACAAAAAAAAACTCGATTACACAATGTTTTTGAGATAATTGTTAGTTCTACAATTGAGGTACAATAGTCCAAATTATTTCCGTCCATGTTCGCTCGTCCTCTTTGGCCTCGTTTGGTTCGCGGAATCAGAACATTGGAAAAGGAAAGCCATTCATTTCATTTCCGATGTTTGAATACCCAAGAAAATGAGTAGAAAAGGAAATTGATTCCTAAGAGGAAAGAAAATAGGGGGGGAAAAAGTTATTCCCTCCACCAATCCAAGGATTCACATCCTCTCCCAACTTTTTTGACATTCCCAAACAACGGAAAGAAAATTGATTGGAATTATAATTTTCCAAACAAAAGGAAAGGAAAGGAAAGAGCAAAGAATCCATTTCATTTCCTTTCTGCGAACCAAACAAGGCCTTTGTGTATCCGTGATTCCTAGATTGAATCACGGATACTAAAAAAATGGGCCAATCTAGGTAGCTTCAAATACATTAGGATGCAGGGAAATAGGTGTTCCTGTGATGATATGTTCAATTCATGATGAGAAGTGGATTTCATAGTCATCGCAAATTCAATTCATGATGATAAGTGGTTCATATTGGTAACTATTTGCAATTGTGATATATAACCTAAACTCTGTAATGTGCTAAACACCTTCTACAACATGAAATATTCCTTACATACCAATTCTGCAGGATTGCAAATACATATAGTAGCCAACAGCTTGTACTGCAACAATAAACCAGATCTTCAAGTACAACTTGTAAAGATCGCTGTGTACCTATTCCAAGCCTCCATTGTTCAGGCTTGGTGCCGCAGCGAAGAGAACAGGCCTGTACCAAGTCACCAGGAGAAGCTTTGATACTGCAAACTTAACTGCAGAAAAAATCTGACAAGGAGACGTAAAAGTGACAAATACTTGACGAACTTGGTCATCAGTTGAAAATCAACCATGAAAGACTAAAAATGGCAAGATCTCAAAGTTTGACAACAAAAAATCCATATTTATGCAGAGAGAACTGCCAGTATAGCAACTACGATGAAGGAAACATGAACTTAGATGGTTGAGTAAATGATTATCGTTATTTAGCTACTGACATTGTAGATTTGGCTGCTTTCCAGACGTCCCAGTCTACCACAAAACATAATCAGATAAACGATCTATAACTCTCCATATAGAAGGTAATTTAAACCGTGTCAAATACTGAAGTTGATGAGTATACCGACCAGACAAGAACATACAGTTTATTCTAAATCGAATCGATAAAGTTAAAGCCACTTTGATAATTGGATTGGTCACTATAAACTATCCTTTTAAACATCATATTGAAAACTAAAGCTGATAAGTCGGTGCTGATTCAGTTTATTTCATCTTGTATTAACAAGAATTCTGCAAAAGGCTCATCTTCATCACTGAGAAGGGTCTCTATTTTTGAGTGCCAAGTGAGACAGAAGATCACTAGATTGCATGAATAGGACTTGAACCTGAATCCATCTTTGAACCAGCTGTTGGTTGAGTATTAGCATGGAAGGCGGAATGCCTTTCTGAACCTCCAAGGAGATTGAGTGTAGCAGATGAAGAACTATGCTCACCCACAGAATCTCTCAGACTCAATGTTGACATGCCCACTAGTTGATCGGAACTTATGGGAACCTTTGAATGTAGAGCAGTTGGTTTAAAAACTTCGTGGGCTTTGTTCTCCATAGTTTCTACACTGTAACCCGGCAAGAATGGGAGAGGAATTGGATAATATGCAGGGTAAAAGGCAGGAAGCATCACCGGAAATGGGTACTGCATATTTTCTGGCTTCGGAAGGTGTGGTCCTACTTTTCTTTCATTTGAACTGGAAACCATCGACTCACATTCTGCATCCACCGGTGGAGGTCCAGGAAGTTGAATGCTGCCTTGAGCCTCGGGTTCTTCAATGCCCATAGGGAAGGCCTGAGCATCTCGAAACTGTAAGAAAAATGAATTTTATTATTGGGACTTCAGAAAGAAAACCCTTTAACAGGTACGACAGGATAAGAAGTTGACTAACTTCATCAGGTACAATATCAAAGAGGCTGGATCTTTTCTTTCTTCTGCTTGTATTAGACTGGCGGATAAAGAACTTCTGGGCATGGCTTGCAACTTGAGTAGGTGTCCTTGATCCAACATAGTTACGCGCTATCCCTCGCCAGTCACCTTTCCCTAGCTTTCTCAATCCAAGCAAGAACTTCTTGTGCTCTTCTTCAGTCCATGCCACACCTACAATCCAATTCAGAAAGATAAAACGGCTGACGTGAATCTTCTTCAAGGAATGTATGGATACGGGTCAAAGATTTATAAGGTGCAGCAGCAAAGCCCAACAGACTAGATGGCTCAGCTTACAAGAGTGCGGTGATTACTCGATGCAAATCAATTGAAAATGAGTTCAGTTAAATAAGTCGATCAATAGTAGACCATAATTCAAAGTTCTGAAATGTCTATCAAATAGTCATGTAAATGCACCACCGCCTTTCTTGTGGGTCATGATGATCACATACCCAAGACACAATAAGTGCTATTCAAAACATTTTTCATAGCAGGATATTGTTGACGATAAACTCGGTATGTTATAAGTCATTAGACATTCTTTCTCATCAACTCTCATTATGTGCCCTAACTGTAGCAATAAGAACTCTATTATCACCTTCCATAATGTAGTACTCGTTCCATTTGATTCATGTAGCTTCCAAGATTAAACTGTCAAATTTAATTGCATTATACAGCAAAGTTGCAAACAACGTACAAGAGGGATTCATAGCATTCAAGCACTGCTCCATTATGATTTCGCTGCAGAGTACTCAAAAGCGGCTCAATAAAAGAACACGGTTTAAGAAAGTGGGCCAGCGTAAGTGGTCAGCCGCTTACTTAGCCCATACACGATTATGCAGGCCATCAATGATAAATTGTTGATTAATCAGTTACCGGGATAAGTTAAACCTCTACTCAGAATGTGTAACACGATTTGCGAGCGATTAACGATAAATCGATGATTAATAGATTACAATGACAAGTTACTGGATCAGATTTGCATACACACCCAATAACCCGACCCGAACCCTATAACATAACCTGATTCTCTCTCTCTCTCTCTCTCTAATTCTCAACATCCTTTCCTCTTGGTGACAGATCTTGAAGCTCCTCTCGACAACAATATATAGACTATGTGTTGTTTTAAATTGTCATAACTCTTTATTAACTTAATGGAGTATGAACTTCAGGCCATAATAACTGCCACAATAAGAAATAAGCAAGCAAGACAGCTAGAAGTGCTCGCTTTGTCGCATAAAAAATCTGAGTTTGATCCCGGCTCAGAAGGACCGCTAGCTATATGCTTAACACATGCAAATCGAACGTTGTTTTCTTGGAACTGGTCAGAAGGAAAAGATGCTCAACGCTTTAGTCTCCCCTGCTTCAAAGCTGTTGGTATCAAATTCGAGAAAAGTTTTCAGGACCAGAGCATTTGAGATGAATGTTAAGTAGTTTTTGTTAAAATCCTTCTTGGCTAAAATATTACATGCATTTATTTCAATCAGAATAAATTCTGGATTTTTACATGTCATGTTATTTTGTTGATATGAAATGAGTGACCATACTCTGTCCTGTTAGCACAAAACCAGTAAATAGCAAATTCTAAAAATTAGAGACTTTCCCTAGCTAAGATAACCAAGCAAATTCTAAAAATTAGAGACTTACACCCCCCCCACCCCCCCCCCCCCCCCCTTCTCTCTCTCTCACACATAACCAAACAGCTAAGGCATTTATCTCAATTTTGAAAAGGTCAGTAGAAATCGAAAACTTCACTTGGATACTTCGACAACCTTCGCCAGATTGTTTTTTTATTTCTGTTCTCTATTATTTTGACCTATGTGGATCCCAGGTTTAGAGGCATGTCACGTCGAAAGCAAGCACGAGGCCTCATGCAAAACTCTTCAAGTATGCCTCATAAATGCTATAAGGATGTTCTCTCTCCAAAACACCCAAGAGTCTCATTTGTCCCATTCCAGATAGTCAGTTGTAATATAGAAGAAAGACATGAGCACCAAGGGGATTCTGTAGGTGAAATTTGTAGCAAAAGATCTAACACAGTCTATCTGTAGTGATACTTTACGGGAAAACAATCGGAGGGTTCCCTAGTACCTAATTACTGAAATATTCATGCAGAGCAAGAAATTGTGCACAGTAAACAAAGCCAGTATATGGGGCCTAAATAGAAGGTTCAAACACAACAATGATAGAAAAATTGGTTATTCGTAAATGGAAATCAATAATGAAATCCAAACTTGTATAGCATTTATATCATAGACAACATCAATGTGATAATTATCCAGATCGTTTTAGTCATTGTGAAGATTCCAGTAGTTTTACATATATCAAAGGTTTACAATATGCAACTATGCTTCATTAAGTTGACACTGAATAAGCAATAGTCAGTAACAAATAGCCACGGTTATGATTTTACTGCTACTCAACAAGTTAACATCAAACTGCATTTCCCTTCAAATTCAAGAGCCCCCCCATATTTCTTCCGGTACTAGCTATTAGCTAATGCTCCTTTAATTGTTTCGAAAGGACCTACTTATGGAAATCCATTTCTTCGACAAAAGCAAATGTTTCAAAGACGAGCAACGATTCATGTGAGCATCCAGCATCTTTTATATTTCTTATACAACAACAACAACAACAACAAAGCCTCTAATTTATTATTCCAAAATTTTGGTTTGAAGATTGCCTCCAAACCAAAAATTCCGTACCCGTAATAACCACGTCAATGTCCATTAAAACAAAAACAAAAATATTAGCGAATAAAAAATTCACCTTCCCTACAAAACCAACTAGATTCTAAAAGGGAAAAAATAAGCCGCATCCGTGTTCATATCTGACACATAAACTCAGAATACATTAGGACACACCAAAATTGGTGTCATTTCAATCAATAACACCAACCACTCTCTCTCTCTAAGATCCATATTTCACTCAATAAAAATTAAAAACTTGGTTTTTTTTCGCTAATTTGATAAATCTCGATCGTACAAAGATCAAGATCGGCCCAAAGACAATGAACCCAATCGAATTCACCCATAAGCTAGCAAACATGGAAACAAACCCGTGTCATGTCCGTGTCGTGTGTCAGAGGCGTATTAGGCCCATTTAACACACTCCAAAATACAGTAATAGACACCAAAATCGGTACCATTGCCCCTAAAGTCCATATAAATGAATAAAAATTCAGTTTGTCGTCTAGTTCAATAGAAATGAAGATCGCTGGGGAAAAAAAACTCACCTTTCTTCCTCTCGCGTCCCTTGGAGTCCTCCTCCGACGCGTAGCCCCCCTCCCTATCCCTGTCCATCTCCTTATCCGCCGCCGCCGATCCTCCGCCGTCGATCCCGTCCGGTGACGATCCGCCGGCGTTGGAAGAGGGTCCGGAGTAGTGGACCAGGTTCCCCATGCTGGCGCTCTTCCGGATGGATTCATCCAGCCTCACCCCGAACAGCTTCACCCCGCGGCTCGGGCACGTGCGGGAGTTGTGCCCATTGTTGCTGCAGTGGGAGCACCTCCGAGTCATCTTTCCTCTCCCTTCCGGCGACGGCGGAGGCGGCTATGGAGGCGGAGGCGGAGGCGGCGATCACTGGTGAGGTCCGCCCATGGAGTTAGGGTTTGATTATGGTTGCGATTGGCATTTTCGGAGAGGGATGCGCGTTTTATAAAAGAGTTCAGGGGTGGATAAATATGCAATAATCAGTTTGTTTGTACTTTTCTAGAAGGAGCTTAGTTTGAGGATTTTTTTTTTTTTTTTACATGGAACCCCTTGATAAGTTTCGGATTTGAATCATTATTCTAGTTACGTAACTTACGTTCTGCTATACTCTTGCAAATTGGACCTACATATTTTGAAAATTATGACTAAGGGGGCATTTGGTACGCGGTATTTTTTTTTTTTTTTTTCGGAAAAATTTAAGATGAGAATCTATTACCACGTTTGTTTGGCTTATAAAAATTTATTCCCGAAAATTATAAATACCTGGATAAATAGTTTACCCACAAAACATGAAAATTCTATCCCTTGAGAATAGGTGGATATTTTTTTTTTGCCCGGACAAAAAAAAAATTGTCTAAATTTTTTTCTTCTTTTTTGATCAATTTTGATTAGTTTTGAATTTTTTTTCTTTTTTTGTCGATTTTATCGCTTTTTTGTCATTTTTTCGTTTTTTACCAATTTTTGACGTTTTAAGCAATTTTTTGTCGTTTTTACCCATTTTTTGTCTTTTTGTCACTTTTTGATTATTTTTGTCGTTTTTACCCAATTTTTGTTCTTTTTGTCTTTTTTTGTCAATTTTTGTCGTTTAAAGCGATTATTTGTCGTTTTTGTAGTTTTTTTGTTTTTTTTACCGATTTTTAGTCGTTTTTTGTCGTTTTTTGTCGCTTTTTGGTCATTTTTACTGATTTTATGTCGTTTTTTAATTTTTGTCGTTTTTTTTGTCGCTTTTACCGATTTTTTGTCGTTTTTGTCGTTTTTGTGTTATTTTTTGTCGTTTTAACCGAATTTTTTGTCATTTTAACCGAATTTTTTTGTCCTTTTTTGTTGTTTTTATCGATTATTTTCGTTTTTATCGCTTTTTGGTATTTTTTGTCGTTTTAACCGATTTTTTGTTGTTTTTAACCGATTTTTTGTCGTTTTTAATTGATTTTTTGTCATTTTTTGTTGTTTTAACCGATTTTTTTTTGTTTTTCATCGTTTTTGCCGCATTTTGATTTTTTTTGTCGTTTTTACCGATTTTATGTCGTTTTGTCGTGTTTTGGTTATTTTTGTCGTTTTTTACCATTTTTTTATTTTTGTCGTTTATACATTTTTTTCGCTTTTTGGTCATTTTTATCGTTTTAACCGATTTTTTTTCGTTTTTCATCGTTTTGTCGTTTTTTGTTATTTTGTCGTTTTTACCGACTTTTTGTCGTTTTTATCATTTTTTTCGTTTTTACCGATTTTTTGTCGTTTTTATCGGTTTTTATATTTGTTCATTTTTTTGTTATTATTATTTTTTATTTTTTTCCAGAAATATTTATATTGTCACCAAACATGGGAATGTAATTTTCCAAAAAATTTAATTCCTTGAAATTTGATTTTCGAAAATATAGAATTTCCGGCTATATAGTATTTCGCATACCAAACACCCCCTAAGGATTCACTTAGGTTTCAATTTTCTTTCAACTCAAGCTTCTTAGGAAGTTGTGATTAATCTATACAAAGGAATTGCAATTGCAAATAAACTTTTACAATATTTTCGAATTTTCAAGGTCGATTATCAAAGCCGTCTTCAATTAATTACAACTTTTAAAAATAAAATGCATAGCTTCCCTTATAAGTCAAAATTAATAATTGTTATTACCCATTATAAAAATTCGTTAACCTTGTAAAAAAAATTATTAGCAATTCTTTCAACAAAAGAATTTGATCTTGTATTGAAATTTAATATCACTTAAGGCTGTGTTTGATTAGACCTTCTTTTTTTCCTATGAAAAATATTTTCATCACAAATTTTTCACCCATTATAGTGTTTGATAGCTTACATTTTTCATGGAATTATTTTTCAAAAAACTATCATTTTTCATATTTTCTTCTAAAATGGTGGAAAATAAAACTTATCCAACCCATAGAAAAATATCATTTTTCATAAAAATAACTATTTACCATGGAAAATAATGACAATCAAACATCCAAATTAAGTTTTCCATGAAATTATTTAAAATTTCATATAATTTTTTTTTCTAGAAAAAATAATTTCATGGAATTAATTTCTTTTTCATATCTTTTCCATCTTGCAATCAAAAGAACCCTTAAACTATAACTGGAATCTCCATAAGATACTATGATTTTATAATTCTCCATGTATATATTTGTATTTGGCCATTCCCTCTATGTTAGTTGTAGTGTCTAACGTTGTGGCTGGTTATTTACATAGTCACTAACATTTTTATATCTAACTAAGAACCACTTGAATCCATCAATATGATGGTCTTAGAAATTTAGATTGTGAATTTATTTGAGGCTAGTATGTAATGTACAAAATGGAGGATCATCAACCAGCAAATAAATATTGATACAAAAATGTGCAAGTTTTAATGATATTATTTTTATAATAGGTTTTGCAAATGATTCCTAAATAATAATAAAATGCAATATACAAAAGAGCAGGGTCGATATGAAAAGTGTATTAGAATGAGATGACTTTTCTAAAATCAGAAAGCATAAAATGAATGCCAAAAGAATCTTATTGAATATTAAGAGATAAGATTATCTTCTCTTAGATTGATCAGATATATATCATTATTATATTACTGTGATTTGACGTGGAGATTTGGATTATAGAGTTTCTGTCTAATTGGTAGAAATATAGTAATATATGTTGAATAAAGTATGGTCACATAATCTGGCCTAGTACTTTATATAGATCCCATTTCTTTTCAATGAATTTCATGAAAATCAAGTCACATTGAGTCCTCGCCCAAGATAGATGTGTGAATTGGACAATTCTCGTGTAATATGTCGGTAGTTCGTCATGGGACCGAATCGGTTAAACTCGAATCGGGTCAACCTAGGCTTAGCTAACCCTCAAGACCAATCCAACCCACTAGAAATTTGTGATTGGAGAGGGTTTGTCCTCTATATCTGAGTCTGACTCGGTCGTCCAAACAGATCGTGCCAGGTATTCCCCTATCCCTACAGATTCAGTCCAGTTCGATTAATAATAATAATAATTATTATTATTATTATTATTATTATTATTATTATTATTATAATAAATGATTCAAATTCTAAGTATTTAGTCTTCACTAGCAAACCGTAAATTCTAATATATATATATATATATATATATATATATATATATATATATATATATATATATATATATATATATATATATATTAAAAAAATTAATATATATATGTAACAAAAATTAATTTTTTTTTTGCTAATTGAATGGGCTCTCAGGTCGGACCCAGTCCCAGATCGAGTTATGGGTGGGTTTGGTGTTTCGAATCAGCCCTCTTCTCAAGATCTAATTGGACCATTTCGACTTAGACCCGATCAATTTTGGACCCGTCCGACCCAATTAACACCTCCAACCTAAAAGAGTACGTTTCGTCCTCAATGTCTTAGTTTCATATGAGAATCTTAAACTTGGATTTGAAATTTTGGTGGCTTTAAAAAACAACAAAAGAAGTTGTTTTCTACACCCTTCTCTCATTTATTTTTATAAACCAATCACAATTTGAATTACTTTTTTCAAATTTTGTGACAGGTTACTGTTACAAAAATAAATTTTGGGCAACTTTTAAAAAATAATAAACAAAAACAGTGATGATAAGGTCATCCGAAATCGAGCTTTTAGTCTCTCTCTAGTGCTTCCAAGCTTAACTATCATCTACTTGATTTAAATCATTCACGAAAAAAGTATTAAAACATTTTAAAATTAATTTGCTTGTATTTTACAATTATGCCTTTGAGTGAACAATTTTATTTAATGGTTGCGTCCAAGGTTCAACACATTCAAAACGAGCAAAAAAAAAAAATGTATTGTTACAAAAGTCTAGAAATCCAAGTGGACCTAAACCCAAAATTGATGTCAGAGTTGGACACTCGAAAATCAAGTCACAAGTGCTAATGCCAATGTAAGACTTGTGCCAACTAGAAATATTTCATGTGGAATTAAAATTCAGAATTATTAGATGTACGACTAATATGACCACAATTTTTTTTTTTTTCAATTTCTTGGATTACATTTCTTAGTAAGAAAGGAGGGAAGGAACTCATAAATGAATATATACAAGATATTCATGTTTGGCGAAAATGAGTATAAAAGTATGAGGGATCACGCCACACATGTTGCGTGTACAATTTTCAGCAATAGAATAGAAATATAGTTCATATTTATATTATTTTAACAATTATTGAAGTTATCCAATAATTAGGAGTTATATATGTAAAATTAATTGTGTTGTGCTATTTACATAATTAAGTCAAATTGGTCTAATTGAAAATAGGCTTAATATATAATTGTCATGGAGATAATGTGCCCTTAAAGATAAATATAATTTGATGATGAGGCCAAATTTGATTAGGGGTATAATTATTATGTAATCATGTTATCATTTAATTTGATTATAGACCATAATCAATTAAATAAGAATCTCTTATCAAATTTAATTAATTTTAAATTAACCGTAAGTTTTATTATATGCAAGTTATAAAATAAATTTTGTAATAGATATAATATTTTATTTAGTAATTTTTAACTAAAAGCTCTTGCTTAGAGAGAAGAAACCAGAATGCTACTATTTGCTAAACATCTAATTTATGTTATAAGATATGTAACAATTTAGATTTAAAACAAAATCCCCATTTGAAATGTTAAAACTAACATATACCTCCACTATTTTTTTTAATTAGCAAATACCCCCCACTCCAATGTAAACAACAAAAAAATAAAGAAAAAAAGTGGGGGTACTGTAATGCCTGTGGTTCGTATCACGTATTCTTGGAATACGTGTACGTATTTTATTGCATGATTTTCTGGCTTGGCATTTCCTTCTTGGCTTGGTCTATTCCTGGTTCGGGTTGGTTGGTTCGGCCTGACTTGGTTTTGCTTGGGTTCATGATGAACCCTTGGATGAACCCCTACCTACCACCACCATTGTATTTATTAGCCCATTTTTTTCTCTCTCTTCATTAATCTCATCTTCTTCTTCCTCATTTACTTCTTACCTACCAGAGAGAGAGAGTGAGCTCTAGGCAAGTGCAACTTGCTTCATGGAGGAACTCTGATTTTATTACTTCATTCTCCTTCTTACAGTATTTTAACTCACTTTAGTTCTTGGCATTTCCATTTTTCTTGGCTAGATTCTTGTAGATCTAAGTTTGCATTTTTTTTTCGGATTTCTGGGGTTTTGATCTACTAAATCTTGTTATTTTCGAGTTTTGATGGTTCCATGTTGTAGAGAATTTTGTTCTAACCCATTTTGACCTATGGAAGTTCGGATTTAGGCTCCGGATGATGGAGTTATGGAGCTTGAGGACATTGGCTCTCATGGTGTTCTTCTTCTCTGAAATTTTGGAGAAGATGAACAGTGCTTGACTTGACCACATGAATATTCATGCGGCAAGTGTTCTCTTCAGCCGCATGGCTGGAAGTACTTGAGCCGCATGAGGGCCGAATTCATCTGGCCGCATAACTCACTCAATTCCCAGCCGCATCAGTTCTGAACTCTGCAGCCGCATACGCCATTCCCGCTGGCCGCAGGAGACTTGCTTGACCCAGCCGCATGAGGACTTCACCCTGAGCCGCATGAACTCAACACTCGTGAGCCGCATATGCACACTTGCTCCCAGCCGCATAGGCATTGCTCCCCGCAGCCGCATGAGTACTCTTCCCTTCTGAGCCGCATCGGGTTTCCCTCCCCCGCAGCCGCATGGGTTGCTTCTTCTCAAGCCGCATGGAACCATACTTCTCCCCCCCGGCCGCATGTACCTGATTGGCCAGCTAGCCGCATGAGACCCATTTCCCCAGCCGCATGAGTTTCCTATCTTCCTGACCGCATGCGCCTCCTTGTCTTGGCCGCATGGGATCTAGTGACCCTGGCCGCATGCGCTCTCCTAATTGGGCCGCATGAGTCTACCCTTTCCTGACCGCATATGACTTAGCCGCATGACTCTTCTATAGCCCTGAATATTGATATTTTATTAGATATTTTACGTCCATTTTATATCCTTACGTCTTTTGTCATGAACTTGATAATCATGGATTTGTTTAATATGTTTGAAAATGGTACCTGAGCATGACATGATAGTGACCCGTAGTGGTGCACTTTTGACAAGAAAACCTGACATGACCTGATAGTGGCCCGTCGTGGCGCACTCCTGACAAGAACACTTGACATGATAAACCTGGCATAATTATCTTGAACAGCTGTTGCGACGGCTACCTGACATGACATGACCTGACAAGAATGAACATCCTGGACACCGTGGGCGATTGTGCTTGTACAAATAATCCAGTCCTGTCTTGCATCATGTCTAGGAGGGGACTCCTGAGTACCACGGTCAGGAGTACCTACTAAAATGGACTAAGGCTAATAACTAGATTAATACAGTAGTCATGAAGAGATCTCCCAGCTACAGGCAATCCCGTTACCTGGGCGCGCTTGGGATCTGTAGCCTGCCGTCGAGTAGGGCACATTTCCAGCACACTGTCATGTGTTGCACCTTTCAAGCTACCTAAGGGTACATGCGTTTCCTGGACGATGTACCCACCTGAATTCAACCCTAATCTTTCGTCCTGGGTAACCTGGATGGTCTGCAGGGCTTGTGGCTGTGGAATAATCTCACTGCATTTTGCTAGTAATTAGGCCTGTGATAACCCTAGTTAGTTAAAGTATCAAGCCGTAATTCTTGCTTGGCCGTGATATGATTGAATGGAGTTTAAACCAGTCTAGTCTTGTCCTGATCCTGCTCCAGATTGCTATATGACCTGAATGCCTGTATTTATTTTACCGATAAATGGTGAGAATTCCAAGCTCTGTTCAGACGAAGGGTTACAACCCCGGTCCTTGTTTGGT
This sequence comes from Iris pallida, assembly GCA_029216955.1. Lineage (NCBI taxonomy): Eukaryota > Viridiplantae > Streptophyta > Magnoliopsida > Asparagales > Iridaceae > Iris > Iris pallida. The sequence continues at coordinate 18,417,158 of JANAVB010033820.1, forward strand.
TTACGGGTTGTAACCTGGTAATCTGAATAGTTCCATGGTTATCTCGTCGTATATCATCCTGATGTGTTTTCTTTATTTCCAGTTCTTACTTTTATTTATATCTTGTGCTGATTGCTGGTTTTAGTTCCTAAGTGAAGCTTCCTTTGTGGCACTTGCTCTTTCTGGGATCTGACCCAGCTGGTTTTGTATGGCCAGATTTCGGAGCAGCTCCAGAGGATCCACCGTTTTTTTCCAGCCCGATGGTGAACACCAGACGTAACCCGGGCAACGAGTGGGTTTATTTTTGCTCTCCCACTTTATTGTAAAAATATTCTTTTAAGGCGTTTAGCCGACGAGCACCTGTTTAGCTCGGTTGCACTTTACTTACTGTCTGCCTACGGGCTGTAACATGATTGACAGATCCTAGGGTTGATCACGTATGACTAAACTCTTGCTAGTCCTCACATTTTGTAACGACTAGCTTCATGATCAGCTGAATATGTAATATTTGGGACGCCTTATTATTGTATATTTAATGATCATACATCTTGTAACACTTACTTACTTGCTTGTGATTGAGACACTAGGCTTGTTCATGACCTTAAGAGACTGTTGGCTTGTAGATAAACCCTCATGTATCTAGACAGCCGTGACCGTATAGCGAGATGGAATCCATTTCAATATACGTAGCTGGCTCCCCCGCTCTCCAGTATTCTGGTTCTGGGGCGTGACAGGTACATCTTAAATTTTTGTTGTTCTGTACCTTCAAATGGAGGTATTTGCTAGATAAAAATAATAGTGGAGGTATATGCTAGTTTTAACATTTCAAATGAGGGCATTTGTTAAAATATTCCATTTTAATTTTCTTTTGGATCAATTTTAACTTATAGACTAAATTTTATTTTATTTAAGATATTAAAAAAAGGTATTCTTATTGACACTTCTAAAATATCATCATGCGCTCATCTTAATATTATATCATTCAAACTTTAAATATACTCATACACTAAATCTAACATTCATTTGCACATACATGGAGTGAGGGATGATGCATGAAGAAATTTGAAATTTGAATGATAAAAAAATTTAAAGAAGAGTACAAAATAATATTTTAGGAGTGTTAATAACAACATCTATTAAAAATTAAATTAGATTGGATTTAATCTATTACAACTGGTTAAGATATTAAGAGTATAAGGATCCCTTCTTTCACAATAAATAAATAACCTTTTTATATTTAAATAATTATATTTTTTAGTAAAGAAGTGTTACATCAAAAATTAATAATACCTTTATATTTGGGTTATATATTAGTATTAGTATAGATATCAAAGATAATAGCAATATATATTTATTTAATTTGCTTAAACATAGTGTCATCCATGTTTAATTGGAGGATGGATATACCGAACTCGAGTGGCTCTTGTAGTTACCGATGAGAGATATAAGATCCTGGTTGGGTGGCGAAAAATCAGTGGAATGAGCCACGGAACGTATTATTACTTTTATTTGTTTGGTAGAAGTTGGAAACAATGAACTCAACAAATATACAATGCAGCACGCACTAAGTCCTGTACGTACCGTCGAAAAAAAAAAATACATAATTTTCTAATGCTGGTCCCGCGTATTAGACCATCTCCAATGGGGGTTTCTATCTTCCCTATTTCTATGGAAGAAATCTATTTTAGAAAAAAATTCTCCCAATGGTAATTTCTATCACAATTTCTATCCTAGGTGGCAATGATGTCGGATGAAAACTTTCTAAGAGAATTTCTACATGTAGAAACTCTCATAGAAATTCTTCTATCTCTCATGACAATTATTATTGGATCCCACACAATTAAATTGGTCCTTTTACTATGTGACACATATAATAGAAATGGAGAACTATTGGAGAGCATTTTTGTATGTCTATAATTTTTATGTAAAAACTTTTCCAACTAGGATAGAAATCTCCTTAAAGTACAATGCCAAGTAGGATAAGAACTCAATTTTATAAATCACCATTGGAGATGGTCTTAGTTCTCTCTAGGAATAAAGAGGGATCTTAATCTAATTGAGATCGTTGGGTGTCCAAAGCAAAAGTGACAAAGAGGATTGCCTGCACTTTTTGGAAAGTTGTTAAAAGATCTTCCACGTGAGGGTGGTACTTACAAATAATATACCCATAGTGGTGGGTCTAAAGGAAAATATTTTCATAATGTAAATTACAATATAGTGCTTAATCACATATTAGCCTTTTAATCTTGTAAGAAAAAAAAATCTCCATTTTTTTTCACCGAGCATCCACAGTGGGAGATATTTCAAGTGTTATATTTTGACTTTAACCAAATTTTATAGCACTTGAAGACTACAATGGACACTTGTCCATACTTGAAAATTACTAAAAAAGTTAAGAGCATCCATAGTAGATATACTCCAAACACATATTCCAAATTATTAAAAATTGTATAAGTAATTACTTTTAGAGTGTCTCATTGATATTGGTACATAATAATACATTACAAACAAATACTCCAAATTAACATATTTTTTATTTTTTCTCTTTATTTTCTTTTCATGTTTGGTAAGGTCTTTTTTTCCCCTCTTTTTCTCTTTATTTTTCATTCATGCTTGGTAAAAACGATTAATTTGGTGGGCCCAAAAATTAATATAGAAGCGAGGACTGCCTTGGAGAAGGTAGTCCGTGGCGATTGATATCCGATCGAAAGAGTGAAAGGAGGTTGACGATGGAAGACCGAATGAAACGAGAAGCCGGAGCTATGACACGCTCCAAATCTGGAGTATCTCTTAGCTTTCTAGCAATTTTCAAGTATGAACAAGTGTCCACTGCAGCCTTCAAGTGCTACAAAATTTAACTAAAGTCAAAATATAGCACTTGAAATCCCTCCCACTGTGGATGATCTAAGAGACACTCCAGATTTGGAGCGTGTGCTAGATCCACTACATTAATTTTTCGGTTCACCAATATTAACCAAATTTACCAAACATGGAAGAAAAATAAAAATAAAATATGGAGGAAAAATCTTACCAAACATGAAAAAAAGAAGAAGGATGGAATATGTTAATTTGAAGTATTTGTTTGGAGTGTACCATTATATGCCAATATCAAGGAGACACTCGAAAAATAATAATTTACATAATTTCTAGGAAGAGATTTTAAGTGCTATATTTTGACTTTAGTTAAATTGTGTAGCATTTAAAGGCTGCAATGGACACTTGTCCATACTTGAAAATTGCTAGAAAGCTAAGAGATACTCCATATTTGGAACATATCCTACCTCCGCTACATTAATTTTTGGGCCCACCAAATTAACCGTTCTTATCAAACACGGAAGAAAATTAAAGAGGTAAAATAGGGATAAAAAATCTTACCAAACATTGAAGGAAAATAAAGAGAAAAAATAGGAATGATGTTAATTTGGAGTATATCATTGTGTGCCAATATCAAGGAGACACTCAAAAAGTAATAATTTACACAAATTTTATTAATTTTGAGTATGTGTTTGGAGTGTTACCAATATGGATGCTCTAACCTCGGCCCAATTTGATTACCAATCGGAACCAAATTCCAGGCATGGACAACTATAACATGGTCATCAAATGTAGACTTTGATCCGTTGTCCTATCTGTTGTGTATCAAATATGTCACATCTTTTATAAAGTTGTGGATCCCACTGGTTATGGTAAAAAAATAACATCCATAATCGATAGGATCCACAACTTTATAGGAGTGGAAACATATTTGGTATATAATAGATGTGGACAACATATCTGCTCTCTACTCATCAAGAAACAAGTAGACTTGTCGATTGGGTCGGGTCGGGCAGGCCCGGCACGAGCCCGGCCCGAAAAATTGGCCCATGTGCTGGCCCGGCCCGATTAATCGTGGGCCTGGGCCGGCCCTGGCCCGTATATTGGGTCGTGTCGGGTTACATATATCGACCCATAACATAGGCCCGGCTCGGCTGTAGTACTCCAAAATTCGTAATACGTATTTTATACGTGTTCGTATTTCTGACCCGTATTTTTCATTTTTTTTTGATTAGTTAGTTATGGTTTATTTCATGTTTAGCATTGTGGTTTAATTATCATTTATCGTTCATGGATTAATTCTGATTAGTGGAGCTTGGTTTTATTTGGATAGGAGGAGGATTGGGTTGGCTCGGTTTGGGTTGGCTTGGTTTGGGTTGGCTTGGTTCGGTTTGGGATTGCTCTTGGTTCATCATGAACCAAGGGGTGAACCCCCTACCTACCACCACCACTCATATTTATTACCTATTCTTCTTCTCTCTCTTCATTAATCTCTTCTTCCTTCTCCATTAAACCCACCACCAACCAAGAACACCCCTTAGGCAAGTGCATCTTGCTTCATGGAGGAACCCGAATTTTATTGTTCCATTCTCTTCTTTGCAATATTTTAACTTACTTTAGTACTTGACATTTTCTCTTTTCATGGCTAGATTCTTGTAGATCTAAGTTTAAATTATTTTCGAAAATCTTGGGTTTTGATCTACTAAACCTTGTTATTTTCGAGTTTTGATGGTTCCATGTTGTTGAGAATTTTATTCTACCCAATTTTGACCTTTGAAAAGTTGGATTTGGACTTGTTTTGACCAAGTTATGGATTTTTGAAGCTTTGGGTTCAAACCATGGAGTTCTTGCTGATTTGGAGAAGACAGTGAGCACTGCGTGAGCTTTTTAGCTTGCGCCACTGAGTTGCGTGCGCTCTTTAGCGCAGCGCAGTATGGACCTCATACGCTGCCTTGACAAGGAGTCGTATGGACCTCATACGCTGCCTTGATGAGGAGTCGTATGGAGTACATACGCTGCCTTGAAGAGGAGTCGTATGGAGTACATACGCTGCCTGACCTGAGCGTAGCTTGACCTGAGCGTAGCCTGACCTGAGCGTAGCCTGACCTGAGCGTAGCTTGACTTGAGCGTAGCCTGACTTGAGCGCAGTCTGACTCAGGCGCAACCTGATGTTTAGGCGCAACTGGACCTGACCCTACTTACCCTGGATTTTCTATAGCCCTGTATATTGATATTTTATTAGATATTTAACGTCCATTTTATATCCTTACGCCTTTTTTTATGAACTTGATAATCCCGAATTTATTTATTATGTTTGGAATGATAATTGAACATGGCTTGATAGTGGCCCGCCGTGGTGCACTCCTGACTTGATAACTTGACCTGCTAATTCATGACACGACAGTGACCCGTAGTGGTGCACTCTTGACAAGTACCCTGACATGCTTGATAGTGGCCCGTCGTGGCGCACTCTTGATAAGTAATAATGATAATGATAGTGGCCCGTCGTGGCGCACTCTTGACTAATTAATTCATTAGCCTGGACACCGTGGTTGTGTTGCATGGATTGTGCTTGTATAAACTACGAGTCCTGTGTGTCTTGCATCATGTCTAGGGCATGATCCCTGAGTACCACGGTCAGGGATTCATACTGAATCTGGCTAGGTTAATGACTAGATTGATCAAATAGTTCATGGAGAATTTTTCAGTTACCTGTTGCCCCTTTGGTCCCGGCCTTATATATATATATATATATACATGGAATTTGTTGCTATCCGTCGAGATGAGCGCCCTTCCAGCCCGCCGTCGAGTATGGTACCTTAGGACACATGTATCTTACTACAGTGTGTCTGCTATATCCAGCTATCTTTTCCTTTTCTTGCTGGGATCACTCAGGTAGTAACAAACAGGTAACCGGACTTGGAATTCTCATTGCATTTGCTAGTAACTAGGCCTGTGATAACCCTAGTTAGTTAAAGTAGCAAGCCGTACTTATTGTTTGGCCGTGATTGTTGGATGGGGTTCAATCTGTCTAGTCTTGTCTTGTCTTGATCCTGTACAAGATTGTTACCTGACCAGATTTCTTATCTTTATCTTGCCGATAAATGGTGGGAGAAACCAAGTTCCGTTCAGACGAAGGGTTACAAACCCCGGTCCTTGTTTGGTTTACGGGTTGTAACCTGGTTATCTGAATAGTCCCATGGTTATCTCATCGTATATCATACTGTCATGCTTTATCATATGTTCTGTCTTTTATTGATTACGTACAAGATTGTCTTTATATTCACCTGTCATGCTTTTCCTAATTACTGTCCCTTATTATGTAATTATATTCTTGTGCTAAATTGCTGGTTTTAGTTCCTAAGTGAAGTCTCCTTTGTGGCACTTGCTCTTTCTGGGGTCTGACCCAGCTGGTTTTTGTATGGCCAGATACCGGAGCAGCAGCAAAGGATCTACCTGCTTTCCAGCCAGATGGTGACCACTAGAGGAAATCCTGGCAACGAGTGGGTTTCTTTTGTTCTCCCACTGTAATTGTACATTATTCTTTTGAGGCGTTTAGCCGCCGAGCAAGTGTTAGCTCGTGTATATTTTACTTACTGTCTGCCTACGGGCTGTAACATGATTGGCAACTCGAGGTTGATCATGTATGACTTAACTCTTGCTAGTCCTTACATTTTGTACGACTAGCTTCATGATCATCTGGATATGTAATTTTTGGGACGCCTTACAATTGTATATTTGGTGGTCTGATATCTTGTAACTATTACTAGTTGGTTGAGATTGAGACAATAGGATAATTTATGACCTTAAGAGACTGATGGCTTGTAGATAAACCCTCACATATCTAGACAGCCGTGACCGTATGGTGAGATGGATTCCATTTCATTATACGTAGCTGGCTATGTCTGCCCCCGCTCTCCAGTATTCTGGTTCTGGGGCGTGACATCGGCCCGGGCCACCAAAATAAATAAGAATCAAGTAGTTTCTATATAAAAAAATGATTGTTGTTAATATTTAGAAAACTTAATCATGTTATTATGTTATGTTAATCTACGTAAATACATGTGAATGTTGAAAAACATATATGAAAACATATTGGATGTTCAATCTTTTGTGTTTAAAAAATGATTGTAATTAATATACAAAATTTTTGAGAAGAAAAACGAAAATGAATGTCCAAATTTTACGTGTCAATCAAGACCCGGCACGGTCCGACCCGAAGCCTACTGTGCCGTGGGTCACATGCCGGACTGGGTCGAGATTTTCAACCCTTGGTCCGGCCCGCTACAGTTCATGGGCCCAAAAAGCCCGGCCCGACCGGCCCACCCAATTTTTGTGTCGGGCCGGCCCGGCCCACTTGACAGGTCTAGAAACAAACTAAGTTCTATACAAATCTAATCACGACACCTTTGACTATTGTCTTAATGTTCCCCTAAACCGTGTATCCATTGAAGTACGTGCAAATGTTGGAAACATAGACTTGGATCTAGAGGTGAGCAAGTTCTACTTTGATTCGTTTTTTAGACTAATCTCGTATAGAGTTGTTATCTTTCTTATAAATTCAAAAATCGGACTTGACCTTCTTCTAACCTAAGAAATTTTACCAACACAATCAGTTGATCTTGATTTAGTTCGATTCAAAGGTTCAACCCATTAAATAAATCATGCTACAAGCTATAATTTTGTTTCTTTTATCACATGGTTCCAATAGTTAAATAAAAACCATGGCCCATTTTTATTTTATTTTTTGAAATCCCACCTACACACACAAGTGGGAGCTCAAATCTTGTCGACTCCTCCCATTGTCTGCTTAATACCACTAGACTAGAGAACTCAGACATGTCCCAAATTTGTTAATACATGCTTTAACTATCAATTCAAACTTCAAAGACCCCCTTATTATTTTAGTACAAACATTCGATTCCAAGCCGATATTTTTAGCTTCTCAATGGCGGATTAATATTGGAGGGAAAAAAAATCTAGATACTGAGGAGTTTAAAAAATGGTTATTTATAAGGGCACATCAAAAGTTGGGTTTGGGGGGTGTGGGGTTGGAACAACCCAATGAGTAAGAAAATTGGATGTCCTGAATAATTTTTTTTCAAATTTGGACTAGTCCCAATCTTAATGTGTCCCAATCTTAATGTGACCTGATCAACTTTTGATGTGCCATTAAAAATAATATTAAAAAAAGAGGAAATTTTATATAGAGTGATGAAATTAGCATATTTATATAAAAGAGGAGAAGTTTTCAAATTTTATAGGAAAAGTGATGTGGCGCCATCTTAGATGGCGCCCAAATTTTTTTTTTTTTTTTTAGAGTGTGGCGCGATGGCGCCCAATCTTTTTTTTTTTTTCCTAACTTTTTTTATTATGTGAGAAAGTTAGATTTTATCATCTTAAATAAATTTAACTCTTTATATACATTTTATCTTTCTTTAAAAATCTTAGATATTTATTTAAACTTAATATTAGAAAAAATATGTTTAAAAAATAATTCAAAATCTTAAATATTTTTTCTCAAATCTTAGATATAACTTATAACCGAAATAATTTTATCAAACAATTTTTAAAATATCTCTAGAGGTAAGTTCTTGGATATGTTTTCAAACATAAAATATTATATTTGGTGATAAAAAATAACTCATAATTTATAAGATATGAATATAAAAATATATTATAAGTTATCAGATGAGAATATAAAATTATTCATAATTTATTAAAATATTTTATAATTAAGTATCAAATATAATATTTTATGCTTTATTTTCATATCTTTATTTTCTATCTTTGAAAATCATGTCAATTTAAGCTAAATTTAAAATAAATGGTCAAACCCATAGAAAGAGATCAATTTTCGTAGAAAACAAGGACAATCAAACACCTGAATTAATTTCTTAAATTTTTTTTCCATGAATTATTTTTACAGAATTAATTCAGTAGGAAATAAATTATTTAGGATTTCAACACCCAAGATATTTTTTTCTAATATTATATTTGAAAGAATATCTAAGAACTTATCTTTATTTTAAATTTTATTTGAAAAAAACTATGTATGATCTCAAATTATATCTAAGATTTTAAATTTCTAAGATTATTTTTTATACATATTATTTTTTCTAATATTAAGTTTAAATAAATATCTAAGATTTAAAAAAAAAGATAAAATTGTATATAAAGAGTTAAATTTATTTAAGATGATAAATTCTAACTTTCTCACGTAACCATCAAATAGGAAAAAAAAAAAAAAAAAAAAAATTGGGCGCCATCTTAGATGGCGCCACACTCTAAAAAAAAAAAAATTTGGGCGCCATCTAAGATGGCGCCACATCACTTTTCCTATAAATATTGAAAACTTTTCCTCTTTTATATAAATATGCTAAATTTCATCACTCTATATGAAATTTCCTCTTAAAAAAAAGAAGAAAAAGCAATCCCACCCAAGCTAGTCCTAGGTTTCGCATTGATTGCACACCCTACTTGGATTTGATGTAAAAGTTTATAAATAGAATATAGGAATTAATATGAGATTTAAGTGCATATTTGTATGTGGCTGGCATGCACAATATTGCATCAAGCAGGGTGCATAAACAAAATAATTGGTTCCTATAGCATAATGTGGGAGGGTTAAGCAACCTTAGTCAATTAATTAATTAATTAGAAGGTCCACAAGCACTGTATCTTATCCAGTATTGTACTTATATTTTTATAAGATATTAAAAAATATATTCCTATCATAAAGAATATTGGCAGTATCTGATTTTTTTGTATAAATTATTATTAAGATATTAAAGAAGCAACCTTTGCCAACAATTAATTTAATTGCTACCTTAGCCAATAATTTGGTAAACTAGGCCTCATTTGGTTCACAGAATGATGGAAGTGAGAAATGAAAGTGATTATTTCTATACGGGGAAATTTATAAAATGCCCAAAAAATAAAAAAGTTTTATGAAAAACCCACTGCACAATAACATTTCACCGCGTGCCCAGAATTAGCAAAAGAGGGTTCCGAATGACCTTTTTGTCCTTCCTTCTAATTTATTGAAAACACCCACGAAACTACTCTTAAAAAAACGTTTCGATACTTCATCTTCTTCCATACGCTGCTCACTTTCGAATCTAGGTTTTCTCCTCAAAAATCTTCAAAAACTCGTCGAAAAATTTCGGAAAGACCGAGACAAACGACAAAAGTGCTAAAACGGAGGTCCAAACATCATTTTTTTGCGATTCTAAAATTTCAGAAGGCCGTCTAACGAAGAAGCTATTACTTTCAGCCTCCTCGAAGATACGCTCGTTTGGGAAAAATCGGGCCTCGATTCGACCTCCCAGTCAAAAGTTATGGCGCTTCAAAGTTTCAACTGACCATAAAATGCAGGAGAATGGTCATTCTCCGTGTTGGAACACGAAAAATATTAATTTCGCATGAGGGTGGCCATTCTCCGTGTTAGTAACACGGAGAATGTCATTCTCCGTCTTAATTTACACGGAGAATAGTCATTCTCTGTGTTAGTAACACGGAGAATGGCATTCTCCGTCTTAATTTACGCGGAGAATGGCCATTCTCCGTGCTAAATTACACGGAGAATGGTCATTCTCCGTCTTAATTTACACGGAGAATGGTCATTCTCCGTGTATTTAGCACGGAGAATGGTTATTACAGTGTTAAAACGTAGGAGAATGGCCATTCTCCGTATTAGAAACACGGAGAATACAATTCTCCGTGTTAAATAAAACGGAGAATGCCATTCTCCGTGTTAAATAAAACGGAAAATGGCCATTCTCCGTGTAATTTAGCACGGAGAATGGTCATTACAGTGTTAAAACGCAGGAGAACGGCCATACTCCGTGTTAGAAAAACGGAGAATGCCATTCTCCGTGTAAATTAATACGGAGAATGGCATTCTCCGTCTTAATTAAAACGGAGAATGACATTCTCCGTGTTAATTTACACGGAGAATGGTTATTCCCAGTGTTAAAACGTAGGAGAATGACCATTCTCCGTGTTAAATGACACGGAGAATGACATTCTCCGTGTTAAATGACACGGAGAATGGTCATTCAAATGTTAAAACACAAGAGAATGGCCATTCTCCGTGTTAGAAACACGGAGAATGCCATTCAACACGGAGAATGGCATTCTTCTTGTTAAAAATGCAGGAGAATGACTATTCTTCGTGTGATATCGACGGAGAACAGTTGACAGAAACCTAATTTTTTTGTTTTTTGTTTTGTGGAAAGAAATTTGACATGAATAAAGATTCAAGAGTTTTCGTTCTTCTTTCAAAACGATGCTAACTCTTATGGAAAAGAAGAAGAAGATCTTCTCTCCATAATTGATCTAATTGTCGGAGAAGAAGAAGAAGAAGATGAGCGATGATCGGAGTTCGACTGAAAAAAAAAACATGGTGAACTACGAACGATCTTTGCGATCTCTGCTGAAGATGAGAGCAATGGAATTCAGATCTCTCGTGAAGAAGAAGAAGAAGAGAATCGCAATCCAGATCTGAGTTTGTGCGGAGGGGTAGTTATGGTATTAATTTTGTAAATACAGACCATCTAAAGGGAATCTTTGAATATTTGACGTGAATTATATAATTCTGGATATTTCATAAAACCCATCCTGCGGGTGGGTTTTTCATACAACCCAACCCCGAAATTGGGTTTCTCAGCAATTTTCAGTTTCTATATTTAGCTATCAAAAAAAAAAGGAAGTACTTTTCAATAGAAGAAAAATTAGAAAAAAAATGATTACATCCATTCAAGCAAATAATTACTTTCTCACCTTGAAATATGTTGGTTTGTATCTCATTTTCTTTTGAGCGCTCAAATGGGAGGTGACAATAGAGTTGGTAATTTAGTCCCACATCGGCTAGAAGGTGGGATCATGTGGTGTATATAATTGGAATTGATTCAGGCTTTACATGATAATTCTATTTTAAGACGTATGGGCCTAATTCAATATCGCACCTCATGGGCCAATTCCGGTTCGGGTTACACCGCATTTCCAATAAGTGGTATCAGAGCCCATGGTTACGGGACGGATTTGATCGACTCTAATTGGTTCGAAACATATGGTAAACGTTCATGCATATATACGGATATACAGTATGTTCGATCTCCTGGGTGCTCGGTTGGCGGGAACGAATAAAAAGGTAGCAAGGAGTGCTAAGGTTGTTCGGCTAGCGGGAACTGTTAGAAATTTTATTGTGCCATGTCGATTCATGAGATGAAGAACATAAATTAATTACGGAAGCGTACCTGAATCCATTGCTAGACTTGATGGATGTTGAAGCGATCGTCTCTTTATTGGGTTCGATCTTCCAACCTGCTACGGCCCTTAATAACAAAGATAAATCTTTGTTCCTCTCTTTGTTGATGGGGATACAGAAGAGAATAGAGAAAACCCTCTCTTGGTGGCCGTATGAGTTGGGGACCATAAGCCTAATGAATACACATATTTATATATGTGTTGATATTTCTAATTTGGCCCCTCATCAAATTAGAATTATCTCCGGTATCTACACATTAATTCCATGACAATTATACCCTTAAGCCAATTTCCAAATAGACCACTTTAATTTGGCTTAATTATTTAGATAGCCCAACACAATTAATTTTACATGTGTGGCCCCATATTATTGAATAATCCAACAATCTCCCACTGGGCCACACATGTAACCTTATAATTGTGTTAACCTTAGTGAGCTCATAAATTGCTATCTTAATCCTTAGGGTATATCCGGACAATCTCGTCCATTAACTATATCAACATAGGATCAAAGCGGCATTCGTCACATATAGCATAACTAAACCATCAATGGTCACATATACCAATATAGCTAAACGACATAGATCAATCATGGATGCGTAGCATGAAAATTACATGCAATGTGATCAATACATGTCTATTTTCAACTGATCCTCCTTAACTTTAATGAGATCAATACTTTAACATAATAAAAACAGAATGAACTGAATTTCCATATATCTGATCAGATAAATATCCAAAATACTTTAATACATAAATGTGTCCAAAACCAAATAGCACCCAAATACATAAAATACAAACTCCCAGTAAACTGACATATCATCAAATGAGATAACACCCATATGAGCAGTGTGCTCATGAAAGACCTTGGGTGGTAACCCTTTTGTGAGCGGATCTGCTAACATGGAGTTTGTCCCAATGTGCTCTATGGACACTTCACCATTCTGAATTTTCTCCTTCACAACTCGGAACTTTATGTCAATATGCTTTGACTTATACGAGCTCCTGTTGTTATTAGAATATAGTACTGCTGATTTATTATCACAATATAACTTAAGTGGTCTTTCAACACCCTCCAGAATGCGCAGCCCAGTGACAAAATTTTGCAACCATATTCCATGATTAGATACCTCAAAACATGCTATAAACTCTGCTGCCATAGTGGACGAAGCTATGAGTGTTTGTTTGACACTCTTCCAAGATATAGCTCCTCCAGCAAACATGTAAACATAACCTGACGTGGATCTCCTGCTGTCTTGACATCCAGTAAAATCGGAGTCGGAATACCCTATGATCTCCAGCTGATCCGATCTCCTATAAGTGAGCATGTAATCATTTGTTCTCTGTAAGTATCTCATGACCCGTTTGGCAGCTTTCCAATGATCCATCCCAGGGTTACTTAAATATCTGCCTAGAATTCCAACTATGTACGCAATATCCGGACGCGTACATACCTGAGCATACATTAGACTCCCCATAGCTGATGAATAGGGGATCAATTGCATTTCCTTAATTTCAAGGCTATTTTTAGGGCACTGATTGAGACTGAACTTGTCTCCTTTAGCGACTGGGGTGTCACCTGATTTGCATCCTTGCATGCCAAATCTTTTAAGCACTTTATCGATATAGCACTTTTGTGATAATCCAAGAATACCTCGAGAACGATCTCGATGTATTTGAATTCCTAATACAAAAGAGGCGTCACCAAGATCTTTCATCTCAAAGTTATTTGATATAAATTTCTTAGTGTCATGCAATATGCCTATATCATTTGTGGCAAGCACTATGTCATCAACATACAAAACCAGAAAAATAATTTTACTCCCACTGAATTTGTGATACACACAATCTTCAACAACGTTAACCTCAAAACCAAACGAGGTAACAACTTGGTGAAATTTATAGTACCACTGACGAGAAGCTTGCTTGAGTCCATAAATGGATTTTGTCAATTTGCAAACCATATTCTTTGGATCTCCCGACACAAAGTTTTCTGGCTGCACCATATAAATAGTTTCGTCAATGTTACCATTAAGAAACGCCGTTTTGATATCCATTTGATGTAACTCAAGATCAAAATGTGCAACAAGTGCATGATTGTTCTAAAAGAGTCTTTCGAAGAAACCGGAGAGAAAGTCTCTTTAAAATCAATCCCTTCCTTTTGAGTAAAACCTTTAGCTACAAGTCGTGCTTTATACTTCTCCACATTACCCTTCGAATCCTTCTTGGTTTTAAATATCCATTTACAACCAATGGGCTTCACATCTTTTGGTAATGGGACAAGTCCCCAAACTTTATTGTCTTGCATGGACTTATACTCCTCATTCATTGCATTAATCCACTTTTGAGAATTGGAACTTTCCATGGCCTAACGGAAGTTGATTGGATTATCTTCCAATATTCTATGGTCTTCCTCATGTTCCTGGAGAAATATGATAAAATCATCCGAAATTGCATTTCTCCTTTCTCTAGTGGACCGTCTTAATGGCATCAATTCTTGAGGTTGTTGAGTTTGTTCCTCAGGAACAACTGCCTCATCTTGAATGTTCCTCAGGAACAACTGCCTCATCTTGAATGGGGGGTGCCTCTATGTTGTCTTGTTGAGGTAGCTCAACATCGACTTGTAGAGGTAAATCAACATTGTCTTGTTGAGGTTCCGGATTCACTTCTTGATCAATGACAGGTACAGAAACCTGCACATCGTCAAAAGTGATAGTAGGGACCGTAACCGATTCCTCCTCAAATACAATGTCCCTAACTTTATTTCTTCCCCCAAACTCAACATCCTAAAAAATATAGCAGTTCCCGTCTCAAAATTGTCCTTTTTGTGGGATCGTAAAATTTATAACCCCTTGATCGCTCCGTATAGCCAATAAAGTAGTTGCTTACAGTTTTGGGGTCCAATTTCTTTTCATATGGCCTATAAGGCCTTGCCTCAGCTGGACAACCCCAAATATGTAAATGCTTCAAACTAGGTTTTCTGCCTGTCCAAAGATCATAAGGTGTTTTTGCAGCCGCTTTAGTTGGCACTCTATTCAGAATGTAAGCTGCTGTTTTAAGTGCTTCACCCCAGAGTGACTCTGGTAAGGTAGAATGACTAATCATACTCCTTACCATATCCTTAAGAGTCCTATTTCGTCTTTCAGCTACACCATTCATGCTAGGTGATCCTGGCATGGTGTACTGTGGGACGATTCCACATTCCTCTAGGAATTTAGCAAACGGTCATGGACGTTGTTCACCTGATCCATCAGATCTACCGTAGTATTCTCCACCACGGTCAGACCTGACGACTTTTATTCTTCTGTTGAGTTGGTTCTCAACTTCAGCTTTAAATGATTTGAATACGTCCAAAGACTATAATTTCTCATAAATGAGATATAGGTAGCCGTATCTAGAATAGTCGTCTATGAATGATATAAAATATTCTTTACCATTCCAAGAAGCCGAAGGGAATGGTCCACATATATCAGTATGAATCAACTATAAGACTTCTGTAGACTTATTGGCACCTAATCTCTTTGTTTTGGTCTGTTTTTCCTTTACACATTCAACACAGACATTAAAGTCTGTGAAATCAAGGGAATCCAAAATCCCATCAGACACAAGTCGTTCAACTCTATTTCTAGAGATGTGACTTAATCGCTTGTGCCATAATGAGGCTGAATTTTTATTATTAATTTTGCGTTTAGTACCACGATGCAAGGTTTCATTGTAAGATGTAATAGTTTCAAGTGAATATAGGTTATCATAAACATTAAGGGAACCACTACCAACAATATTTGAATTTAAAAATAGAATAAACTTATTATTTCCAAATGAACAATGATAACCAGATTTGTCCAGTAAGGAAACTGAAACTAAATTTCGTCTAAAAGACGGTACAATAAAAGTGTCTATCAAATCCAAATAATAACTGGTTCCCAATAATAACCTAAAATGTCCTATTGCTTCCACTTCTACCGACTTGCCTTCACCCACATAGATGTATCTTTCACCATCAATTGGCTTTCGGTAGCTCAGACAATCTTGTCTAGAAACACTAATGTGGGTAGTAGCACCAGAATCTAACCACCATCTGTTTCTAGGTACTGAAGCTAAATTAACCTCAGAACAGACCAAATTGAGAAATGTACTTTTGTAACGACCCGCTCCGCCCTAGCGTAACGCCGATCCAAACGGCAAGTGCAACGACTCAAACGAGCCGTCGATCCGAAGAGTTGGCATCGACCGGATGAAGAATCGATGCAATGCTTGTATTGGCCCATCAAGATGAATCCAGACTTAGACTTTCAAAGGCACGCTCGGAGTATCGCTCGGCCGATGCAAACATCGCTAAGGTGGGTGGCTCCGATGAACCCGTCTGTGCTTAGCCTAGACACATAACAATACGGACACTATCACGAGAATCGCTAGGCGATAACCCGCGCATGCTAATAAATGACTAAACGCACCTAGCTAAGGGAATAATCCCGTCTTGCATGCTTGTTTAGAACATGGAAAAGAACTCGACAAATATAGAAACTCTCGCACTGCGCTCTACGCTCGTGCTACGGCACAAGCTTACGTTCAAGTCCCGTATGCGTTCAACAATGAAACAATGAATGGATTACAATAATGAAATGGGAAGACTATCAACATAGTCGTTCCGAGTATAGTATAGCAACATTGAAAGGCTATGGGACCGATGGGTCGCCAAGGCGACTCCCGCACTGGGAGTTGCGTAATGCGTGAAATGAATGAATCAACGAATGAATGAACGAATGAATAAATACGTGAAACATGAATGAACGAACGAACAAGTGAAAGAAAGAAATAAAAGAAAGAATACATGAAAGATAAGACATGAAAGACGTTAGCGACAGGTGTGACGGGCACGTGCGACGGGGCTCGCTACCCGCGCCGCACGGACGCCAACCTGGTCAATAACGCATTGTGGCTAAAGACAGCCGATATGTTAAATGACAAGTAAAATACGAAATGGTCGTGGACAAACGGCACGGGCGATGGGGGGGAATACCGTGGCCATCTTGAGGAAGGATTCTACGGCACGGGCGATAGGGGGGAATACCGTGGCCGGCCTAGGCGGAATCAGACATGGGGCTTACGGGCTGCTTTGAGTGGGGGCTCGGCCGCTCAAAGAGACGTAAGGCCAGGCATTTCAAGAAACTATCAAGGTGTACCAGCCATCACGCTTCGATAGGTGAGAATGCCCACGTGATATGTCCAAAATGGCTTGTAAAGCCAGCGACCCATGCATGTAGATTAAGTGGACTATGCTGGTGGCAATCCACGTGCAAGTTCTTGCATTGAAATAAGTAGTCTAAGTTAACTAAATGAAGTGTCTCCTGAACATGCTCGAATTATAACACTCCTGAACATGCCCGAAATATAATACACCTGAACATGCTTGCAAAGTAACACTCCTGAACATGAACATGCTCGAAATGTAACATGCCTGAACATGCTTGAAATATAACACCCTGAACATGCTGGAAATGTGCCTTCTGAACATGCTCGAAACCTAACACTCTGAACATGCCTGCGACGTGAATGAACATGCCTACAACGTGCTAGAACCCGAGACATGGACACGCCCGTAACATTGAATGTTTGTATGAATCACGTTAAGTTACTTCATGTTATATTGTTGACTAACTTGGTTTACTTTGGACAGGGAAGGCCGGACGGTAAGTATGGGTAAGTCGTGCATGCATTTTCCATACGACACTTGAAATCAGCAACACGAGATAGGTCATGATACGTGCCATGAAATTGACCCTAAGGCAAGATTAGAAAGACAATGAATGATAGTCGGTGCACGAAAGTAAATGCAACGTGTTTGGTAATGATAGAATTGTGGGCGAGCTAGCCTCTCCACCAGTGCATAACAATGTACTGATAACCCCACAGTCTGCTTACAGGAAGCAGGAGACGTCGGCGGGTGCGGAGCTTTCCTCGTACGTGCTAAGGCGCAGAGCTATCTCTTGAGCCTTGGAGCGTTGCAGAAGCTGAAGCACCCTATACAGGACATAATGTATCGGAACATCGCCATGTATCATTCTATCTTGTAAGCCACTTGGCACGCCTTTTTATGTTTCAGAGAGAGAGCTTGAGCGATTTGTAATATCGGCCTAGCGCCGCTTGTAACCTTCGTGAATATCAATAAAGAGATCGAATTTGCTTCTACTTGTGTTTATTTACTTTCCGCTGCAATGGGGACACTCTGTGCGACTCTGTGACCTAGCTCAAATCGGCCGTTTCTGGACTTGGCCTTGCACGGGCGTAACCTAGGCCCGTGCGGCATCACGCCTTAGCGAGGACGATCGCTCCTACGGGAGCGGGGCGTGACATATTGGTATCAGTGCACGGCTTTACGTCCTTGGACTTTATTTCGATTTCTCAGTTTTGAAAGCTCGTCGTTGAAAAAAGAAATGTACGCTCTCTCTCATGTGCCTTGGGATGTTCCATACAATAAGTCTAATATTTTCAAAATCTCGTACAAGTACTCGGTTGAACGGGATCGATAGCGAAGGCCTTTGTGCCAAACCACGACAAACTTGAGTCGAAAAAAAACTAAAATGCTAGAAGTTAGCAAACACAAGGCTTGCTTGAATAACTTTACGCTAACAATGTCGAACGATGTTAAACTTGACTCGATAGAGAACATATGCTAAGTTAACATGTCGCGTGCGTGCCTGACTAGTCTTGCGTCGACATTAGCAAGTGAGCGTACAAACTTGAATATAGCCCGCACGGGATGGTTATGCGGTACAACTTAGTCCGCGTGTCGCGCACCTCGACTTTTGGTGCAATCGAGTTGCGAGCGATATCAAGTACCGCTCGGTCGAGAGCGAAAATACACTTTGAGTGTCTATCGATAGGAACGCTATCGAGTTAACGCTTAGGCGTGCACGAAAAATTGGCTTGGATTTTGAGGATTAGCCTGAACGACTTAGTACGTCGAGGCGACGTGAGCGATTACGCTAGAGATTCGTCGAACGAATCTGAAGAATGTCTTAGCGCATGACAGGAACGTGATTGAGGACTAGATCATATAGCTTGAATCCGAGTGGTGTATGTGATAGGTTCGGAGAAGAATAAGAATGAGTGTCGACGACTAGTCGAGTGGCTCGAACCCTGAGTGGTGTATGGACATTATAGATATTGTTCGAGCGAGACTGAAGGATTTACGGATAGAACGAGTATGTCGGCGAGGCGATGCGATCGCGCAGAGCCCTAGAACGCGTCATACTTAGTTGATCGTGACTTCGAATGTCCCGAATGAGATGTCGTTCAGACAACTGGTGAATGGGCAACGCATGTTAGAAAACGATTCGGAACGATGAATGAAAGTGAATGGTCTTGATCGAGGAAACTTAGAGGATCGCGCGTACGATTTGGGATTGATTCAAATGAAATGTGACTTGAGTTTTGAACAACGATCTTGAAACGAGCTTGAGGAATAGCGATCGAACTTGATCTTGAATATCGAAGAAATGGTGGATTATCCAACTCGGACAACAGCATCAACGCACGACTCGAAATCTGTTGCAAAGGAAGATCGTCAGGTTATGCATATCGTCGATGGTATTGAGGCGTATCAAAGATCGATATACGATAACTCGGGGGTACTCTGACTCGGCAAATGACGATCGTGCAAATGTCATTGTTCCGTTGGAAGCTATACTTGGGATGTTGAAACGTGTCGAGGAAAATATAGACGTGGCTCGTGGATTTTCTAGTTGAACGCATGACGGTCGGACTATTGAGTAGAGATCTCGGCTTGGATGAAAATAAAAAATACTTGGATTTACTTCGACGATAACCCTAACGTCGATATGCTTGTCTTATGCGAGCGCAACTCCAGCCTCGCACATGCGTCGCACCGAATAGGACGATCACTCCGCGTGAGCGCTGGTATGGTGATTCATACAGCGGGGGTGATTGACCTAGCTTGGAGTGACAAATTGTGTGCTTCGACTTGTGGTTTGATACGAAGGTGACTTGAGAATGATTCAGTGTGCTTGATGATTAAGCTTGAGGATTGCGTAGGTCCAATCCGCGTATCGAGAATGAATTAGTCTGGACCCAAACAAGAGTTACGCCCCGATGAGAATGATTATTCCACGGGAGCGTTGCATGGTGATTCATGAACCACCGTGAACAATCGGACTCGCGCGAGATTGGGGCGCAACATATTGTCAAGTTAGATGAACTCGTGATCGAATACGTGAATTGGTTAGAATGGATATGTGAAGTATGTCAATTTAGTAATTTGAATGGATTTGAATTCGTTGCGGTGTGCGACGAATACATTGATACGAATAGGTGATCGTGCTCGATGTTTAGAAATCTGAGTGACGCGAGCTTGGGTAGAAAATTCCGTACTATCGACTTTGGTTTGACCCTAGGATTGGGGTCAATGTTGGCATTATTGTTGGGAAACTATGATTCCAATCCTGACATTGACTTAGCCTCGAAAAGATGGCCTAGCGGGTAGGCAAGACGTCCTGTTTCATGAGTTATCAATCGAAGGATTGATCTTGAGGATTGGCATGGATGGATAGTGTGAATCACGAATATAGGAATACCCCTCACGAGATTTGGCTGACATGCATATATTCAGGGACGCTTGAGTATGTGCACGATGCGACTCGAGTGAGAATGACAAATTTCTAGATCATGCGGCTTGGCTGAATGCATGTATTTTGGGGACGCTTGGAATGCGTACACGATCCAGCCAAGTGATACATTGAGTTCAAGCAAGACTTGAGGAATGGGAGAGTGTCGAAGATCTTGAAATTGCGTTAAGTAAAGGATCGATACTAGTATGAGCGTGGCTCGGAATCAAAGAAAACGTGTAAGCGGAGTGTGCGTGAACAACAACGAGATTGGCCCTAAACAAGTGAATGATATGGAATCGATATCGTGCAAATAAAAGTTGGTATAACGAATTGGACCATTGATAGGAAGATATACTCGAGGATAGTGCAATACTTAGTCTTGAATCGGACGAAAATTTCTTAGACTTGGTCGACCCCGCTAAGTAGAAATTATACTGATTTCGTGGACACGAACGCTTGAGAAGCGAATCGGGTCATCTCGATGACCGAGATAAACGAAAGTGAGTTTGCCTCAGCCTACGACCCCCGCATTTGACGAGTTACAATGTGCCTCGTGCGAATATTTCCGTCCCATGACACAGAGAAATAGCAACCAAGACGATGAAACACTTGTATTGAATAAGTACAATCAACTATAAAAGGAATGAAAGGCTATTCAATAAAATCGACCAAACGCGTGCGACACGGAACTTAGAAAGATATCAAATATGGTTCGATTCCATCGAAAGATAGAGCCGTTCGAAGAAATTGTCTAAGAAACACGACGACACGAGTTAAGGAATGATAGGATGACCTGCACTCAAGAAGTCTCGAGGACGAGACTTATTTTGAGTGGTGTATTATGTAACGACCCGCTCCGCCCTAGCGGAACGCCGATCCAAACGGCAAGTGCAACGACTCAAACGAGCCGTCGACCCGAAGAGTTGGCATCGACCGGATGAAGAATCGATGCAATGCTTGTATTGGCCCGTCAAGATGAATCCAGACTTAGACTTTCAAAGGCGCGCTCGGAGTATCGCTCGGCCGATGCGAACATCGCTAAGGTGGGTGGCTCCGATGAACCCGTCTGTGCTTAGCCTAGACACATAACAATACGGACACTATCACGAGAATCGCTAGGCGATAACCCGCGCATGCTAATAAATGACTCAACGCACCTAGCTAAGGGAATAATCCCGTCTTGCATGCTTGTTTAGAACATGGAAAAGAACTCGACAAATATAGAAACTCTCGCACCGCGCTCTACGCTCGTGCTACGGCACAAGCTTACGTTCAAGTCCCGTATGCGTTCAACAATGAAACAATGAATGGATTACAACAATGAAATGGGAAGAATATCAACATAGTCGTTCCGAGTATAGTATAGCAACATTGAAAGGCCGTGGGACCGATGGGTCGCCAAGGCGACTCCCGCACTGGGAGTTGCGTAATGCGTGAAATGAATGAATCAACGAATGAATGAACGAATGAATAAATACGTGAAACATGAATGAACGAACGAACAAGTGAAAGAAAGAAATAAAAGAAAGAATACATGAAAGATAAGACATGAAAGACGTTAGCGACAGGTGTGACGGGCACGTGCGACGGGGCTCGCTACCCGTGCCGCACGGACGCCAACCTGGTCAATAACGCATTGTGGCTAAAGACAGCCGATATGTTAAATGACAAGTAAAATACGAAATGGTCGTGGACAAACGGCACGAGCGATGGGGGGGGGAATACCGTGGCCATCTTGAGGAAGGATTCTACGGCACGGGCGATAGGGGGGAATACCGTGGCCGGCCTAGGCGGAATCAGACATGGGGTTTACGGGCTGCTTTGAGTGGGGGCTCGGCCGCTCAAAGAGACGTAAGGCCAGGCATTTCAAGAAACTATCAAGGTGTACCAGCCATCACGCTTCGATAGGTGAGAATGCCCACGTGATATGTCCAAAATGGCTTGTAAAGCCAGCGACCCATGCATGTAGATTAAGTGGACTATGCTGGTGGCAATCCACGTGCAAGTTCTTGCATTGAAACAAGTAGTCTAAGTTAACTAAATGAAGTGTCTCCTGAACATGCTCGAATTATAACACTCCTGAACATGCCTGAAATGTAATACAACTGAACATGCTTGCAAAGTAACACTCCTGAACATGAACATGCTCGAAATGTAACATGCCTGAACATGCTTGAAATATAACACCCTGAACATGCTGGAAATGTGCCTTCTGAACATGCTCGAAACCTAACACTCTGAACATGCCTGCGACGTGAATGAACATGCCTATAACGTGCTAGAACCCGAGACATGGACACGCCCGTAACATTGAATGTTTGCATGAATCACGTTAAGTTACTTCATGTTATATTGTTGACTAACTTGGTTTACTTTGGACAGGGAAGGCCGGACGGTAAGTATGGGTAAGTCGTGCATGCATTTTCCATACGACACTTGAAATCAGCAACACGAGATAGGTCATGATACGTGCCATGAAATTGACCCTAAGGCAAGATTAGAAAGACAATGAATGATAGTCGGTGCACGAAAGTAAATGCAACGTGTTTGGTAATGATAGCATTGTGGGCGAGCTAGTCTCCCCACCAGTGCATAACAATGTACTGATAACCCCACAGTCTGCTTACAGGAAGCATGAGACGTCGGCGGGTGCGGAGCTTTCCTCGTACGTGCTAAGGCGCGGAGCTATCTCTTGAGCCTTGGAGCGTTGCAGAAGCTGAAGCACCCTATACAGGACATAATGTATCGGAACATCGCCATGTATCATTCCATCTTGTAAGCCACTTGGCACGCCTTTTTATGTTTCAGAGAGAGAGCTTGAGCGATTTGTAATATCGGCCTAGCGCCGCTTGTAACCTTCGTGAATATCAATAAAGAGATCGAATTTGCTTCTACTTGTGTTTATTTACTTTTCGCTGCAATGGGGACACTCTGTGCGACTCTGTGGCCTAGCTCAAATCGGCCGATTCTGGACTTGGCCTTGCACGGGCGTAACCTAGGCCCGTACGGCATCACGCCTTAGCGAGGACGATCGCTCCTACGGGAGCGGGGCGTGACAACTTTTCCTTATGTGTCCTGACTTGTCATAAAAGAAACAACCCTTAGTTTTATATTGTTGTTTCTTTTGAGCCAGGCCCTCAGCAGCTTCTGTATTTCTTTTCTTTTTGTCATTAAAATTTATCCCACTAAGCATGCATGGAAATTGAATTCGTATTGGCGGATATTATAGCAACATTAACTGAAAAGAGAACAAAAATAAATAAACAAATATGCTCTAATGAATAACCAAAGAGTAAAATATAGTCAAATAAATTCAAATAATGGTGAACCCCATCTCAAGATACCTAGTACATCATTAATATCAAGTCTTTGAACAATGATATTAACTGCAAGTGGTACTCTTGGTGTAGTGATCAAACGTTGACAATAAGTCATGTCAAATAATAAGCCTATCTTTGGATCGGGTTATTATTCACATGTAAACCGTATAATTGTCACACATTTATCACCACAAGTATGTGTGCAATTCGGCCAAGTATTAACCTTCCTTTGGGCCGGCTAATATTCGCATGAATGTACACACATAAACATCAAACATCCCTCATAGACTATCTACGCAAGAGAGGTCACTTTGGCGACATCTTATTTCAATGGGTCTATTTAGAATATTAGACAACTATTGCTAGTCATAAAATGTACCAAAAAAAATTGAATGTTGACTAAATTTTACAAAACTGAATCATATCCAAAATCTTATGTACATGCATATTTAAAATAACATAAAAATTTTACAGTCATGAGATGAAGAAAGATACCAGAAACTTTGAAGAAAGACATTTTTCTGAATGAAATCATAACTTCTTGCTATCATTTCAATAAAAATCAATGTATCTATTAAAAGTTGGCAACAAAGAGTCCATAGATCAATACAATTGTAAAGCGACCACAATTGACAAATTTCAATTGGAATAGCAAATGGCAAAGTCAAATAGTCACTGAAATAGAAAATATTACTGATGTCTTTTCTTCCCTATACCATGGTTGATTATTTTGGTTGCATAATAAAGAAATTGGCTTGATCGATTTCCACATATGTCGACCAATGTTGCACAATCAGAACATCTGATTATATAATCGGATGAACAATTTTAATTAGAGTTGGGAACATTATATATTGGTTGCATAATCGACCAAGCATAAACGACCAAGCATAAAGTTGGGAACATTATATATTTTGGTTGCATAATCGACCAAGCATAAACTAAAATATATAATGTTCGATTATGCAAAATATAATCAGATGGTTCCCAAAATATATAATGTTCTGATTATGCAACCAAAATATATAATCAGATGTCGACCAAGCCAACTAATTAGAAGTCAGAAACTAGGTCGACCAATGTTCTGATTATATATTATACGAACAACTACGACCAAATATATTACTTGGACCCATCGTTGTCATAAACCCTAAATAAAATTAGATCTTACGATCTAGGGTTCCTAAACAACAACAAAAATTAAATCTAAACCTTCAATCTCATAAATCAAACAAGGAGGCTCTGATACCACTTGTTAGAAATTTTATTGTGCCATGTCGATTCATGAGATGAAGAACATAAATTAATTGCGGAAGCGTACCTGAATCCATTGCTAGACTTGATGGATGTTGAAGCGATCGTCTCTTTATTGGGTTCGATCTTCCAACCCGCTACGGCCCTTAATAACAAAGATGAAATCTTTGTTCCTCTCTTTGTTGATGGGGATACAGAAGAGAATAGAGAAAATCCTCTCTTGGTGGCCGTATGAGTTGGGACCATAACCCTAATGAATACACATATTTATATATGTGTTGATATTTCTAATTTGGCCCCTCATCAAATTAGAATTATCTCCGGTATCTACACATTAATTCCATGACAATTATACCCTTAAGCCAATTTTCAAATAGACCACTTTAATTTGGCTTAATTATTTAGATAGCCCAACACAATTAATTTTACATGTGTGGCCCCATATTATTGAATAATCCAACAGGTACGGACAAATGTAGCAAGGTGCTAAGGTTATTCGGCTAGCAAAAACGAGCTAAGGTGGAGATTGTTGTTTTGTATCTCGTTTTCGGTTGAGCGTTCAAATGGGAGGTGACAATGGAGTTTGTAATTTAGTCCCACATCGGCTAGGAGTTGGGATCATGTGGTGTAGATAATTGGGATTGGTTCAGACCTTACATGAGAATTCTCTTTATTCCATTAGTAGAGGTTCTTCAGGGTTGGACTCCGATCGTCTTGCGATTTTTTTCTGCAAGGATTTTCCACGTCAAAAATTGTTGTGTCTACGATTGTATTTGACATTTTTGGTTTGTGTGCTTTTGCTTGCTTCTTTTGCAGGACTTTCTGGTTTGGAAAAACGATTTTCGCGCTTCATTTCTTTTTGACATTTTCAAACATCTAAAAAAATATATATAACCTTCCTAATATATATATATATATATATATATATATATATATATATATATATTAAAAAAATAATTTTCTTTCCATTCCTTTTTAACATTTGTCTTCAACAGAAAGCTTTGATTTGATGAAAATAAATTTTTTTGGGCACATCACACTCGATGTTCCATGGAATTTTTGCACGATCCATCCAATGAGCTAAGATGAGATTATTTGTGTCATTTTCAAAAACATTTAACTATAGATTCAAAACCATGAATAAGACAAGAAAAGAAAAAAATTCTTGAAAACACAAACACATCCCACCCAACCAACCCTGTAAGAATCAACATGAACCCACCGGGCTAGAAAGAATGCATCACACATTAGCCACAAGAAGGAAAGGTGTTTGGCAAAGAAAAATAAATTTTTTATTGATTATTATATTTTACTATAGAGATATCAAGTCTTATTTATAGGTAATACAAGTAGTCAAAGAAGTTGTTACACTTAGTCAAAGGATGTGCCAATTGAAATCCTAATAATGCAAGTAAAAAGAGGTGTTATGCTAGTCAAAAGAGGTGACAATAAGAGTTATTATTTGACAAGTTATATGGCATCCTAATTTGGAAGAGTATGCGATCTTGTGTGTTGTATTCTTTGATATGTGCCACGTGCATAGATGATGTTTTTTTTTTGAAATCCCACGCACACACGCAATTGGGGGACTCGAACCTTGCCGGTCCCTCCGAGTGTCCGCTCTAATACCACTAGGCTAAAGAGCTCGGACTAGATGATGTTGTGTACCAGAAAACACATTCACAACCGCATTTGACATTACTTGACATTGAATTGTTAAAATTGTTTTCGGGTTCTGACTTACCAGTGATTCAATGACTAATAAAATGTACCCTATAACCAATAAAATATACTCGTTGTCTCATCTAACAAAAAAGCACAACCGAAGAACACATTTTTCCAACCTTGATCAAAAGGAGCACAAATCATGTTATACCTATTAGTGCTATAGATAGTTTCAAACACTAATACATCTCCGAAACACTCGTAATCGATTCTTGAATTTCTCTCCCTCCGAAAAAAATTCGTCATTCAATTTTCTTTATCCACTTGCACACGGTAAAAGAACATTGGATTTTAGTTTGCTTCTTCATGAAAATGCTGATTAAACTTTGAGTATCTCTTGTTTCAATTAACATCATTTTTCTTCCAATTCACAAAGTTGTAGCAATCTCTTTTCGCAAATCCGACATATTGAAATCCACCAACTTCTTTGGCTAAATATGAATATGTATTTGTGGTTCGTATACCAGCACCTGCCATGGATTTAATCACACCCTCGTGCGCTTGAGCAACTTTTCTATATGACCGTAAAAATTATCTTTCTTCTGAATGTGCAAGCACATGGTTGTGTTTACGAACAAGCTAGATAACTTTTCACACACCATCTTCCAATAAAAATATCGAATTCCAGCTTTGCATCCAATTCTAGTGTCTAGCTTATTGGACATTTTTTCCCCCTCAAAATGGTCAATATTTTCTCAAAAACCCTATTTTGAACATAGAACATCAATTTGACACAATTCTTTGTTTACATTATACCTATTTTTTCCTCTTCGAACACTAAATCCATTCCGTGTAGCATATTCATTATAGACTTTATAAGCTTCATCTACATTGCACACAATTTTTTCATTCAGACCTTCAGCAACATTTTCTTCTCGAATTAATACTGCTGGATCGTATTGTTGTTTGTGCCTTTCACAATTATCTTCATCTACATCATAACTCATAAAGCAAAATGGCTATCAACTTGAACGTACCAAAAATTCGACAAAAAGAGCGTCGATAGGAGTGGGCCGGCCTCAACTTTGAATAATTTCTTCATCCAGAGGGAAGAGGACAAATTGGAACGAAATTTTTTTGATGATCTAATGCAGCTTTAGTAGCCCCTCCATTTTCTTCCCCTAAGGCCATCTCCAATGAGAATTTCTAAAAAATAACACTCTCCAACGATTCTCCATTTATATTCTATGTAACACAAAATAAAAGATCAATTTAATGATATAGGGTCTAATATTAATTGGTATAAGAGATGAAAAATTTATATGTAAGTTTCTAGGTATAAAAATTTATAAAAAAATTTCATCCTACATCATCACCACATAGGATGGGAATTGGAATGAAAATAATTGTTGGGAGAATTTTTTTTTCTTCTTTTAAGAAGAGTTTCTACCGTATAAATAGAAGAAATAGACACCACCCCATTGGAGTTGACCTAATTAAACCTGATGTGGAGTTAAATTTTTATCAAACAAATCAATTGCCATGTGTCATTGATTCATTGGACCAGACTCACCATTCACCACTACCAAATGATGAGCCCGACCCACTGAGTATTTTCTCCAAAAAATAGATCAAACAAGTAGAAGAACAAAAATTATAATTTTTTAAACTCGAGAATTAATAGCCAACGGATTACATGTATCTCAGTCGGTAATTTTTTTTGGCTAATGTTAAAGGCCACCCCCTCTTTACTAAGGGCAACCCTCCTACTAAGGACAACCATGACTTACTATTATTTTTACTAAGAGCAACATAAATTGAACAAGTTTACTAAGGACCACCAAGAGGAAAAAAAAAAAAACAAAAGACAATAAGAAAAAAGAAAACAAAAAACCCAAAAGCCCTCCCCTTTTTCTCTCCTTCGTCCTGAAAACCCCCCTCACCTCTCTCTCTCCGCTCGTCCCCCCCCCCCCCCCCCCCCCCCCCCCCCCCCTCCCCTACAGTCCTATCTTTGTCTGCTGCAGGACTAAAGTAGATCACCTGTCTAACGGATAATGCATAAAATGATCAACAATTGTAAGATGGAGGACTGCAATTGGAGGACTGCAGCCAAGCGCTGCAGTCTTGCCTTCACTTTGGACTGCAGGCAAGCCATACAGTCACTGTAGGTTGGAAGTTTAAACAAAAAAGAGAAAATCTTATGTCAATCGAGGACTGTAGGCAAGCGCTGCAGTCCTGTTTTCACTTTGGACTGCAGGCAAGTCCTACAATCCTATCTTTGTACAGGCGTACGAAATCTCGAAAATTGACATTTCATGTACTTAGCGAGGATGGTTCACATATAATCGTTGGTTCTTGGGGACCAATAATGGGATTGGACGACCGAATCTCTTCTTCAAATATATTTTGGTCCATAATTCTAAACAAAGATTGAGTGTCAACAAAATAACCTAATTAAAAAAATAAAATAAAAAAAGAGATAGAGAATCACCGAAGATAGAGAACACCAATAGAGGTGGGAATAACAACAATGGAGGTGGAGACAACAATGGAGATGAGAATTGAGAAAAGTGGTTTGGGGATTGAGAAGAGAGGAATAAGACAAAGGAAGAAAAAAAAAAGGCAAACTTGTAATTTTTGTTACATTCTAACTTTGTGGCCCTTAGTGTTTTCAAAATGGCAAACTTGTAATTTTTTGAAGTTTTAAGTTGGTGGCCCTTAGTAAAAAGGGGGTGGCCTTTAACATGTTTTTTTTTTTTTTTTGGCAAATTCTATTGGCATCTCAAGTTTTACTTGTGGACATTCCATTTTTTTTTTTCAATTTATTTACAAGTTTGTCACTAAATTTTTACTTGAGAACTGTAAGTTGGCAGTCCTAAATAATTTGAGTAGACAGTACTACTTTATGTTCTCGTTTGGTTCGCGGAATGGAAGGGAAAGGAAATCAATTCCTTGTCATTTCCTTTCCTTTGGGAAACTTTAATTCCTATTGATTTTCCTTTCCGATGTTTGGCAATGCCAAGGAATTTGGAAAGGAAAGTGTATACTTCAAGGTGGGAAAGTGATTCCTTCCTTGGATGGATGGAATCACTTTCCCCCCTAATTTTCCTTCCATTGGGAATCACTTTTCTTTCCTCCTCAATTCCTTGGGCACCCAAACATAGGAAAGTAATCACTTTCCTTTTCCAACCGGGAGATTCCGCGAACCAAACGAGGCCTAAAGGGGATTGGACAGTCCAAAGTAACATTGGGGCTATTCCGAGTAAAAAAATTATACCAAATAAGATTGTCCTGAAATAAGGGCCGTCATGAAGTAAAATATAGAGTGCCTATAAAATTTATCCTTTTTTTTTTATGGATCTAAAGGAAAAAAAAAAAAAAAAAAAAGTCTAACTAGAACAATAATGCCACCTATCATCATCATATTCCAAATTCCTATTTGAGTTCCTGTAGTCGTACTGGTAGAAGAAGGTCTGAAGTTTAGGGGGTTCCGTTCGAGTAGTGAACTTACCTCCATTCCCTAAGCAGGGACGCGGGGCACCATACCGCCGGCGATTCGAGACGCGATCGGAAGGGAGAGGCAGCGAGCGAAGGGAAGATGATCGTCTGCGTCGCCGTCGTCGGCCACCAGGTCCGTCCGTCCGTCCGTCCGTCCGTCCGTCCGTCAGATCTCTTTCTCTCTCTCTCTCTCTCGTTTTCTCTTCCGTTTCACTGAAATTCTTAATTTTTGTTCCTCTTACATCCGTCAAATCTAACGGCGATGCCTGTCAGAACAATCCGCTGTACCTGCAGAGCTTCACGGAGGCCGACGACGCGCTAAAGCTCCACCACATCGTCCACTGCTCCCTCGACGTCATCGACGAGAGAGGTCTGTCCCAACATATCGAGCAACGTTTCTTCGGAAACTTGCGTATAAAAAATATTGATATTATCGAGATCTGATGTATAAAAACACGTATGTAGATTTTTTTTCCTGTCTATGTAACCTAGGCAGAGAGTGAGGAAAAGGAAAGGAAAAATGCAAGTTTTCGTTTAGAAATCGGGACCATTTATTCTATATTAGTATAATTTAGCAGTCCTCCATCATAAATCACGAACTTAGTAAAATGAACAATGGGACCAACATAGGGACCTCCCTATTTTCCGAGAGTAGTATGTTTCTGTAAAGACTCATTTGATAATATATCTTTAGCTGTCCCCAAATTTTTTGGGATAGAGGCTTTGTTGTTGTTTTTTGTTTGTTTCAGAAATGCTATTCATCACCCATGTTTTTTTTTGGATGATGCCATTACCCATGACATGGCGATGGCGTGGTGGCAACGATTTTAGTGTTAGAAAGTCTTGATCACATATGAGAGATTTCATGATAGAATTCAAAAATAAATTTAGAATATCATAAATGAGAAATTTGAAAAAAATATGTTATATGTAACACTAAAATGAATCGTTGCCACGTCTGCCACGTTTTAATGTCAGAGAATCGATCACAAATGAGAATTTTTCATGATAGAATTCAAAAATCAAACTAGAATATAAAAAACAAGAAATTGGAAAAATATATTGTATGTAACACTAAAATCGTCGTCACGTCAGCACCACGTCATCGACATGTAATGGGTGATGGTATCACCCCAAAATTTTGGGTGATGAATAGCATTTCTGTTTTTGTTTTCGTTGATAATAATATTTTTAGCTGCAGTTAACAGAAATATATAGTCGAAAAATGTATAATGTGTTGGTGTCTCCTAGTGGTTAGAGCAACAGTTCTGCATTGTCACCTTTGTCTCCGAGGTCTTCCTCTTTGATTTCTTGTCCAATTATGCACTTTTCACGGTAAAAACTCAGACATGTGGAGTAGCCTTTTAACAAAATCCTGACTGGTTGTTTGCTCTTTAAGATTGATTGTATTGTTAATACAGGATTGCATTTTAATTTTAATTCTTTTTATAGTAAATAATCCGAAGAAAAGTGGCCCCACTTTGAACGAGACATTCCTTGGTCTTTTATATCCAACAGAGAACTATAAAGTGTAAGCCTTCTGAAGCTTCGTCATCCTTGATTCTAAATAATCTAGGACCCTTTTTCGTATTCTTAGATGCTGTTTTAATTGCCTTCTTTCTTCAGGTATGGATATTTGACCAACACAAAGGTGAAATTCATTCTGGTTGCAACAGATCTAGATCTCAGAGATGCAGACGTTAGAAGTGTAAGTTGCGTAATATTTTCAATTCTCATCTCCTTACAAGTTAGGATTCAAGGCAGCTCTTATTTGAGCATGTTACGTGGTACCTTACCATGGTTAGAACACATCTTTACTAATTTTAGTGTAAGAATCCTTGATAGCTGTTGCATGTAGTTTTAGAGGATATATTTGTTAAAGGCATTTCCATTAATTTTATGATGTGACACACTTGGCAGCGACAATGTGTTGTCATGCTTACTTTTGCATTTGTAGTTATTTACCTCTCTGAAATATAGCATTGGCATACAACCTCTATATACATGACAAGAATATAAATTCTGCGGGCAGAGGCTGTTTTGCACATTGTATAACCCGTCAAATGTCATCCTATCATAAAACTAATTGATTATGTTAAGTGTAGTTTCTTCTTATCGAATCCTATAAAGGCGGTGTTCTCAGTGTCACATTAGCTGATTCTGAAACTGACTAATTGGTACTATCCAATCTTGCTCAAAATCCTGAACTTGTTGACATTTCCAGGATTTTGGCATGATATGGTGGAAGATATTGATATCTGTCGACCGATACCCGAAATGTTTGGCGATATATTACTTTATATGTCCGAATTAAGAAAACTCTATGAAGCTATTCAAAATTGTAAAATTTTTATATACATCCCAATGGAACCACATTTGATTGTAGGTGCCCACAAGTCTTGTATGGGTTCAATGGTAAAATGTCCATATCATCTAGGCAGATGGGAAACGGGTATGTCATCTAATTATTTAATTAGTGAACATCTTCATTATGTCCACATATTTTAGTGCAAATGATCTATCATTATACTTTTTTGTGTGGAACTTGAAGTTGTAACTGTAATTATATCGAACACCAGTCTTTAACTTTTGGTTTGAATGAGCAGTGGTTGATATTCAGGATACTAAAGTATCTTGAAGTTGAAGACAGATAATTCAATCGTACCATTGTTAGTCAGATGCTCTGGATATATGATGCAGGATGAGGCACAAAATGTTAGAAACTAGTGGTTAAGGCTTTGTTTCAGAAAGTAATGCTTAGAGGTGAGTCACAAAATGCTTTGATAATATGGTAACTGATCTCTCAATGAAATTAAGCTGCTCTAAAAAGTGCTTATATATGGCCACTAGTGAGTTATATCCCTCCTACATCTTTTAATTGAAATGACTTTGGAAAATTGAATGGCCATAGAAGGTAAAAATTGTGCTATGGTTAGCTATGCACAACAAACTCCACACAAGGAAGCTGAGATTCTCTCGAAATATGGGATCTGACATTTGTTAAAGGTGTGGTTTAACTTATGAAACAGAGCTTCATGTCCTCAAGGATTGTCCCAAAACCAAACATGTTTGAACTTCTTTGGTTCTTTCTGATGCTCAATCAATTTTCGTTTTTCAATTTTCTTTTTCTGAGATTTTTGTTGATTGACTTTATGAGAACTTGGTTTCAATCCCTACTAACTCGTTGCATCATCATTGGCTTTGGAGCTTTACAACAGTTTGGGGCAATCTGGCTATCTCGTAACCAATAATTTATTGACATCAACAACTAGTCTGCTGGAAGATTTACATGAAGTGAGAAAATTTTATTCCGATTTAGATTTTAAATTGGCTTTGATAATGATGGTCAGGTGACTATTAGCCAACCACGACAAGTCTCTTGGCAGCCTCCCCCAGATGGGTTGGTTAAGCTTAACACAAACGGATGTGTAAAAGGTTATCCAGGAATAGGTTCAGCTGGTTGGGTATTTAGAGGTCCACAAGGCCAGTGTTTGTGGGGTTTCTCCTGCTTAGTAGGTATTGCTGAAATCTTGAAGGCTGAGCTTTGGACGATTACTATCCGAAATGCTATAAGTTTCTCTTCGTGGAGTCAGATTCCACTGTTGTAATCGATGCTATTTTGGAGGCAAATTTTGTCTGGCATCCGCTCAACGTGATTATTGAAGAATGCCGCATCATGTTGGCTAGTTAAAAAAGATGGAAATTTTTTCACTGATTTCAGGAATGTAACCATGTAGGAGACCGTTTGGCTAACATAGGTATCATCCAAAAAGACCCCTTGAGAGAATATAACAAGCCCCCAATTGAGTTATGACACTTGCTTGATGGGAAAATGATGGGAGTTGGCTTCCTGTGTGTTTATTATGTTTTTCTTCTTCCATGTATCAAAAAGGATGGTGATCTTTTGTAGTGACTTTCTATACTCAAGTTCAGACTCATGCTCCCTTTTCAATTGGACATATCTATATATATGGATGGACCAAAATGCTTGGGTTGATCAGCTCATTACCCATTGTATCTAGCAAAAAAATGGCTCCTAGCAATCCAAAATTTTGACTGCTGCTTTGCATTATATAAACTGGTCTTATATTATCACTGTTCCGGGATAAGAGTGGATGTTACCTTCTTATGGTTGTGAAAAAGGTAACCAAATGATGATGTAAAGTAGGACCATGGAAGGAGAGGAGACCTTATCTGATCTGATTATGCTTTTGTATAGTTTTAGCCTTTACCATTTGCTAAACAAGTCAAACTATACTGCCTTTCAACCAAGGTTCGCAGTATCGGTATCCGAATAGGTTTCAGACCCTTCTTATGAATATTGTTATTGGCGGTTTTGGACCAGAGTAGTTTTTTGGAAGGTCGAATAATATTAATAAATTATTTAAACTAGAACAATATTTGATACATTTATGCATAATTTTATGTATTATTTGTTGTTCCCATTAGTTCTTAGTTGAATAACATTCAACAGTGTGGTCACCCGTAACAGATATTGTTTTCTATTTGCTTAGACATAGTACCCCTGCAATAAATAGTTTTGAATGAAATAGTATAAGGATGAATCTATAGCATACAACTTCGACACCGACACTGTGTTAATAAGAAATTTTATTGACATTGTAGCATCTTGATCTTCAATATGATAGAATCATTGTGTGTGTTGCTAGATTTCTCTCTATTTTCTTTCTTTTAAATTCTTTGCCGACTTGACTAGGAAAGAGAGCCACAATTTGAGTATCGACCGGTATCGGTAGGAGGGAGTATCAAAATGAACGTCAAAAATTGTTGAATATCACAATTTCTCTGATACTACTTTTCTGATTGGTGATAGGCAAACTAGCTAGGATGAACAAACTTGAAGAGGAAAAAAAATGTAGAGAGAATATATTATAATTGGTGGTAGAAGATAGGTAGTGGAAAGATATTTGCTATTGCATGACTATTGACTTTTTAGACGCTTTTAGAGATACAACTTTTTGATCTCTCTAGAACATAGACAATTTAACTAGAAGAGATTTCTAGAGAATGAACATTATATAATTTGGATTAAGAACCAAAACAAAAGGCCCAATGACAAAAGACAAGCCCAATGGTAGTAGTCCAATAATATTATGGGTTCAAAATTAAGTTTGTTTTTCAATGCTTCCCCTTAAACTTGATTTTGCGACTCCAAGTGAACTTCTTGGCTTATAAAATACTTTACGATAACACTCAACTAACCTAATCAAGTTATTTTTCAAGTCCCCATGCTTAACACGGGCAACTATGCTAATAGGAGCATCAAGATGAAGGATTTGCTAAGAGCACACTATGCACGAGAGGTTGTGGATAAGTACTATGCCTAGTCACAAGATGAAGCTTCACTCTCTCAAGCTCAAAAGAAAGAGAGACATGAAAACTCGCTTCCTCGTCTACCAAGACATGTATGATGATGCGTTCAAGTTGATTTGAAGTGCAACAACCGTCAAATAAGGATGAGAGAAGCTTCCAATTTCTTGCAAAGGAGAGGAGAAGATGATGAAGGCATACCTGCAAACTTTAAGCGGTGAATGTGAATCTTTGCATATGAAATAGTCAAAAACTATTTCAGACTTCTTTTCTAGAGTAATTAGGGCTGTTAATCAATTAAAAACAAATGGTGAGGGTAAGCCTAACAACCAAGTGATGGAGAAAATCTTTTGCTTTTTACTCCCACAAGTGAGCATATTGTTGTAACTATTGAAGCAAACAGAGAGTTGGAGACCATGACTATTGATTGAGCAACTTAAGGACTCGTTACAAGCCTATGGAAAGAGGAAAAAAGAAGAAGTAAGAGCCACTGGTGCAAGTCTTTCAAACGAAGCAAGAGACATTGCATCAACTCAAGGGCTCATTACAAGCCTATGAAGAAAGGAAAAAGAAGAAGCAAGTAGTTGTGGATAAAGTTAACTATGTTGAAGAGGAAATGCACGAGAACTACATGACTTGTAAGTTCTCGTGCATTTCCTCTTCAACATAGTTAACTTTATCCACAACATATGTTGAAGAAAATATGGAGAAAACATGATACCTTGACACCGAGGAAAGCAACGATACATGTGAAAACTAAAGCATGTTCGTGGAGCTTATGAGTCTATAGGTGGCAATCACACTCTTGAAGATGGATCCAAAACACCAGAGAAAGAAAAAGAGAACAAGAAAGCATCAAAAGATTGTTGTTGAACAAGTAAGTTGTGACCTTGTTGAGAAGTAAGCACATGAAGAAGTACAAGGGCCTATTTCTCCGCTCATAGTGCCAACATCATCTCAAGAAGATTCTCTACCATCATCCTCGAATGGAAAGCCCCACACATGAGGATCTCGCAAGAGGAGTATGAGGCAACCGAAAATCAAAATGATCTAACAATTTTGTCTTTTTGTCGATTGTAAACTTGATTTTGAACCCATTAAAAAAAATACTTGATTTTGAACCCATAATATTATTGGACTACTACCATTGGATTTGCGTTTTGTCATTGGTCATATTTTGGAGATTAATCCACATTCTAGGACGTGCCATGTCTAGAATGCTCTTGGTAATCTTTATTATTATTTTTTTTGATTTAGTAATATTAAATTATTTATGTTCCAATTTGGTACACAACAAAAACTTCAAAGTTGAATTCTATTATAAAGTTTATTTTTTACTTTCGATCTCCTCTTAGGCTCTTACACCAAATCTTCTTCCTACATTTTCTCCCTTTCCAAGTTTCTTCATCCTAGCTAGTTGGCCTACGAAAATTCAACAGAAATGATACGATAAGGCCAATTCGTTTTGGTAGGTATCAATTTTTGCTCTGTACCTTGCTTTGAATCAGATCAAGCTTACCATTCTTTTTTGTATTACTGATAGCCATGTTGTTCTCAATTACTTTCTTTTGGTAGTCATAATATCTCTACTATTATAAAGAAGCTTGAAAATGGCTAAAAATCAGCTGTCTATATCATCACGTAATTAAAAATTAAAAATAAATAAATAAGTTCTAAGTAATGCTTTACTATATAATATTAGCCAACTACCTGAACGTATATCTATAACAAATGCTAATTAAAACATAACCATATATATAACAAATCCTAATTTAAACTATTTTTCAACAATATTAGAATTTTTTTTTACGTGCAACGCACATGCTGGTGACTAGTACAACGTAAATGGGATAATATTGGGCATTCTCAGTCCTTATCAGATATGAGAGACATTTAAGCACAGCAATAACTCTTATTCATCCTATTCAACAACTATGATGCATTATCAGAAGTGATCTGATACATTATAACATTAAGCTGCATCAATGTTGAAACTGTATGCGTATGAATGACATAATACATGAAAAAACAGTTAAACATAAAGGGGATTTTTTTTTTTTTTACTAAGTATCATGATTTATTTTGCTAGACTACTGTAATTTTTGCAATAGGCCTTGGATACTAGAAATAATTTGAGATATCTGCTTGTATTTGTTAAAATTATTAGTTTGGTTTCTCACTTTTCCTTCTTGTGTTCAGTTCTTTAGAAGGTTCCATTCTGCCTATGTTGATGCCGTGTCAAACCCCTTCCATGTTCCGGGGAAGAAGATAACCTCCAAAACTTTTGCTGAAAGGGTCAGTGGGATTGTCAAGTCTTTTGGGTCCGGCACCGGTGCATGAACTCTATTCTCGACTAGATAAATCTTGTGTAATATCTATTTTTTTTTTCGTTTTTGGTTAAGCCTTGTGTATTTCTGTTCCATCTGTACTTCATGAACTATTGATGCTTGGATGACCATCTATCTAATGATGGATCTATCATGTAATTTTTATGAGAAGTGCTATTTGTTTTGTTTTTTTTAATTCCGCATCAACTTTCTTCATTATGTTCTAATTTAGATTGTGTTCATCAGTGAAAACATTCAAGAAGTCTGGTTCTTCCTCCCACCACCCAAAAGTTAACTAAAACTGTGGCTTCTTGATTTCATGCATCCCGTTCAAATTATGCGCCTAACCATACCAAGTTGTTACTCATTTCACATCCACATTTGAACTCCGCTTTAATATGTTAGATTAAAAGTAAAGAGTTATCAGGACACTTATCCATAAAGAACAAAAGGAGGGAAAAAATAGAGGATAAAAACTACCAAGATGTAGCAGAAACCTGATAGATTAGCAGCAAATTGTTCAATCATCCAGAAAACTGTGCAATAAACTTGTCCCAGCTGTCCTGTAATGGATTCTGAAGAAGTATAGAAGAAATCAACTACAACTTCAAGTATATACACCTGCTCAGAAGGAAGAGAAAAATACTTGGAAGTTACAAGCTCTACAAAATTAGAGCCGTTGGATCGTGTCTTATTCTTTGGAGAGAAATTGAACATGGTTTTGGTTTTAGTGATCTAAAGATATGGTTGTACTTTTGTGAACATTCGGAAATGCTTAAAAGCGGAGATGTAGAGTCCTTCTCTACTTAAAAACTCTACGATTCCTTACATTCGTTCTACTATAAATTGTGTCCTATGCATCATGATTGAAAATCTTTATGCATCCTCTGTAACAGCTACTTGTATATAACTGATATTGTGGATGTTCATATATCAAGTTATCGCTTCCTAGTGGCTAATTCAGTGGAGGAGATCCATAAATCCAGGCCTTTTCTTGTCACAGTATTTGTCCCTTTATTATAGGGATATCAATCTATATTAACTATGTATAAAAAACATTTCGAAACTGTCAATGAGCGCATCTGGAGTAGTGGTATCATAGTACCCTCCCACGGTACTGACCAGGGTTCGATTCCCTGGATGCGCAATTCGTTTTAAATTTGTTATTATTATTCTTATATTTTCTGTGGGTTTTTTTTTTGTTTTGTTTATAAAATGGGGAGTTCTTAACAATTTTGTCTCTTGTTTTTTGTTCATTAACATTTCAGAAGAAAGGATTAGCCTTGTTATTGCTACATTATTGGAGTCAAAGGATCTCCAAATATGTTTTTCTTCTTCCCTATATGCATCATCATCCTCGCTTCCTTCAAGCTTTCTCCCGCCAAAATGAGATCAGTGCAGTTTCCAAAGAAACAAGGGAGCAACTTCTACGATTTTGTGACCTGATGTAATTTCTAACTGAATTATATTTGTTTTCTACAGAGGATTATACCGTAAAATCATTATATATATACCAAGCTCCTCTAGTCGAGGAAGGAGACATCCCCCATGAGGTTGATAGTCCGAGTAACAGGAGTGACATATTAATTCTCTTGTAGAGAATTAATGTGTGTGATGCAGCCATATGCATGATTAATGCGTGTTGTCAGGGCCGGCCCTAGCCTAGGGCGACTGTCTAGAGCCCACGAATTTGGAAGACCCC
The DNA here is from genome assembly GCA_029216955.1 of Iris pallida. Taxonomy (NCBI): domain Eukaryota; kingdom Viridiplantae; phylum Streptophyta; class Magnoliopsida; order Asparagales; family Iridaceae; genus Iris; species Iris pallida. Next base: position 18,456,945 of record JANAVB010033820.1, read on the forward strand.
AAATATAAATACTTGTATATATAACCTTTATAAAGTGTTAAATATTAACGTTCATACAAAATAATATAGTAGTCTAGTGTAGTTGGTTTTATACTATGTAAAAGTATAGGGTTCAAGGTCTGTTGAAAGCTATTCTTATAAAAAAAAAAATAGTTTCAGTTTTTTTTTTTAAATGAGCACTATTTTTAATTTTGTCATAGGCCTCGAATAACTCTGGACATGCTCTGTGTGTTGTGCAGCCGTGTGGTGGTGCGGATGCGATTCAGATCAGTGCGGGAGGCTTTTGGACCATGATGTAGTCGTCAGACTGTATCTGTAAGGGCTACGGGCTATATTTGTAGGCCTTCGGACCACAGTTAAATTTACCTTCTCTCTGTGTTAATTTTTATTTTTATTATAGCGTACACATGCCTACACATTCTTACGGTTGGAAGGCTCGAACCATGTCGGTTCCGCCTATTGTCCGTGCTGCTATCTACATGAATTACAAGCGGTGGACTCTCTGTTAAATATGTGAAGTTAAGTTGTGTACATGCTTTGATATATTCAGCTGGTCAAATATTTTCCACAATATCACTTTAAATTTGGTAGAACATGAAATGATTATCTTTCTGAACTTTCCTCTTTAGAAAATAAACTCCACGCCAAGATCCCGACATTCCATTTGACATGGATTGTTGGAAGGGAATCTTTATGCATCCGCTCTAACAGCTATTTCTATATCTTACATTATATAATGGGGCTTCAAAATGGCTCAAAAGTGAGCCGTCTAAACCATCATTATATCACGGTCCGTTTTATTTCTAAAAAATAAATTATGTAATTTTTTTTTTTTTAAAGTTTAAATTTGTTAACATGGAGAATCGAACTTAACCAAACATAAAAAAAATCTCACACCTTAACCACATGAGTTAGAATAAATATTTGAATATAATTGGATAATATTTTTATTATGTGTCAGTATACGTGCTGCATTTACTAGTATTATATAGTGTGCATGTTCATATATAAGTTATCGTTTCATAGTGGCTAATTCTGTGGAGGAGATCCATAAATCCAGACCAACTACCTTACTGGAGTCGAAGGAACACCAAATCTGTTTTTGTTGACTTATAGTTATATCCAAGAGAGGATTAGACCCTAAAATCAGTAGATGACCGATCTCTACGATTATAATGAGACTGAAAAACGGTTCAAAATAAGCCATCTAAGCTAGGGGTGAGCATTATTTCGCTTTGGACCGAAAATCGAATCGAACCGAATAAGAGATTCGGTTCGGTTTAAAAAAAAAATCTGATTCGGTTTTGAAAATACTAAATTTTAAAACCGAAAATCGAATAAGAAAATTTAGTTTTTATATATATATATATATATATATATATATATATATATATATATATATATATATATAGGAACCAGATAAATTGTTTCTGGAATCGCTTCCACTGGGATTTGAACTTCTGACCACTCGGACCGCATGCATCTCTCTTAACCACTAGGCTAGAGGTCATTTGCATATATATATATATATATATATATATATATATATATATATATATATATATATATATATATATATATATATATATATACTAGCATATGTGCACGTGCCTTGCACGTATTTTAATATTCTTTTAGTTAATTTAGGAAAACTCTTTAGGAAGATCAAGGGGTAGTCTTCATAATTATTAAGTTGTTTTTATTAAAATTAATGAACCATTTTTTAATTAGTATAGACATGTAAGGGTATTTTTGGAATTCAAAAGTTTTACCATCAAGTTTTCCTATATATATATATATATATATATATATATATATATATTTTTTTTTTTTTTTTTTTTTTTTTTTTTTTGGGTGTCCACTTCTTAATGGTGCTTGGAGGCATGCCTCCAAGGGGGCTCGAACCCGCGCCACTGCGCCGGGGTGCTCCACCGTTCCCAACGGGCTACGGTATATATATATATATATATATATATATATATATATATATATATATATACACACACACTAAATAAATTTAGGTATATTTAGTTACTATATATATTAAATAAGCGCAAATAAACCAATAAACCGAAAACCGAATCGATTTAATTTGGTTCGATTTGATTCGATTTCGGTTTTGCTTATTTGGTTATTCGGTTTGGTTTGAACCGAATTAACCGAATGCTCACCCCTAAGTTAAGCCGTATCACGTATGTATATCATCACTTACTAATTTTCTTTAGAAAATTAACTATTTAAAAAATATTAATTTTTTTTAAATTTTTATATATAACAACATATAACTCAACTAACGGAGAAAAATATCTTCCACCTTAACCACATGAATTAGAAAAAGTGCTTGACTATAAGTAGATAGTATAATTATTTTACGTACAACGATGTGCAAGTAGATAGTATAAGTAGATAGTATAATTATTTTACGATATGCAAATGACCCCTAGCCTAATGGTAGTGGTAAGACATGCGATCCGAGTGGTAAGGAGTTCGAATTCCACTGAAAACGATTTCGGAATCTAATTTTATATATATATATATATATATATATATATATATATATATATATATATATATATATACTGATGCAAAAAAAAAAAAAAAAAAAAAAAAAAAAAATATATATATATATATATATATACTGATGCAAATCCATCCAAGTGAGACAGTTGTCTTAAAATTCAAGGAAAAAATAAAAATGACACCTACAATTTCCGAAGACATAACAAGTTCAGCGTAATTCCTTTGCCCTTATGCAAAGAACTTAGGATTTTTTTTTTCTTGGTTCGATTAGGGTTCGTCCGAAACTACGTAGAATATAGTATATATATGATCAGGAGCCCTGAGGATAGTACAACGCCCACGGAATCGAGTTGGCGGCAGCCGATACGCTTAGATGGTAGTCATGTTGGCTGAGACTGTGGCCATGCAACAGCTGCAACGACGCCGGCGCCGCCGCCGCCGTCGAGTTGGTGGTGTTACGAGCGGCGGGAATGGAGGAGGAGACCCCGTTCGCTTCTCTCAGCTCCGTGACCTCCTTCTGGAGCCTCTTGTTCTCTTCCGCCAGGTTCTGGCACCACCTCTTCAAGTACTCGCACTCCACCTCGGTCTGCTTTAGCTTACTTCTGTTAACGCAAGAAAAAAAAAAATCTTGATCAATTAATACACTTGGAATTTATTAACACACCATGCATGTTTTAGTATTCCTAGAATTTTTTTTGGGATATTTAGTTTTAGGGTCTCACATAATATTAGGATTTGGACGATGTTAGAGTTTGGATCTCGAATCACTGTTCACATAGACTAATGAACAGTAATTTCGAGATCCAAATTTTAACACCGTTCAATTTTAGGTGATACCCTAAAACTAAGTAACCCAATTTTTTTTTTTTCTCGATTCGATTCTCACCTCGCTCTTCGGTTTTGGAACCAAACTTCCACTTGCCTAGGCCGCAGATTCAGCTGCTTCGCCAACGCCTGCTTCTGTTTCTGCACATCGATCCATTACCAGAGTCAGCAATGAAGCAATGCAACATTTGTGGGGAAAGTTTTACAATGTCTTTGGATTTTCAAAATATGTTATAATCAAAGCTGTTCTTAATTTATTACAGTTTTAAAATTAAAATTTATAGTTTCTTATATTAATTATAGTTAATTAGTTGTAATCTCCTATGGTTTGTATGCATTTTAGTAATTGTTACCGTTGTTTTAAAAATAAAGAACACCCCCTGGTTTATAGAGTTAATTAGTTGTACGTTTGGTGCATAGAAGAAAGTGAGTGAAAAATTTAGCACACAGGAGGGTGTTCTTTGTTTTTAAAACAACAAAGTTACCAAAATGCGTACAAACCATAGAGGGTACAACTAATTAACTCTGTTAATTAAGTATACTTCTGATACTCTATTTTGAAAATCAGTGGACATTATAAAAACTTTCTTGAGTTCCAAAAAAAAAAAAAAATACTAAATTAAATACATACGGGGTTGAGAGTGCTGTTGTCCTTGAAGCTTTCTTCGAGCACGACAGTCTGGCCTTTGGACAGCCGCAGCTTCTTGGAGGAGCCGTATCCGTCCTCCTCGCCCTCGTTCTCCTCCCGGTCGCTCCTCTTTCCGCTCGGACCCGACAATGTACTGACCGGCGACCACGCACCCGCCTCCTCCTCGTCGCTACAGACGCACCGTGTCGACTTCGAGGTGGTGGAAGGGGAGGGGAAGAGAGCCAGCTTCGAGGGAAGGCGGCTCCTGGAGGTGCTCAGGCTCAGGCTGAGGCCAACATCTTCGTTCTCCGCCATCATATTTAATTTAGAGCTTTCTTGTTTGGGTTTTTGTAGGAGTGATCAATCAGGAATTAGAAGAAGATGTGAGAATAGATCAAGAATGGTGCGGTTTAAATAGAAATGTTTGATGCTTTTGGAACTGCATCGCCATCTCTATTATGTTATGACCAATGTTGTAAAAACCGGACCGGACCAGCGGTTGGACCGGGTCCAACCAGTTTAAACCAAAAAATCGGTCCGGTTCGACTAAAACCGGGTCTTTTAAAGAACCGTCGGTTTTTTGTCAAAACCGGGTTCAACCGGTGAACCGGCCGAACCGGTTCACAATTGAACCGGCCAATTTTGGTTTTTTTTTATTGTAAAAAAATTCAAAATAAATTATTAAGAAAATTTTGGACCATTTGATTATTTATTTGGTTTTAATCGACCTTATAGTTGTAAAATTAAACCGAACTAACATACTTATGACCAAACCAAACTAAACCAAGAAGTAAATATAGATATTTTACCTATTTGAACCAAACTAAACCAAGTCTATTGAACTCCAATTAAACCTCGGTTGAATCCGGTTGAACCCCGGTTCAACCCCGGTCCGACCTATACCAAAATATTTCGGTTCGATCATCGGTCCGATTTTTAAAACATTGGTTATGACAATGATTGTTGTCTAATCAACTCCTTAAGCATTAGGTAATCACATGGGAGAGGGATGCAAGTGGGCACAATGTGGACGGGGATTCCCACCTCGTTTGGTACACTGTAGTATAATCGTAATCGCAATGTAATCAAATAAAAAAAAAATTAATCAAATAATTTTTTTTTTCTCTTCATTTGATTACATTACAATTATATTACAGTGAACCAAACGGGTTCACTAGGTACTACATTGCTTGGAATTTGTACGAGGATGACAATTGGATTAAGAAGTTACAACCTGACGGCGAAAGGATAAGTCCGATAAGACTTTGGATTTATAACAACTCTTCAGATTAAGCGTGACCTGTAAATGATGAGGTTCTTGGGTGACTTTCCAGAACCGGTCCACGATAAGAATTAAGGGACAACAAAAAGTAACTCCAATTATGACAATCCAAACACCCGGGCCAACCCTGATTACGACGTAATAATTTTATCAGGACATGAAAGAGTGTAAAAGTTCAAGGAAGCTAATCACACCATTAGGGTTCGTGCTAAGTGCTTAACGCATCTGTATACAGTGTGCCCACTTGAGCTAACCCAAAAGAACCATCCTACGGGTTCAATAGTCAATGTGCTTAATTACTGCAACTAATTACCTATTCCTTTGTTACCATTGTTCCTTGAAGCTCGTCGACTCAATCCAAATTTCAAGATCAGGGTACTAACTATGCTTCTTCTTTTTAATTGTGGTATTTTATTTTTATGTGAGAAAAAGGTTTTATGTACTTGTCATATTTATGTCTACAGGAAAAACACCATGAAGGACAATACATATTATAAAGAAATGAACGTATCCGAAAAAAGTTAGCACTGATGTAATTGAAGACAAGATGAGAGAAAAATTATCTTGTATAATTTTGACGTGTACAACATATAGACTGACAATACCTAGCATAAAGGAACAACTAAAATAGTAGTTGAAGGAGTTACTAGAACTAGAGACGAACCTAAACGAACATATGTTGCGATTCCTAAGAAGAATATTTTTTTTGTTAGCGTTACCGAAGATAAAGTACGAAGAAAAAAAAAATTTAAACATCCAACCTCATTTTTTCTAAATAAATACTTTATTATTGTTGTTGTTGTAGAATCCTATGCCAAATAGTGAAATTTTTTCACTCATCTGTACTTACCAGGGTTGACTAGTCTTAAAGATTTGTCCAAATTACTTTTCCAATTAATCTATGGTCCAAGGTTAAGTAGTAGTTGTTGCTTTTGCTTCTAACTGCCATGTTGATTTGCGTAGCTTAGGAGTCATGATCCAGTCAGACTTGTACAATGCATGGGGCCACTTTCATTTAAAAAAAAAAAGCTTATCCCACTTGCAACTAAGCTAACTACTTCAGATCTTGGCTTTGATTTATAACTTGAACATGACTAATAATTAACCTGTCCAATTGGCAGGGCAATAATCATGATTAATTAGTGATCCGCACGAGCTAGCATTGCATAGTTGTCCCACATGCCCATTAATCATACAAACTGATCTCACAATCATTATGAAGCCACTAATTAATTACTCCGTCATCAAGATTGAGCCTTAGCCTAGCCTATGAAAACTTCTTCAACTCTTCCAAGCAATGTTGTAAGAACCGGATCAGACGGACTGTTGGACTGAATTTGACCGATTTTTACAAAAAAATCGGTCCGGTATAACTTAATTCGGATTTTTTTTAAGAACCTTCGGTATTTTTCTTTTTCAGAACTCGGATTTAATCGGTGAATCGGCTGAACTGATTCACAATTGAACCGGCCAACTTTCATTTTTTAAAAAAAGAAAAAAAAAAAATATCACGTGAGATCTGGACCATTTAGTTCTTGGTTTGGTTTTGATACACCTTATTATTGTAATTAGATCAAACCAAACATGCTAAGAACCAAACCAAATCAAACCAAGAAGTAAGAATATCTTACCTAATTGAATCAAACCAAACCATGTTTTTTGAACCCGATTGAACCCCAATTTGATCTATACCAAAAGAATTAGGTTCAATCATCGGTCGATTTTTAAAACATTGCTTCAAAGTCTCAAATGTAGCTACAGCATGTGATTGCTACCTGTATCCAACCTGAGTGTCGCGGCCGTACCCGACCGACACATCTTTCGCGGGGTCTGTCGAGCCCAAGTAGCGCACTTAAAATAGTTGAATATGTGTGTTTTGTATGATTAAGCTCTTTACTCGAGCCATCACATTTCCTTGAAGGAGCAAGCTAAGCTAAGCTACGTGCATGTGCATGTGGAGCCTTCGTGGATTGCGAGGACGACAGCGGTGCGCACGGGCGGTCCGCACGTGGGGGTTAGGTGGTCATGTCGACCCGAGGATTCTCGCGAGAGGGATGTGAGAGAGAAAAATGAAACGATTAATCATTGGGAATTAATTTGAGGGGATCTTAGGTTTTTTCTTTTCTTTCTTCTTTTCTTCTTTTTAGGGTTACGAGATGGTTGTTGCATGCACGTGTGGCAGTGCCTGGAGTAGAAGTGCAATATTATTGAGCAAGTGGGCATCATGGACAGGCAAGAGGAATGGATCTTTAATTCCACATTGATCCTCTCCCTTACTATTGGGGATACTGATATCAATTTGGTTTAGAAGGAAGAATATTTAATTGACAGAGGACTATACTCCCTCTTCTTCTTAGGCCTCGTTTGGTTCACGTAAGGAAATTAATTCCCTTGTATTTTTCATGGGAATGAGAAAGTAGAATTCCTGTCACATTTCATTTCCGCTGTTAGGTAAAACAAGAAAACCACCTAAAAAAGACCATTTGATTTTCTTTCCAGTGTTTGGTTGGTGCAGGAAAGGAAAACAAAAATATATCAATGTTCCAATAATATCTTTACCTTTTAAAATAAAAATGACATTATAAAAATCCAAAGGGACCCAAAATACGAGGAGTTAATGGTAAAACAAGCAATAACACATGGTTAATTTTTTCATAATTTTTTGTAATAAATGTTGGGAAAGGAGAAGGAAAAAAATCAATCCCATGGGTCATGAGTGGAACCATATTCCCTCCCATTTTTTCTCTTGTCAGGAAATTGATTTCCAAGTTTGTGGCTACCAAACAAAGGAAAGGAACAACTTTTCTTTCATGGTTCCTTAAATCCGTGAACCAAACGAGGCCTTAGAGGTGCAACTCGGGAAGGCTAAACCCGAGTCTCATCGAATAAATTCGTTAATAGGTTGGATTAGGGTTGAACATAATCGGGTTTGAATTTGGGCCCCGCTCAAAAATTGGGTTGGGCTCGGGTTCATGTGTCGGATTACCCAAAGAATCGGAAACCAGACATACATATAATTTATATATTTTTTTATATTTTTTTTTCATACTTCTTCAATAAAAATTTTAAATCCTAAATTTTTCCATCCAAACTCTTTAACTCCTTATACTAAATCACATTTCAATTTGTATTTTGTAATAATTGAGTTGATTACTATTTGATTATGTGTCTAATATTACTTTTGTTTAAAATTATTTTAAATATTATATTAAGCCCGATAAATCCGATGAACTCGATCCAACCCAATCATCCGGATTTGGTCTTGGACTTCATATGTTGAATTCGAGGTCGGGTCGAGCCTGGGCTCGGGTTAGGTGTATGATTCATCGGATTGGGCTCGGGTTAGACGTATGATTCATCGGATTGGGCTCGGGTTGACCTCAAGCCCGCTCCAACCCACCCGAGTTGCACCCCTACTTCTTCTAGTTACATATACACTATGTTACATGAACACAAATAATAATATATAACATCTATTTTAATTTGTCATAATATATTTTGAAATGTTCATAATGTTTTGAATAAGACACAGTCGAAGTTTTTAGAATGCATGTGCTTTATAACAAATACAATTTTTCAACCAGGAAGCATGAACCCTAAAAAAATATCAGGAACATAACCACATAGGGACTGGGGTGGACAAGGGCGGATCTACTGGTGGGCTGGGGTAGGCTCCAGCCCACCCAGTAGATCAAAACTTTTTTTGTGTACCCAGCCTGGGCTGTCCCGGGTTGGTCCGAACGTAAAGAAAATAACTACTTGGAACTCCAATAAGTTCACACATGTAAGTCTTAGCTTAATTGATTGGGTAGTTTTTTTTTTTAAACAAATGGCTGAAGCCTTCATTAGCAGGAAAGTAAAAAGAGATTGGAGCTAGGAGATAGCCCGGGCTCCTACAAGAGGTAGGGGATTAACCCTAATTGTCGTTGCCTAACTAAGCAACATATGCAAACATCAAAACAAAACCCCAAAGCCTAGAGTCTACGTTGTTCTACGGCGATTTTCCTTTCCTTTGGGAGTCTTGGCTAGGTTAGGAGGCTTTTTGACAAAACGCCCATTGTTGGAGCGTAAATACCGTGGTCCCTCATCCACCGGTTCCTCTTTGGCCTTTGAGGAGTTGAAAACCCCCGAGTCTGAAATCATATGAGAAGTCCCCAAATTTTCTTGCTCTGATGTGATAGCATCCTCTACTTCCTTCATTCTAGCCAGAAAAGTGTGAATAAAATTAGGTTGATGTGCTCGGAATTTCATGTGAGCAAACTCCTTGTCAGTCGCCTCCTGAGATCGAAAAGCTGCAATTCGACTAATATAATCCTTAAATAAGGGCGAAAATCCCCTAATCGCAGCTAAAACAACCGTAAGGGAAGTGTATGGAGTGGAATCCTCCCACTACATTGGAGACTTAATGTAATGCCCCGCTCCGCACGGCGCATTACGCTGAGGCGTTGACTCAAAGAGTCGCGTTGACCGAATGAAATGTATCGATACGAATCGATACGAGGGTTACGTTGTCCCGAGCAATGCATCAAACTAAGTCGATGCGAAGAGTTATATTATCCCAAAGAATGCATCGAGTTGAATCGATGCAAAGCGCCGCATTGCCCCGAAGGATAAGTGCGTTGAATCGGCTCAAAAATTCTAAGAAATCGAATCGACCAAGGCGCAAGTCCGAATTGATACAAGTATTGATTTTAGTCGGTTTCATGTGCAGGCTATACGTTTACGCTGAAATATTAGAGGTCGACATTTTACCTCATTTGCGACGGGTCCACAAAACCCAAATTACCGCCTCGCAACGGGCTGGGACTTGGGCACGGTAAGCCAAATCGGACGTATAATTCAATGAAGCACGAAGTGCTCGAATGGCTAAGTCAGGAGAGTTGGCCGTACAACGAAGTTATGAAATTGAGCCGCATCGGCTCGACGAAACGACAAGGCATATCGACTCAAGGTGGGGGGACATTGACTCACTTTCCTACTCCTTCATGCCTAAGTAAAATATATATTATTGTATGCTGAGTTAATCTATCAACTCCACGGGCGTGGCTCGATAGAGAGATAAACATAGTGCGTGTCAAACACTAGATAGAACAATTGAAATGAATCGTACAGAAAATGTACGAGTCACTATGGAACATTGAATATCGCAAAGGCGAGCGCCTCGGTGCGCAAGCCATAAGAACATGGGATAACTGTATCGACGAGTGCCCAAATGCATAAGTCATTCCGTGCCCCCGCGTACGAGTTAGCATGCTAGAACATTGAAAGACTATATCGGTGCGAGTGCCTCAGTGCACGAGCGATAGAACATTGAATACCTGATCGAGGCGTGCCTCAGTTGCACGAGTCGGAAGGATGGAACATAAGTATAACGCGTTGAATACTAAGACGTAGAATATGGAAACACGGCTTCGAGGCGTGCATTGAATGCACGATGCAAGGAAAGACGACGAATGTGCGCAGCTGCACAATACTTACAAAAGATGGCATCGTTGCGACGAGGAAAACAGTTATGGCACAGATGTGGCATAACTGTCGATGCGGCATGGTGCCTTCGAAATGTTCGTGGCCTTCGGGGCGTTCATTGAGAACATTGGGGCGTTGTGCCAATTGAAATAGATATAAGACAAACTTGCTTGGTTGTATGAAAGATAAGATGCGTTGCATGGTCAAATGGACTTAAAAACATATTGCCCGTACACGGGTGTTATCTTCCCTCGAACGTTGATCACCAGGGCGCTGAGACCGTTCGGCCTAGGAGGGACTGCGGATAAAATCGGTATTGTTGGTGCACTTCATTTAGACGGATAGCGACCTTCTAGTGAATGTGATAAGCCACTTATTCGAGTATTTCGGGGGTCCTCTGATTGTATGGATTAGCAACCACAACAGAGTGATCATCGTCTTACATATTCGATTTGATAAATATAAGTCCATTCTAGTCCGAAAAGCTAGTGACCTTCATATAGTTAAGGGCGATGGATCGAAAGTGCAAGGTACACACATATCGTGCACATATATATCCTGAATAGAGGGCACTTATAACATGACAGGAAAAGCTGATAGGCGTATTCATCTTGCGTCAGTGCAAGGGCGAGTGCGTCGATATTGGTAAGAAGTCACTAAACAACACGAGATTGCTTGCCCGTTTACTTATGCGAATTAAATAACATGCTTGCCATGATAACATGATTTACAGTCTTCGAATTATGCCATGAACTGATCCTAAGGAGAACATAGAAAGATAACTAAATTGTATGTTTACATGAATTAATACAATACTAAATATCGATTTGTTAAGTGGGTTTTTGATTAGTATAGCGAGGACGAAAGTACTAATCCCCTACTAGTTTGCTAGTAGGTTCAGGGATTGGTCTGCTCGCGGCGGAGTTTCGCTTGAATGCGTTGAGGCTTGAAATGTCAAAGTGTATTGAGGCATGCGATCGCATTGACGCTCGGTCATGCAACAGGATTGATGCGACCGAAATATAGAAGACATGATGTATGGAACGGTAAAATCCTTTATGGACAAGAGAGAACCCGAGTGTTGTAGCCAATCTGGCATATATTGTTGGGCTATCGAAAGCCTTTGTAATCTTATTTCGAATATCAATAAAGAGAATTATTTTGTATACTTTGTTTTCCTTTCGTTGTTAATATCAACTCAAAGATAACCATTTGAGAACTTGTCATCTTGCCTTGCACGAGCGCAACTCCAGGCTCGTACGGTATCACGCCACTTGCGAGGACGATGATTCGGGTAATTCTGGGTCGGGACGTGACAAATTGGTATCAGAGCTCTAGGCTCAATTTTCTCTGGACATTTGCTTTGTTTCAATTCCAAAGAGTTGCCCACCACCAATCGAAATCACTTTTGAATCTACTCGATGCCGCACTGGATGTTCCATATAATAAGTCTAATATAAATTATGTAATTTTGTCGCATGTTATTTGGAAATTACATGGTGTTTGCTGGAAAAGTCGTAAAAGGTTTGTTGCTGCAAGTGCAACAAGTTGTGAGATGTGAATTCAAGGATTTGTTGTTACGGATGCAACACGTTGTGAATTGTAATTTCAGATGTTCGTTGTTTGCAACGATCGATATGAAAAATATTGGTTGCATCGATACAATAAAAGTCGTGGAATGTTGCTGCAGTAATTGCCACGCGTTGATTATAAATGATACGTTGAAAAGAAAATAAAAGTTGATATGGAATGTGTCGAACGGATTCACATGTTGATTTTGAATGTGCGTTGCGATGAAAGTGATAAGTCAATATCGAATGGGTTGAACGAATTTGAGCATTGACTTTGAATGTTAGGAATAAATTATTGTACGATGTGCAACAGATGTCGAAAATAAATCGTTGCACGAGTGCAATGAATGTCAAAATTAAGTCGTTATGCGATGTGCAATGCATATCGAAAGTAAATTGTTGCACGTGGTGCAATACATATCGAAGTGAAATCGATGCACGGAGTGCAACGGATATCAAGAATAAATCGTTGCACGAGATGCAACTGAAGGAACTAAAATGTGTAAATCGATAGAAACGAAATCAGTTCGATTGTGCATCGAGCTTGTGCTGGCAAATGAATGCATTGGCCGAATTGTATCAGATCTTAATTTATCAAAAAGTTACGGTTGTGATCAAGCACGATCACTACAGAAATCGTGAGTCGGAAGAGATTGTTGGTTCATACTGAGTATAATGCGAAGGAAATGACTTGATTTCTGAGTGGTATATGCCATACCACGTATGCGATGAATGACACGATTCTGAGTGGTATATGATATATCACTTGTGCGATGAATTGCATCGACGCGCACGTTGTGAGAATTGCGGAAGGTTTGTCCGCAACGGACGGAAGAGTACCGAGACTCGATTAAAAATTTGTATGACGGTATGTTGATGCATGTGTTCTTTGAAAATCGGTTGGAACGATAAGGCGAGACTCGTATCAATGAATGATACGTCGGACGAAAATTATAAGTCGGTCGGACGACCGAGACTAGCTGAACGATTATGCTTTGAAGCAATAATCGAATCGACGGGAAAGGAAAACTCGAGCTTACAAACGAGTCGCACGACTTGCGATCTCGATAGAAATGTTGGGCGATATAAATTATAATCGAATCGCATGACTTACGATCTCGACAAAAATGGTAGAATACGCGAGTCGAAATTGAATCGTACGAGTTACGATCTCGATAGAATGTCTGACAATGCAAATTATAATTGGATCGCACAAATTGTGACTCAGTGAAAAGTTGGTTGACGCAGTAATCGTGCCTACGAAGATAGATTGGTTATGTTGCGACGAAACTCATTTGAATATGAACCAAACACGCGAAACTTAGAGGGCGTAATCGTATAACTTGAGCGTTCGATGTTGGATAATCGATAACTCGGTTACACGATCGAAGTATAACGGAATACAACGAATCGAAAAACGATTCAAGACGTACAAAAATATTTGTGGAGAACTTGGACATATGTAATGCAAGTTGTCGACGTTGAAACAGAATCAAGGTTGACCCTTATGCTACCGAAATTGATACGACGTATCGAGATCGATACGTTAGAAAACTAAGCACGATGTGAGAATACAAAATGGAGTGTGTCTCGCGTTATCAAATTTTGTAAAAATAACAATTCGAGAACGAACGAACTGGTTGATCATGAACTTTGTGATTGATCAAGACGAGACTATAAGTCATCGACGATTGTTCGATGCATATAGCATCTCGTGTGTCGACCGTAAATAAGATAGACTCGAACTCGATACGAGTAGATGTTTCATAAATTACAAAATCATCGACGGTAGTGCATGACTTTACTCGGAGGATAGTTGCACATCAGTTACGTCGATAGAAATGGTTTTGTCCGAAATTGGGCAGTCACATGGAAATCGTCAGAACGTGATTTGGCACCGAAATAAGATATAGCATGGTTCGTAGTAAACTATCCTTCGGTGATGATCCACAATTATCGAGCGTAGCTTCGGGGCAGCTGACCCTAGAAGACTTGACCGCCAAATCAAATTGGATGTTGCAGACCGTAAGATGACCCATACGATGTCGCATATAAAATTGTATCGAGAAAGAAAATATGGTGCATGTGACGATAAGTCTAGGCGATCGAAAATTGTTGGAATAGTTTTCGATTGAGAATGATGTAGCTAGATTTTGAGCATTCGTCGGATGAATGCTTAAATGGTTATGTTGGTCGACGATCGATCTAGAAATTTACCAACGAACTTGGTGATTCGGATAGGCGATTGCGAGAATCGTGCTATGCACGAGAGAGAACGATAAGGGAATGACTTACGAGTCATGTCGTTAGATTTGGATTCACCTTACAATTGAGCTTGCGTGAATCGAAATTATGTTCGATGTTGCGAGACGGATAAGTTGAGAATTTGGCTAGTGAATTCCTACTCGTTAGAAAATCGAACGTAAGACTCGTCGAAGAGACCTTCGTGTCAAGGCGATCATTGCCTTAAGCATCGTCAACTTGAATTAAATTTGTGTCGGATAGATTGTGGCCTTTGTGCAATGTCAATTTAAAGTTGTGTCGGAAGAATTTAAGCACGGCGTCTAGGTAAGTAACCTAGTGGGCGTAGTCCTGATTGTTGATATATTTACAAGTCAACAAAGGAAATCGTATCGAGATAAGTTACGAAGTGAAACTTCAGAAATAGTTGGGTAGCGACGTCGAGTGCAAGACGTTGCGGAGACTCGTTGTGATCGAATGCACGACGGCTTGACGCGACACATAGAATTGATAGTCCCGATGAAACATACAAAATGAGAAATACGATTTTGAATCGCATCGCGTGCAGTGACTTTATTGAATGAATCACGTACGTATCGAATATACGTATGCGATAAAAGTTTTTTTTGAGAACGGCTGCTAAAGATAAGTCCGATCGAGAGTAGGAGATGGTAAGTATAGGATTGAAAATTTTCTGTCAGCTTTGTTCCAATTTACTACCACTGGACTTAGTCGAAATATATATATCTTTGGGACACCTTGAATATAGGTACAGATCTAAATCGAATTGTATACAAATTCAAATCGAGCTGCAGGGAAGACTTGAAATGTTAATAAAAAGCTTGCAAAGTAGTATGAAACTGAACATTGGTGGGACAAGGTCGTGAAACAATCTATAAAACAGTTAATCAGAGTGTTGGTTTTGGTTCGAAGACGAACCTTGTTTTGAGTGGTATATTATGTAATGCTCGCTCCGCACGGCACATTACGCTGAGGCGTTGACTCAAAGAGTCGCGTTGACCAAATGAAATGTATCGATGCGAATCGATATGAAAGTTACGTTGTCCCGAGCAATGCATCAAACTAAGTCGATACGAAGAGTTACATTGTCCCAAAGAATGCATCGAGTTGAATCGATGCAAAGCGCCGCATTGCCCCGAAGCATAAGTGCGTTGAATCGGCTCGAAGATTTTAAAAAATCGAATCGACCTCGATGCAAGTTCGAATTGATACAAGTATTAATTTTAGTTGGTTTCATGTGCAGGCTATACGTTTATGCTGAAATATTAGAGGTCGACATTCTACCTCATTCGCGACGGGTCCGCAAAACCTAAATCACCGCCTCGCAATGGGCTGGGACTTGGGCACGGTAAGCCAAATCGGACGTATAATTCAATGAAGCACGAAGTGTTCGAATGGCTAAGTCAGGAGAGTTGGCCGTGCAACTAAGTTATGAAATCGAGCCGCATAGGCTCGGCAAAACGACAAGGCATCATTGACTCTCTTTTCTACTCCTTCATGCCTAAGTAAAATATATATCATTGTATGCTGAGTTCACCTATCAACTCCACGGGCGTGGCTCGATAGAGAGATAAACATAGTGCGTGTCGAACACTAGATAGAATAATTGAAATGAATCGTACAGCAAATGTACGAGTCGCTATGGAACATTGAATATCGCAAAGGCGAGTGCCTCGATGCGCAAGCCATAAGAACATAGGATAACTATATCGAAGAGTTCCCTAGTACATAAGTCATTCCGTACCCCCGCGTACGAGTTAGCATGCTAGAACATTGAAAGACTATATCGGTGCGAGTGCCTCAGTGCACGAGCGATAGAACATTGAATACCTCATCGAGGCGTGCCTCAGTTGTCATGCCCCGCTTCCGTAGGAGCGATTGTCCTCGCTAAGGCGTGATGCCGCATGAGACTAAGTTGCTCTCGTGCAAGGCCAAGTCCAGAAACGACCGATTTGAGCTAGGCCACAGAGTCGCACAGAGTGTCCCCGTTTGCAGCGAAAAGTAAATGAACACAAGTTGAAGCGAGTTCAAACTCTTTATTTATTTTCAAGAAGTTTACAAGCGGTGCTAGGCCGAGTTTACAAGTCTCTCAAGCTCTCTCTCTGAAACATAAAAGGCGTGCCAAGTGCCTTAAAACGTGGAATGATTCATAGCGATGTTCCAATACATTATGTCCGGTATATGGTGCTTTCACTCCTTTGCAACGCTCCAAGGCTCCAGAGTTTAGCTCTGAGCCTTAGCACGTTCTAGGAAGTCTCCGCACCTGATGATGTCTCCTGCACCCTGCAAGCAAACTGTAGGATTATCAGTACATTGTTATGCACTGGTGGGGAGGCTAGCTCGCCCACAATGCTATTATATTACCAAACACGTTCTATTTACTCTTGTGCACCGTCTATCGTTCATTGTATTTCTAATCTTGCCTTAGGATCAGTTTCATGGCATATTTTATAACCTATCTCGTGTTACCGGTTTCAAGTATTTGTATGGAAATACATGCACGACTTACCCATACTTACCGTCCGGTCTTCCCTGTCTAAAGTAAACCAAGTTAGTCAACAATTTATATATATATCAACTTTATGTAATTCACGTAAACATTCAGTGTCAGGGGCGTGTCCCTATCTCAGATTCTAGCGCATCATGGGCGTGTTTTCTAACTCATTTGCACGAAGTACTCTCGATCATTTGGTGTATTATATTTAAGCCTGTTCAGAAGGCACTTCGTTCAGTTAACTTAGACTACTTTGTTTCAATGCAAGGACTTGCACGTGGATTGCCACCAGTAAGCCCACTTAATTTATATGCACCGGTAGCTGGCATCACAAGCCATTTGGACATGTTCCCCTTGGTATTCTCACCTATCATAGCGTGCTGGCTGGTACACCTTGATAGTCTTTTGAAATACCCGGCCTTACATCTCTTGGGTGGCCAAGCCCGCACCCAAGCAGCCCGTAAGCCATGATTTCGTCTAGGTCGGCCATGATGTCTCCTTGATCGTTGCCTTGGAATCCTTTATTGCTCCTTTTCCCCCGTATACGAGTGGGTTGTCCGCGACCATTTCGTATTGTCTTATCATTTTTAACTTAACGGCTGTCTTTGAGCCATAGGCTGTTTGTGAGCCATAATGCGTTATCGATCAGGTTGGCGACAGCATCCGTGCATCGCGGGTAACGAGCCCCGATGCACGTCCCCGTCATACCTATCGCTAACCATTCCTTTCTTTCTTATCTTTTATTCGTTCATTCTTTTCTTTCTTTCACTTGTTCGTTCGTTCATTGATTTATTCACGTATTCATTCATTCGTTGATTCATTCATTCACTTATTCGTTGATTCATTCATTCATACATTATGCAACTCCCTGTGCGGGAATCGCCTTGGCGACCCATCGGTCCTAAAGTCTTCAAATGTTGCTATACTCTACTCGGAACGACTATATCGATAGTCTTCCCGTTTCATTATTGTAAACCATTCATTTCTTTATTGTTGAACGCACAAGGAACTTGAAATGTAAGCTTGTGCCTTGGCATGAGCGTGGAGTACGGTGCGAAAGTTTCTATATTTTCTGAGCTCTTTTCCATGTTCTAAACAAGCATACAAGATGGGATTATTCTCTTAGCTAGGTGCATTGAGTCATTCATTAGCATGCACGATGTTATCGCCTAACGATTCTAGTGATAGTGTCCGTATTATTAAGTGTCTAGGCTAAGCAAAGACGGGTTCATCGGAGCCACCCACCTTAGCGATGTTCGCATCGGCCGAGCGATACTCTGAGCACGCCCTTGAAAGTCTAAGTCTGGATTCATCTTCGTTGGGCCAATGTAAGTCTTGCATCGATTCTTCATCGGGTCGATGCCAACTCTTCGAGTCGACGGCTCATTTGAGTTGTTGCACTTGCCGTTTGAATCGGCGTTCCACTTGGGCGGAGCGGGTCATTACATAATACACCACTCAAAACAAGTCTCGTCCTCGAGACTTCTTGAGTGCAGGTCATCCTACCATTCCTTAACTCAAGTCGTGTGTGCATCTTAGACAATTCCTATCGAATGGCTTTACCGTTCGATGGCATCGAACTATACTCGGTTAATCCTTCCAAGTTTTATGTTGTATGCATTTGGTAAATTTCATCGAATGACTTTATTACTTATTCAAGAGTTAATGGTACTCACTCAGTCGTCATGTTTCTATGACTTGGTCACTATTGTACCCTGTCACGGGACTGTAATGATCACACGAGGTGCATTTTAATTCATCAAACACGAGAGTTGTAGGCTGAGGCAAACTCACTCATTCGTTCATGCGCATCTCAACACCCACTTGCAGCTGCATTCGAGTTCATCATATCCCTGAGTTTGGATCATGCACATATTCAAGGCGTCCCCTGAATACGTACATTTCAACCAAGCTTAGCGATAAGCAAAGTCGGACAAGCTACTCGTGATAGTTTTGATTTATCGATCATTTCACTAACTTCGATTTAAAACCGAACTCATGTGCATCTCACTATCGTTTATCTCGGTCCTCGAGATGATCTGATTCGTTTCTCAAGCGTTATTGTCTACGAAATTAATACGATTTCTTCTTAGCGGAGTCGACCAAGTCTAAGTAATTCTCGTCCGATTCGCGACCAAGTATTGTATTATCATCAAGTCTACCCGTCAACGATTCAATTCATTATCCCAACTTTACTTGTTTATCATCGATTTCTATCATTCACTTCGTTTGAGGCAAATCTCATTGTCGTTCACGCACACTCCCAGTTCCCCGTCCTACTCTAAGTCTTGTTGCCCCAAGTCTATCGTCTGTCTAGACGATACTATAAATGTTAGTCACATAGGTTCAATCACTCGGCATAGGGTCGTCGCGGCCCCAAATCGAGGCAAACTCTGAATACTAGATATGACCCAAAAATAACAGGGGCCAAGGTCGGCCAGTGAGACGATGGGGGATAAGCTTCATCGTCGAGAGGGAAACAGCCCGGATCACCAGCTAAGGCCCCTAAATGACCGCTCAGTGATAAAGGAGGTAGGGGTGCAGAGACAGCCAGGAGGTTTGCCTAGAAGCAGCCACCCTTGAAAGAGTGCGTAATAGCTCACTGATCGAGCGCTCTTGCGCCGAAGATGAACGGGGCTAAGCGATCCGCCTATCCACTAGGTCATCTCATAAGGTCATCGTTACAAGTCAAGTTCATGGTTTATCGCACAAGGTCATTGTACGACGCTCACCCCAAATCCTATGGTCAAACCATTTTATTCGTGCGTACGAGATTTTATACCCAAGTTTGTTTCACTCAAACTTATAAACATCAAGCAATGTTCGTCCTATTTGCATCAACATATTCTTCGCTCAAGGTTCGAGCTTGTTTAGGAAAATCATCCTACGATAGGTTGTCCTTAACCAAATCCTCGACATGTTAATATCATACATCTACACTAGCAATTTTCGTAGTCTATCTCTTCAAGTATGTTTGATATAATTTATCTATCCATCCTATCCAATTCACGTAGTCGAGCACAAGGTCGTCTAGCCTTGCAATATGCCGTGCCCCGATCTCATATAAGTCTGATTATCCACGGCAGACATGAATCACCATTTCAACATTCTCGCGGAATAATCGTCCTCATCGGGACGTAACTCTTGCGTTGAGTCTAGATTTACTCATTTTCGATACGCAAATTGGGTCTACTCAATCCTCAACTTTACTTAGTCGTCCATCATAAGTCCGATTAATCCTCAATTCGCCTTCGCTTCAAACCACAAGTCGTAGCAATCAAAATTGCCATGTCATGATATTTCGAGTTCGATCATTCCTGCTGGACATGAATCACTATGCCAACGCTTACGCAAAATGATCGTCCCAAATTCGATGTGACGTATGTACGAGGCTGGAGTTGCGCTCACGCAAGACAAGATCGTTGTCATTGTGGTTATCACCGAACAATCAAGTCACTTCCCTTCTTCATCCAAACATTCCTATCTATCAAAATCTCCAACATAGCATCCTTTGAAATAATAACTTCTAACACGATCATCATTCATCGAATCGGAGTACCCCCGAGTTATCGTACATCGATCTTTGATATGCTTCAATACCATCGATGATGTACATAACCTGACGATCTTCCTTTTGCAACGAATTCTGAGTCGTGCAACTTAATTCCTCAATTCGTATTGTCTCATGCTAACTCGTCATTGAGCAACATCTATTCCAATCCTTAGTCATTCTCGTATCCTCAAACCAATATTTTTCCATGCACGCTATCTTCCAATCGTGCTATCTTCGATCTCGTCTATGAGTATTTTACCTTAATTCAAGGTTCAATATAGTCGACTATTTGAAATCGCACATACGATCTTCTACGTTTCCTCGACCAAAATATTCATTTATTTTATCGTTTCGAATCTCCATTCAATCGTTTCAAAATTTGTACTACGTATTCTTAATTCGTCCGAACGATATCTCGTTTGAGACTCTCGAAGTCGCAACCAAATAAGCATTATTCGCTCTAAGGCTTTACACGATATCATCACTTGCCGACATACTCGTACTATCCGTAAATCCTTTAGTCTCGCTCGAACAATTTCTATAACGTCCATACACTACTCAGGGTTCAAGCCACTCGACTAGTCGTCGACACTCACTCTTATTCTTCTTCGAACCTATCACATACACCAGTCGGGGTCAAGTCATTCTATAAATCCTCAAAAGGTTATTCGACTCACAATCGACATGTTCAATTGTGCGTTCTCTCGTTCCTCAAAGTCTAAGAACCATTTCTCGTGTTTGGTTTAGCGTTGGTCAAGTAGCGTCTCTATCAACATATGTTCTAAGTCTCACTTATTCTCGTTCGAGCGATAGTCGATCTCGCTCGCAAACTAGTTCGTACCAGAAGGTCTAGGTGCACGATACTCGGCACAACTTAGCCAAAAGGCTGCATGCATAACCATCCCGTTCGAACTATACTTTGGTCTTGTGTACTCGTTCGCTATTGTCAGCATAACGTTATTCAAGCATGCATTGTGTTTGCTAACTTTTAGCATTTGTTCCTTCCAACTCAAGTCCGTCGTAGTTTGGCACAAAGGCCTTCGCCTATCGATCCCGTTCAACCGAGTACTCGTACGAGCTTTTGAAAATATTAGACTTATTGTCTGGAACATCCCAAGGCACAATGAGAGAGAGTGTATACTTCTTTTGTTTCCAAACGAGTTTTCAAAACTGAGAGAATCGAAATAAAGTCCAAGGACGTAAAGTCGTGCTCTGATACCAATCTATCACACCCCGCTTCCATAGGAGCGATCGTCCTCGCTAAGGCGTGATGCCGTACGAGACTAAGTTGCTCTTGTGCAAGGCCAAGTCCAGAAATGGGAGATTTAAGCTAGGACACAGAGTCGTACAGAGTATCCCCGTTTGCAGCGAAAAGTAAATGAATACAAGTTAAAGCGAGTTCAAACTCTTTATTTATTTTCAAAAAGTTTACAAGCAGCGCTAGGCCGAGTTTACAAGTCTCTCAAGCTCTCTCTCTCTGAAACATAAAAGACGTGCCAAGTGGCTTACAATATGGAATGATTCATGGCGATGTTCCGATACATTATGTCCTGTATATGGTACTTCCGCTCCTTTGCAACGCTCCAAGGCTCCAGAGTTTAGCTCCGCGCCTTAGCACGTTCTAGGAAGTCTCCGTACCCGATGATGTCTCCTGCACCCTGTAAGCAAATTGTGGGGTTATCAGTACATTGTTATGAACTGGTGGGAAGGCTAGCTCGCCCACAATACTATCATTACCAAACACGTTCTATTTACTCTTGTGCACCGTCTATCATTCATTGTCTTTCTAATCTTGCATTAGGATCGGTTTCATGGCATATTTCATAACCTATCTCATGTTACCGGTTTCAAGTGTTTGCATGGAAATACATGCACTACTTACCCATACTTATTGTTCGGTCTTTTCTGTCTAAAGCAAACCAAGTTAGTCAACAATTCATATATATATCAACTTCAATCAAAAGACGTGGCATTGAAGATTCGACCGAATTCCAACGAGAATATTTGACATCATCAGCAAGACACGTGGCGAGCAATCAGATATTAGCATAACCAATCACGAAGATTTAAAGCAATCAGCATTAACTGCTCATAAGATTTGGTGCTATCCGCATTAGTGGCCGAGATTCGTTATGATCAAGATCAAGGGTCCAGATAGAATGAAGGAGCGCCGACATTCCAAACAGATAGCAAACCCTAATAATCACATCCCACCCTTATAAATAGCCAGCAGCATTCATACAAAAAAAAAAGAGAGCGGCAATAATAAAAAAAAATAAGAAGAGAGAGATACCCACAGAGAGAGAGTTCCCCTTTTTTCGTGACAATCACACAGAGAGAGAAGCCCAGAGAGCAACCAGAGAGGAGCAAGAAGAGCCTTTCTTCGTCAACGCCGAGCAAATCTTTCCCGAGTCAAGACTGCATACTGATCGTCCAAGGAGTAAGGCAGAGCGGCCGTCGCTTTCCCGAGCCTCTATCGTCACCCCCCAGAATCAAAAATAAACAATCGCACTTAGTCTGCTGTACCTAGGTTTTCGTCCCTAGGCTTTCTTTGTGCGAGCGAGTTTGTATTGTGAGTCTAAGTTCAGTCCTCCGATAATTGTTCTGTTCTTTTACAATCAATGGCAAATACGATGGCGACTCTGCTGGGGACTAACTTCTCCACGGCTGAGGAGTTGGTGACGCAATCAGATGCAGCCAAACTTGGCTCCACACAAAAGAAGATGGTCGTCCGCTTCGACCAACAGGCGTTCGAAGAGATGCTCTCTAAAGGCAGCGCTGGCCCGGCCCAGAAGCGCACCCGCACCACGAAGGCTCGCAAAGAATAGAGACCGAAGTCATTTGCTCTTCCTCAAGCCCTCGATGGGATGCCCTCTGTTGCTCAAGACGGCGAGAAGGATTCCCCTGCGGTCCCACTTCAGATCGTAGACAACTCTGCTGCCCCCAAGTCCGACAGAAGAAAACATTATGATGCTGGACTTGCAGGGACAAAGAGGGACTCTACGCGGTCCGAACCGCAGAAGAGTATTAGCCGCAGGGAGAAAGCCCATGCGGCTACATCCGCCAACCGCATGAAGAAAACTCATGCGGCTACTTCTGTCAGCCGCATAACTTATGCGACTACAGTTCCCGACCGCATGGATGAAACTCATGCGGCTAGAGAAGTCAATCGTTTACAGAAAACCCATGCGGCCACAGATGCCAACCGCATGCGGCCAGCCTGCACGGTCATGGCTCCTAGCCGCATAAGAACTCGTCCGACGACAGGAGACAACCGCGTACAGACAGCCTGCACGGTTTCCACTCCCAGCCGCATAGCATCCGCTCCATGCTCCTCTCGATCAGTTTTCGTCCGTCTCTCGTACGGCCCGAACCCTGATGACTCTCTGGATGATAAGCCAGACTCTGTGATGTTCAACTTGGACTCTTCTTATTATGCACCCACAAGTGCTAAAAAGAAGAAGTCTAGGGCAGCACGGGCTCATCAAGCCCAGATAGCTGCCCCAATCTCTGACTATCAGGGCGTCCCGCTGATTATCACACGGGCCCCTGATGGGAAGTTATACAGAACCGCTCAAGTCCAAACCCCGACGGTGAACGGACAGAGTGGTTCCTCTGACCTGCGTGAGGCGATCCTCCACAAGCGCAAGGAAAGAGAAGGGGCTTCGGCGTGCAGAGAGTCCTCGCAGGGACGTCACTGTACCCAGATTATCGTCAACTGCTGTTGCAGCAACACGACAAACCGGCCATCCGCCTTCCAAAGATTACGACATCCGAGCTCGGAAGACGAGGCACCCCATGTGGCCTCCTGCAATTCCGCGCGGAAAGCCCCTGTTGAGGGGAGAGAAAAGAAAACCAGCATCTCCAGTCCAAAGGTGTCAACTATTGCAGCTAAGAAGCCGTCGTCTAAAGGATCATCCTCTGCTGTAGTATTCCAACACACCCGTTCAAAGACAAAAACGGCTGCAGTAGGAAGTTCACCGCCCACGTCACTGGGGGTTGTTGGAACTGGGGGTAGCTCTCCTCCGAACATCCACGACAACCCGACATTCCAAGAAGACGGACTGGAGGAAGCAAATCCTCAAACGGGTACAACAGATACCCACGTCCCCGAGGACATCCTAAACGAAGCAGGCTCAGAAGCTGGGGGTACTGCCCCTTCCGAGTCCGAACCTGAAGAAAACATACCCACATATCCTGATGATTTCTCGATGCATGAGTATGACTCGGAGAGCACGTCCGCCACCACTCCTTCTGTCACTTCTCACGTGAGGACGACATTCATGACGGACAACAGCCAAGGCGGTTCCGGCGATCGCCAACGTATCGACACTT
Organism: Iris pallida; assembly: GCA_029216955.1. Lineage (NCBI taxonomy): Eukaryota > Viridiplantae > Streptophyta > Magnoliopsida > Asparagales > Iridaceae > Iris > Iris pallida. The sequence goes on from JANAVB010033820.1 coordinate 18,481,881, forward strand.
TGGAGGCCATACTGCACGCCTTGGTCAAGTCTGTGGACGAGATCAAAGCAGCGCTTCCTACTTTGCAGGGAGTGATACCTGGTCAGACAAGCGTGGGTCCCACGAACAACATAGATTCAAATTCAGCGGCACCAAACCCGGGCAATAATGCTCCCGAGATAACGGCTCCTACCGCGACAGATGAGGCTCGAGAAGTAAGAAGAGAGGTTCAGGAGCTCCGAGCAATGTTCCAAGCCCGAGAAAACTCTCAAGACCTCAGAATACGGCAACCATATCCTGCTGAATGGAGGGATGTTCCCTTTCCCCCAAGATATAAACCGTTCAATATCAACCCATATGACGGCAAAACTTCAGCAAGGCGGTACATCACTTATTTTGAGGTCACTACCGACCATCTGCCCCATGATGACGCCATCCTCACACGGTTATTCATTGGGGCACTGGAAGGAGTCGCCTTCGATTGGTACCGCAACCTGCCAGACAATTGCATTCACTCCTTCGCTGGCTTCAAGCGCTTGTTCTTGGAGAGGTTCTACGAGGTAGGGCAGGACGTCACGATGTCTACCCTCATGGACGTCGTTCAAGGAGAGAAAGAGCTGACGAGGAATTACATTGAGCGATTTCGTCAAACCGCAATGAAGTTGCCATCTAGCAACCCGGACTCTTCCTTGATTGAAATTTGCCAAAAGAGATTACTCCCGACAATTAGTCTCTGGATGGGCGAAAGCCAATTCAAGGACTGGAAGGCTTTTATCATCAGCGCTACAAGTGCCGAAGAACGATTGAAGAAAGCTCGCCAGCTGGGGTTGCATATCTCAGAGGGAGAGAACAAGGGGAAGCGTCCCAATGCCAGCAGCGACAATGGGGGTAGCCCCTCCAACAACCAGGACAACAGAGGCAAGCAGGCTATGGTGACCGATACAGCCCAGAAACCCGAGCCACAGCCAGCAGACAAACAATGGCCTCAAATCACTTATTCTTTCGAAGACGGCCACGTCAAGCCTATCTTGGACATGCTTATACAAGGGGACAGAATTCAGCTTCCTCCACCAAGGCGGGAACCTCGGCCGGCTGATTTGGAAAATCCGAAATTCTGCCATTACCACCGCTATGTCCACCATGCTACACACGACTGCTACCAACTGAAACGGTATATCCAGAACCTCATCGATTCGAACGCTCTGGCTATCGACTTCGAGGAGGTAACCGTAGCAGCCAACATGGTGTCCGTACAATTCGGCAATTTCCCTCCAACAGAGACTCAAGACAGTGTCATACCCATCCCTCTGGCAACGATGGAAATCGCTAATCTTCCGCCCACCCGTGATCAAACTCCCGGTTTAGTACCTCTCACCACATCACGAGGGGAAATCATGTGGGTTCATCCGGACCTAATCCACGAGGTGACTCAGCCCACTTTACCTTCTAAAAAGAAAAGTGGAAAGGTCAGATCATGCCGCACCACCTCGACAGAGAAGGAGGAAGTCTCAGCTGTCACTACTCGATCTGGAGCACAAGCCCAACCTGTGGCCGAGAATCCGACTAATGATCAGCAACCCACAAACGCTGATACTCCGGGACCGGCTCAGCCTTCGACGACCGACAAGCCTAGGCCAAAGGAGACTCGCTTCGACAAATCCCTCCGAAAGGAGACACCTCAGGGGCTAGAAAGACCCTATAACTTCGACATCTTGGCTCAATTGGCCAATACACCGGCCAAATTGTCTTTATACGAACTCCTGAGGCTCTCGAAGGATGTCCGCACAGCTTTAAGCGAGGCGCTCCAAAATGCCGACGCATATTTGGCTCAGGTCAACCTTACAGGAGATAACCAACCTGCAGAGCTCCAAGATAGTGCGTGTACAGGGGCAATGCCCAATATCGTCTTCTCTCCGCAGGATATGCTCATCAAAACTAACCTGCACGATCGCCCATTGTACTACACTGGATATATCGGCGACGTGAAGGTGGACCGAATGCACATTGATCCTGGATCCTCCATAAGCATCATTCCGAAGGGTCTGCTACGTCATCTTCGTATTTAGATGCACCGCCTAACACCTACAAGCACCACCATTAGCGGTTTCAATTCGGGCAGGAGCTACCCAATAGGGAAGATACGCTTGAAATGTCAGATCGGCGATCTCCAATCAGAAGTCACCTGCTACATCATAGATGCCGACACATCTTACAATATCCTTCTGGGGCGGCCTTGGATACACGATTACATGATCGTGCCTTCCACGCTACACCAGTGCTTCAAATATGTCGATAAGCACGGCTTCGTGAGGACAGAGTTTGCTAATATCGATCCCTTCAAAGGAGTCGAATCTTATTACTCAGATTCATGTCTGTACGAAAAATCAAAGAAGCACCTGGTCGAAGAGGAGGTACAAGCTCACACCAAGACAACCACAGGATCAGAAGAACCTCTGACGATCCACCTCCAGGCTCGCAAACCGGGCTGTTCTGCACCCCTTACGGCTACTCTGCATAAGGACGCAATCAGTCTGTCGGCACAAGAAGAACAAATGAGAATCCGGCTACCAAGGTCTGGCCAAGCGCCAAAACCCACACCAGGGCCACTTACCATCAGACTACCGAGAGTCGGTCAGCTCCAAACGGAGAAGCTCAAACCCTCCGATAGACCGCTTACGATACGTCTTCCTAGAAAGGGACATCACCCCGATGCGAAGTCAGACGCTTCTAGCGAACCATCCACTCCTCGCCCTGCGTTAGATGCCAAACTGGGGGTTGCCAGTCTGCCAACAACTCCACGACCTGCTCCTCCAGTCGAGCCTCTGAAGATCAAGCTGACTAGGTCGATCTCTCAGTCTTCACTTATACAGGGGGTTGCCGAAGAAGAACCAGAATTAGCCAAGTATGTGGCTGCCCACTCCGATACCCCTTCCGCGGATGATATAATCCCTCTCGAGAAGATACCTTATTTTGTCAATAAAGGGCTATCTTTGAACTACACCGAGCTCAATAAGCTATGTGCAATGTATGCTATGGACCACGGTATAGGCACTCACCTACACACACAAGTGGTAAATGTATATACCACAATCTAGCTTACTCCAGCAGAAGACGCTTACCGAATAATCGAGGGAGGGGACCACCCGATTATCTTCGGCCGAAAAGACGATCCGTACCCCTTCACCGTAAAAGAAGTCGATCTTGAGTCAGATGCCGGGAGATTGCCTCTATACCTTTATAGTCCCCAGTCCAAATACCTCATGCAGAAGCAAGGATATGATCTAGAAACTACACCAGGTCTGAATTACGGTACCGGACGGCGACTACCTTTAAAGCCCCCAGTACCGTCTGGTAAGCCACGGGACTACTATAGTAAAACTCGATGCGGACTAGGGTACGTAACTCCTACGACGACCCCGGAGAATTCAGATGAAGAATGCGACTGCCAGTCACATTCAACCGGGTCACCAACTTCCGACTCGGATACCAGCATCGGAGACATATTCAGACAGGTCCTGTCAGCCAACATGGCATTCGCCGACGCTTACGAAGAAAACGAGGACATTCCTGAAATCCTCGAGCTTGAGCCATGGGCCCAACAGCTAGACGCACAATGGGAAAAGCGGTTCAAGCTGAGAGAACCTCCTACAGAGGATGAAGTTATGCAGGTCGACCTCGGCACCGAATCCTCTCCAAAGCCAATCTTCGTCAGTAAAAGCCTAACAGACGAGGAACGAGAATCACTACTGGAACTCATCAGAGAATATATTGACGTATTTGCCTGGAGTTACGAAGATATGCCGGGATTAGATCCCGATATTGCTCTTCATAAACTCAACATACGGCCGGATGCAAAGCCAGTCAAGCAACAGCAACGACGTTTCCGCCCAGGAGTCATGGACGCAATCGAAGCCGAAGTCAACAAGCTGATAGCCAGCGGCTTCATCCGAGAGGAGCAGCACCCTGATTGGGTCGCCAATATAGTCCCGGTCCTTAAGAAGAACGGAAAAATCCGAATCTGTATCGACTTCCGTAATCTGAATGAGGCATGTCCGAAAGACGAATTTCCCCTTCCAATCACGGACATCATGATTGACCACACATGCGGCTTCGAACGTATGTCATTCATGGATGGATTCTCGAGATATAATCAAATTAAGATGTCCCTCGACGACGAGAAGCACACATCATTTAGAACACCGATCGGCACGTACTGCTACACAGTCATGCCATTTGGTCTAAAGAACGCTGGTGCCACATATCAGCGGGCTATGAGTATCATTTTCAGAGAACATTTGCACAAGACAGTGGAATGCTACGTCGACGACATCGCTGTCAAGAGTCGCCGTAAGGAAGATCATCTGCAAGATCTGAGAACGGTATTCGACCTGATGCGAGCCCACAATCTGAAGATGAACCCTACAAAGTCATTCTTGGGCGTATCCAGCGGGAAGTTCTTAGGTTTCATCATCACTGCACGGGATATCCATGTAGACCCTGAGAAAACCAAGGCAATAATGGAGATGGGTCCCCCGAAAAATCTCCGCGAACTTAGAGGCCTCCAAGGGAGACTAGCTTATATCAGAAGGTTCATTTCCAATCTCTCCGGGCGATGCCGACCCTTCACACACCTCATGAAGAAGGGAGTCTCATTCGTATGGGATGAGGAATGCCAGCGTGCTTTCGACGACATCAAAGAATATTTGTCAAATCCCCCAGTCCTGGTGGCCCCGGTCCCTGGAAAACCATTCCTACTCTATGTACGAGCAATGGAACACTCCCTCGGTGCCCTGCTGGCACAAAACAACGACACAGGCCACGAGCAAGCTATATACTATCTCAGCCGAATGATGGTCGGGCCCGAACATCGATACACTGCCGTGGAGAAAGAATGCCTCGCCTTGGTATTCGCCATTCAAAAGATGCGGCATTATGTTACAGGACAAACCATACATGTGATCTCACGGGTAAATCCCCTCAGGGTCCTCATGACTAAACCAGGGGCGCTTAGCTCTCGCCTCGCTACATGGGCGATACTACTATCCCCATATCATATGATCTTCGTCCCACAGAAGGCTGTCAAAGGCCAAGCCCTGGCAGACTTTTTGGCAGCCCATCCAGGATCGGGGCTATCCAAAATATACGAGGAAATCCCAGATGAGGTCGCCGATTCGAATACAACCACCCACGATAACATATGGAGGATGTTCTTCGATGGCGCTTCAAGAACTGGACCCAAGGGAAATATCGTCGTCGGGGTCGGAGTGGTATTGATCTCTCCTACCGGGCTAGTGATCAATCGCGCCTACTCTCTCACGGAGCCCTGTTCCAACAATGTGGCCGAGTACAACGCTTTGGTCATTGGCCTCCAACTCGCGAAGGAGCTGGGGGTAGAATATCTTGAAGCATACGGCGATTCATAATTAATCGTCAACCAGATTCGGGGGTCGTACGAAGTCCGCCATGAAGACATGATCCCCTACCACCAAATAGCAATCAACATCATCTCCTCATTCGAGGGATTCTTCATCGAACACGTCCCCAGACTTCAAAATATCGAAGCCGATGCCCTAGCAGGCCTTGCCGCTTCCTTAGCAGTGCCGAACCAAGCCCATCACTCGGTTGACGTGATAGGCCACGAACTGGTCTGTCCCAAGAACAATATCCAATTCATGGCAAGCTATTCCGCCCAGTCAATCGACGAAACACCAGACTGGAGGCAGCCGTTCATTGACTTCGTCGTATACGACATCCTCCCCGAGAATCCAAGGGAAGCCACCTCCATCAGACAACGTTCCCTCAGATTCTTCTATGACACAGAGACAAAGATGCTATATCGACGATCCTACATCGGGTTATTGCTCCGGTGCTTATCAAACGCAGAAGCCAAAGAAGCTGTACGAGAAGCTCACGACGGTGTCTGTGGGGCCCATCAGCCTGGCCCTAAACTGCAAGACCGCCTTCGCCGGATGGGCTACTACTGGCCCACGATGGTGGCAGACGCAATAGACTACGCCAGAAAATGCAAGGCCTGCCAAGTCCACGCAGACTTCATTCACCAACCATCCGAGTTTCTACATCCAACGGTGGCATCTTGGCCATTTGAAGCATGGGGAATGGATATCATTGGTCCAATCACCCCACCTTCCTCTCGAGGACATCGCTTCATACTTGCGATCACTGATTATTTCTCCAAATGGGCGGAAGCTATCCCACTCGCAGAAGTCAAAACTTCAAACGTGATTAGCTTTCTCAAGCATCACGTCATATATCGCTTTGGATTGCCACGAAGGATCATCCATGACAATGGTCCGCAGTTTATAAGCCACGCATTCTACCGATTCTGCGATAAGTACCGCATTCAGAATGTTGCTTCAACACCATACAACCCGGCATCGAATGGGTTAGCAGAAGCATTCAACAAAACAATAATCAAACTCCTCAAGAAGTTTGTATCTTCCAACAAATGCGACTGGAACGAGAAGCTCGACGAATGTTTATGGGCCTATCGCACCACGATTCGAACAGCTACTGGGAATACACCATTCTCTCTAGTATATGGGAGCGAGGCAGTCCTCCTACTGGAAATTCAGATTCCCTCACTCCGCGTCGCCCTCACTTATCAATTGACAACAGACGATAACTACCGACGCCGACTACAAGAGTTGGAGGCCCTAGATGAAAAACGCCTCTTAGCTCAGCAAAGGATCGAGCTATACCAAGCACGTGTCTCAGGGGCCTTCAACAAGAAGGTCAAAATCAGAACATTCCAAGTGGGCGATCTCGTTCTGGCAGTCCGGAGGCCAATGGTCATGACTCACAAGACCGTAGGCAAATTCCAGCCAAAATGGGAAGGCCCATTTATCATTGAGGCCGTGTTTTCCAACGGCGCCTACCGTCTCGCCAAACAGAATGGGGACTTGCTTATGTTGCCCGTCAACGGCAAGTTTCTGAAGAAATACTATGTTTAGACAACATTTTCCAAATTATCGAGTCATGTATCCATTGATACCACTGAACCCACATCCACAACATTTCAGATTACCGAGCCATACACCTGCTGGCGTCGTTAAACCCTCACTTCCTCAATATTCTAAATCACCAAGTTATGTACCTGCTGGTACCTCTGAACTTACATCCCGGTCACTCTATCAGATAGTAAGTCACGTATAATTACGCCTCTGAACTTTCTTCCTGAAAGAGATCCTCCCTCATGATCCACTACCCGTACTCCCAGTGCACAAAAAAGGGTAATCGATCCGCCAATCTCCGAAACGACCATGTCCTCATTACCTCTGAGTCGTTTTCACTACCACCAAAAAACAAACCGCCCCCTCGCATAGAACTTCCATGTCCTCCTACCTCTGAGTAGCTCTATGCACCCCTTCTTCATTGAGCCCACTCCTGCCATGTCCTCATTACCTCTGAGTGGGAAGGCTCCGTCGAAGAAATCACCATATTTGCCATGTCCACATTACCTCTGAGCAAGTATGTTGGTTCCCTCTCAATCTATTATCTGTACTCACAACCAGAGTACGACAAGGATAATAGGTCCACAAATGTCCTCTGTTGACCACAAATGTCCTCTGTTGACCACAAATGTCCTCTGTTGACCACAAATGTCCTCTGTTGACCACAAATAGCTTCCGAAAAGTCTCTCCTGCCATGTTCTCATTACCGCTGAGCAGGAAGGTTTCAGGATAAAACCTTCATGTTTGCCATGTCATCATAACCTCTGAGCAAATGTGTTCGGTTCCCTCTCACCCTATTATCCGCATCCTGAACTAGGGTACGCCAAGGATAATAGGTCCACAAATATTCATTCGCTAAGCTTCTTAGCATAAATCCACCATCTTACCGCGCCCCGGGAGCCCAGCTGCTCTACGGCATTCCTTCCCCCAGTACCAAAAACATCCATGACCACTTTGTTGTGACTGTCCCGGACATCCTATCTAAACTGTTATCCGTACCTAAAACCAAGGTACGCCTAGGATAACAGGTCCACAAATAAATCCCCCAGCAAGTCCAAATTCCATAAACACCGCAAGTACAAGATGAAGATGAAACATATCCATTTTCGAAGTTTCACATCCTCCGGGATTATATCACTGCTACAAGATAGAAATAAAGAGAAAATAAGCAGGATAAGACAGAGGAACAACTATGATCCGGAGGCCACAAAACGTCAAGAAATGGTCTTTCAGCGAGGCAGTCGACCGCTCAAACCACTGACTAGTTCGATACACCGGCTCTGGAGGCAACGACGTCGCCCAAATGAGCAAAAGATCCCGTTGGGAAATAAAGTCCCCAGACTTGACATAACCCCATTCTTTCAGGATAAGCATGCCAGTCATAATCCAAATTATCGTGGGGTACACCAGGGATACAAAGTTCACACAGAATATCCTATTGAAAGTAAATCATGACAAGAAAGGAGGAAAGCAAATACATTCCGTTCATCAGAACGATCGGCTACATTCACGCAATTAACAAACGAAACCGAAGGAAATTCTTCATTACTTCTTCAGACGAAAGGGAAAGATACAAGCCACAGAAAAACAGATAGGAACATGCAGAAAATAGATATCTGCAGGGAATTCCTAAAAACCTAGTTACAGAAATGCATATCCCAATCCCTCAACCACTTCACATACGAGGGATGCAGTTGGAGGAGATCTTCGTCCGGAATAAGAGTATCAGAATCCCCAGAGCTACCACCCTCAACAGCCTCGACAGTTGGAGAGAGGCCATCCTGTGCAGACGGCGGTTCTTCCTCCTTCGTTTCTTTAACGAGGGCAGGTCCTTGGTCGATGACAGGAGGCGACGGCTCCTCTGGCACTGCAACCTCGGCGTTCAGTGGAGATACTGCAAGGACAAAACAAAGAAACAAAGTAAAGATGTTCTAAAAAGAGACAAGTTATGTGGCTCGTTGAAGACAACTCGTATGCGGGTCGGACATGGGAAAAATCTCAGGTGATCCACGTCACGAGACGTATATGCGGACCACAAAATTTTAACTCACATGCGACTCCGACATGGGGCATACTCCATGCGGCTCGATCACGAGACATGTATGCAGATTACATATCTTGAACTTGTATGCGGCTCAGACATGGGGTATACCCCATGCGGCTCAATCAGGGAACGTGTATGTGGGTCACGTGGTTGCGTGCACGGAGGAGACAGTGGAGCAGACCCTGTTAGGGTTTCAAAATACCCAATCTTCTATATAGGTTATTACCTTCGATGGCGACGTGCACATCAAGGCAGATGGGGGGTGCGACGGCCGACGACGAAGCCGATTTCTTTCTCCTCGCCGCGGCCTTCTTCACAATCTTGGAAACCCTAGACGCCATTACTGTTTGTCAGTTGAAGAAGAAAACAAGACAGGAGTTTTCAGTCAAGAAAAATCTAAAACCCGCCTATTTATAGAAAAAGAAGGATTACTGAACGACGCCTCGAACGACATGATCGACCCTTCGGCTATCGAGGCAAACTGGACAATCAGAAGGAAAAAACCCCTTAGGATCCTCCCCCAAGAGACGGCATGAAATCAAAACAAATCAAGAGCATTTAATCAGGACATGTGGAAAAGAGTCTATGCGGACAGCTAACTCTATGCGGCTGAGACACTTATGCGGCATGAACGGGGCCATGCTTCTTATTCAAAGTGTTCCAATTTTACAAATTGAAAACTTTGAAGGGGGTCCTGTAGAAGCATGGAAAATATTAGAAATAAAGGCATAATGACCCATGCGGCTCTGGACAGCAAGCCTATGCGGTTCATACTGGAGTTGCTTTATGCGGCCCAAAAGGAGACCCCCAGACTCATGCGGCTCGGGGACATGCGGCTCAAATCGATGCCACGTGTGACCCCCCCTACAGTTGGCCATTGGAGTAATGGCCTCATTTAATGCTCTGACACGACTCGACGGCTGCGACGTCTCTGACATAAAGTGTCATAATGGCTCTGCCATAATGACAGATTCTTCGGAAAAAGAAGAAGATCTCTGACCCGATCTGTCAGAAATCCTATGTTGCCACGTGGCAAAAGTCTCATGCGGCTCGGTTAAAGAACAGCTTCATGCGGCTCCATGAGGCGTCATTCTAATATGATTAACAGAAATCTACCATATGCGGTCCACTCATAGCCCGGCCTATGCGGCTCAATACCACATGCGGCCCACAGAAACTATACGGCTCATGGAGAGGTCGTCTCCTGCGGTTCGCAAAGACCACGCATATGAGGCTCACGGAAAGTTCGTCCCCTGCGGCTCGACGAGATGTTGACTCATGCGGCTCATGAAGGGTATCTCCCTGCGGTTCAAGTATTGGCCACTCTATGCGGCCCTGGCAGGATCTTCAATCAAAAGACGTGGCATTGAAGATTCGACCGAATCCCAACGAGAATATTTGACATCATCAGCAAGACACGTGGCGAGCAATCAGATATTAGCATAACCAATCACGAAGATTTAAAGCAATCAGCATTAACTGCTCATAAGATTTGGTGCTATCCGCATTAGTGGCCGAGATTCGTTATGATCAAGATCAAGGGTCCAGATAGAATGAAGGAGCGCCGACATTCCAAACAGATAGCAAACCCTAATAATCACATCCCACCCTTATAAATAGCCAGCAGCATTCATACAAAAAAAAAGAGAGCGGCAATAATAAAAAAAAAATAAGAAGAGAGAGATACCCACAGAGAGAGAGTTCCCCTTTTTTCGTGACAATCACAGAGAGAGAGAAGCCCAGAGAGCAACCAGAGAGGAGCAAGAAGAGCCTTTCTTCGTCAACGCCGAGCAAATCTTCCCCGAGTCAAGACTGCATACTGATCGTCCAAGGAGTAAGGCAGAGCGGCCGTCGCTTTCCCGAGCCTCTATCGTCACCCTCCAGAATCAAAAATAAACAATCGCACTTAGTCTGCTGTACCTAGGTTTTCGTCCCTAGGCTTTCTTTGTGCGAGCGAGTTTGTATTGTGAGTCTAAGTTCAGTCCTCCGATAATTGTTCTGTTCTTTTACAATCAATGGCAAACACGATGGCGACTCTGCTGGGGACTAACTTCTCCACGGCTGAGGAGTTGGTGACGCAATCAGATGCAGCCAAACTTGGCTCCACACAAAAGAAGATGGTCGTCCGCTTCGACCAACAGGCGTTCGAAGAGATGCTCTCTGAAGGCAGCGCTGGCCCGGCCCAGAAGTGCACCCGCACCACGAAGGCTCGCAAAGAATGGAGACCGAAGTCATTTGCTCCTCCTCAAGCCCTCGATGGGATGCCCTCTGTTGCTCAAGACGGCGAGAAGGATTCCCCTGCGGTCCCACTTCAGATCGTAGACAACTCTGCTGCCCCCAAGTCCGACAGAAGAAAACATTATGATGCTGGACTTACAGGGACAAAGAGGGACTCTACGCGGTCCGAACCGCAGAAGAGTATTAGCCGCAGGGAGAAAGCCCATGCGGCTACATCCGCCAACCGCATGAAGAAAACTCATGCGGCTACTTCTGTCAGCCGCATAACTTATGCGACTACAGTTCCCGACCGCATGGATGAAACTCATGCGGCTAGAAAAGTCAATCGTTTGTAGAAAACCCATGCGACCACAGATGCCAACCGCATGCGGCCAGCCTGCACGGTCATGGCTCCTAGCCGCATAAGAACTCGTCCGACGACAGGAGACAACCGCGTACAGACAGCCTGCACGGTTTCCACTCCCAGCCGCATAGCATCCGCTCCATGCTCCTCTCGATCAGTTTTCGACCGTCTCTCGTATGGCCCGAACCCTGATGACTCTCTGGACGATAAGCCAGACTCTGTGATGTTCAACTTGGACTCTTCTTATTATGCACCCATAAGTGCTAAAAAGAAGAAGTCTAGGGCAGCACGGGCTCATCAAGCCCAGATAGCCGCCCGAACCTCTGACTATCAGGGCGTCCCGCTGATTATCACACGGGCCCCTGATGGGAAGTTATACAGAACCGCTCAAGTCCAAACCCCGACGGCGAACGGACAGAGTGGTCCCTCTGACCTGCGTGAGGCGATCCTCCACAAGCGCAAGGAAAGAGAAGGGGCTTCGGCGTGCAGAGAGTCCTCGCAGGGACGTCACTGCGCCCAGATTATCGTCAACTGCTGTTGCAGCAACACGGCAAACCGGCCATCCGCCTTCCAAAGATTACGACATCCGAGCTCGGAAGACGAGGCACCCCCTGTGGCCTCCTGCAATTCCGCGCGAAAAGCCCCTGTTGAGGGGAGAGGAAAGAAAACCAGCATCTCCAGTCCAAAGGTGTCAACTATTGCAGCTAAGAAGCCGTCGTCTAAAGGATCATCCTCTGCTGGAGTATTCCAACACACCCGTTCAAAGACAAAAACGGCTGCAGTAGGAAGTTCACCGCCCACGTCACTGGGGGTTATTGGAACTGGGGGTAGCTCTCCTCCGAACATCCACGACAACCCGACATTCCAAGAAGACGGACTGGAGGAAGCAAATCCTCAAACGGGTACAACAGATACCGACGTCCCCGAGGACATCCTAAACGAAGCAGGCTCAGAAGCTGGGGGTACTGCCCCTTCCGAGTCCGAACCTGAAGAAAACATACCCACATATCCTGATGATTTCTCGATGCATGAGTATGACTCGGAGAGCACGTCCGCCACCACTCCTTCTGTCACTCCTCACGTGAGGACGGCATTCATGACGGACAACAGCCAAGGCGGTTCCGGCGATCGCCAACGTATCGACACTTTGGAGGCCATACTGCACGCCTTGGTCAAGTCTGTGGACGAGATCAAAGCAGCGCTTCCTACTTTGCAGGGAGTGATACCTGGTCAGACAAGCGTGGGTCCCACGAACAACATAGATTCAAATTCAGCGGCACCAAACCCGAGCAATAATGCTCCCGAGATAACGGCTCCTACCGCGACAGATGAGGCTCGAGAAGTAAGAAGAGAGGTTCAGGAGCTCCGAGCAATGTTCCAAGCCCGAGAAAACTCTCAAGACCTCAGAATACGGCAACCATATCCTGCTGAATGGAGGGATGTTCCCTTTCCCCCAATATATAAACCGTTCAATATCAACCCATATGACGGCAAAACTTCAGCAAGGCGGTACATCACTTATTTTGAGGTCACTACCGACCATCTGCCCCATGATGACGCCATCCTCACACGGTTATTCATTGGGGCACTGGAAGGAGTCGCCTTCGATTGGTACCGCAACCTGCCAGACAATTGCATTCACTCCTTCGCTGGCTTCAAGCGCTTGTTCTTGGAGAGGTTCTACGAGGTAGGGCAGGACGTCACGATGTCTACCCTCATGGACGTCGTTCAAGGAGAGAAAGAGCTGACGAGGAATTACATTGAGCGGTTTCGTCAAACCGCAATGAAGTTGCCATCTGGCAACCCGGACTCTTCCTTGATTGAAATTTGCCAAAAGAGATTACTCCCGACAATTAGTCTCTGGATGGGCGAAAGCCAATTCAAGGACTGGAAGGCTTTTATCATCAGCGCTACAAGTGCCGAAGAACGATTGAAGAAAGCTCGCCAGCTGGGGTTGCATATCTCAGAGGGAGAGAACAAGAGGAAGCGTCCCAATGCCAGCAGCGACAATGGGGGTAGCCCCTCCAACAACCGGGACAACAGAGGCAACTGGGGGTACTGCCCCTTCCAAGACAAGATCGTTGTCATTGTGGTTATCACCGAACAATCAAGTCACTTTCCTTCTTCATCCAAACATTCCTTTCTATCAAAATCTCCAACATAGCATCCTTTGAAATAATAACTTCTAACACGATCATCATTCATCGAATCGGAGTACCCCCGAGTTATCGTACATCGATCTTTGATACGCTTCAATACCATCGATGATGTACATAACCTGACGATCTTCCTTTTACAACGAATTCTGAGTCGTGCAACTTAATTCCTCAATTCGTATTGTCTCATGCTAACTCGTCATTGAGCAACATCTATTCCAATCCTTAGTCATTCTCGTATCCTCAAACCAATATTTTTCCATGCACGCTATCTTCCAATCGTGCTATCTTCGATCTCGTCTATGAGTATTTTACCTTAACTCAAGGTTCAATATAGTCGACTATTTGAAATCGCGCATACGATCTTCTACGTTTCCTCGACCAAAATATTCATTTATTTTATCGTTTCGAATCTCCATTCAATCGTTTCAAAATTTGTACTACGCATTCTTAATTCGTCCGAACGATATCTCGTTTGAGACTCTCGAAGTCGCAACCAAATAAGCATTATTCGCTCTAAGGCTTTACACGATATCATCACTTGCCGACATACTCGTACTATCCGTAAATCCTTTAGTCTCGCTCGAACAATTTCTATAACGTCCATACACTACTCAGGGTTCAAGCCACTCGACTAGTCGTCGACACTCACTCTTATTCTTCTTCGAACCTATCACATACACCAGTCGGGGTCAAGTCATTCTATAAATCCTCAAAAGGTTATTCGACTCACAATCGACATGTTCAATTGTGCGTTCTCTCGTTCCTCAAAGTCTAAGAACCATTTCTCGTGTTTGGTTTAGCGTTGGTCAAGTAGCGTCTCTATCAACATATGTTCTAAGTCTCACTTATTCTCGTTCGAGCGATAGTCGATCTCGCTCGCAAACTCGTTCGTACCAGAAGGTCTAGGTGCACGATACTCGGCACAACTTAGCCAAAAGGCTGCATGCATAACCATCCCGTTCGAACTATACTTTGGTCTTGTGTACTCGTTCGCTATTGTCAGCATAACGTTATTCAAGCATGCATTGTGTTTGCTAACTTTTAGCATTTGTTCCTTCCAACTCAAGTCCGTCGTAGTTTGGCACAAAGGCCTTCGCCTATCGATCCCGTTCAACCGAGTACTCGTACGAGCTTTTGAAAATATTAGACTTATTATCTGGAACATCCCAAGGCACAATGAGAGAGAGTGTATACTTCTTTTGTTTCCAAACGAGTTTTCAAAACTGAGAGAATCGAAATAAAGTCCAAGGACGTAAAGTCGTGCTCTGATACCAATCTATCACACCCCGCTTCCATAGGAGCGATCGTCCTCGCTAAGGCGTGATGCCGCACGAGACTAAGTTGCTCTTGTACAAGGCCAAGTCCAGAAATGAGAGATTTAAGCTAGGACACAGAGTCGTACAGAGTATCCCCGTTTGCAGCGAAAAGTAAATGAACACAAGTTAAAGCGAGTTCAAACTCTTTATTTATTTTCAAGAAGTTTACAAGCAGCACTAGGCCGAGTTTACAAGTCTCTCAAGCTCTCTCTCTCTCTGAAACATAAAAGACGTGCCAAGTGGCTTACAACATGGAATGATTCATGGCGATGTTCCGATACATTATGTCCTGTATATGGTACTTCCGCTCCTTTGCAACGCTCCAAGGCTCCAGAGTTTAGCTCCGCGCCTTAGCACGTTCTAGGAAGTCTCCGTACCCGATGATGTCTCCTGCACCCTGTAAGTAAATTGTGGGGTTATCAGTACATTGTTATGAACTGGTGGGAAGGCTAGCTCGCCCACAATACTATCATTACCAAACACGTTCTATTTACTCTTGTGCACCGTCTATCATTCATTGTCTTTCTAATCTTGCATTAGGATCGGTTTCATGGCATATTTCATAACCTATCTCATGTTACCGGTTTCAAGTGTTTGCATGGAAATACATGCACTACTTACCCATACTTACTGTTCGGTCTTTTCTGTCTAAAGCAAACCAAGTTAGTCAACAATTCATATATATATCAACTTTACGTAATTCACGTAAACATTCAGTGTCAAGGGCGTGTCCCTGCCACAGATTCTAGCACGTCATGGGCGTGTTTTCTAACTCATTTGCACGAAGTACTCTCGATCATTTGGTGTATTATATTTAAGCCTGTTCAGAAGGTGCTTCGTTCAGTTAACTTAGACTACTTTGTTTCAATACAAGGACTTGCACGTGGATTGCCACCAGCAAGCCCACTTAATCTATATGCAGCGGTCACTGGCATCACAAGCCATTTGGATATATTTCCCTTGGTATTCTTACCTATCATAGCGTGCTGGCTGGTACACCTTGATAGTCTTTTGAAATACCCGGCCTTACGTCTCTTGGGTGGCCAAGCCCGCACCCAAGTAGCCCATAAGCCATGATTCCGTCTAGGCCGGCCACGATGTCTCCTTGATCGTTGCCTTGGAATCCCTTATTGCTCCTCTTTTCCCCGTATACGAGTGGGTTGTCCGTGACTATTTCGTATTGTCTTGTCATTTTTAACTTAACGGCTGTCTTTGAGCCATAGGCTATCTGTGAGGCATAATGCGTTATCGACCAGGTTGGCGACGGCGGCCGTACAGCGCGGGTAGCGAGCCCCATGCACGTCTCCGTCATACCTGTCGCTAACCATTCCTTTTTTCTTATCTTTTATTCGTTCATTCTTTTTTTTCTTTCACTTGTTCGTTCGTTTATTGATTCTTTCACGTATTCATTCATTCATTCATTCATTCGTTGATTCATTCATTCACTTATTCGTTAATTCATTCATTCATACATTATGAAACTCCCTGTGCGAGAATCGTCTTGGCGACCTATCGGTCCCAAAGTCTTCCAATGTTGCTATACTCTACTCGGAACGACTATATCGATAGTCTTCCCGTTTCATTGTTGTAAACCATTCATTTTTTCATTGTTGAACGCACAAGAAATTTAAAATGTAAGCTTGTGCCTTAGCACGAGCGTGGAGTGCGATGCGAGAGTTTCTATATTTTCTGAGTTCTTTTCCATGTTCTAAACAAGCATACAAGATGCGATTATTCCTTTAGCTAGGTGCGTTGAGTCATTCATTAGCATGCACGGTGTTATCGCCTAGCTATTCTAGAGATAGTGTCCGTATTATTAAGTGTCTAGGCTAAGCAAAGATGGGTTCATCAGAGCCACCCATCTTAGCGATGTTCGCATCGGCCGAACGATACTCCGAGCGCGCACACGAAAGTCTAAGTCTGGATTCATCTTCGATGGGACAATGTAAGTCTTGTATCGATTCTTCATCGGGTCGATGCCAACTCTTCGAGTAGATGGCTCATTTGAGTTGTTTCACTTTTCGTTTGAATCGGCGTTCCGCTATGGCGGAGCGGGTCATTACATCAGTTACACGAGTCGAAAGGATGGAACATAATTATAATATATTTAATACTAAGGCGTAGAATAATAGAAATACGGCTTCGAGGCGTGTATTGAATGTACGATGCAAGAAAAGACAGCGAATGTGCACAGCTACACAATACTTATAAAAGATGGCATCGTTGCGACGAGGAGAACAGTTGTGGCACGGATGTGGCATAACTGTCGATGCGGTATGGTGCCTTCGAAATGTTTGTGGCCTTCGGGACGTTCATTGAGAACATTGGGGCGTTGTGCCAATTGAAATAGATATAAGACAAACATGCTTGGTTGTATGAAAGATAAGATGCGTTGCATGGTCAAATGGACTTAAAGACATATTGACCATGCACGGGTGTTATCTTCCCTCGAACGTTGATCACCAGGGTGCTGGGACCGTTCGGCCTATGAGGGACTGCGGGTAAAAATGGTATTGTTGGTGCACTTTATTTAGATGGATAGCGACCTTCTAGTGAATGTGATAAGCCACTTACTCGAGTATTTCGGGGGTCCTCTGATTATATGGGTTAGCAACCGCAACAGAGTGATCATCGCCTTTGTAACTGTAATGATCGTGGTTCGTATTACGTATTTGGAATACGTCTACGTATCTTGACTCGTATTTTATGTCTCCTGGCTTGGTCTATTTTGGGTTGGCTTGGTTCGGCTAGGCTTGGATTGTTTATTGGTTCATCATGAACCAAAGGTGAACCCTCCTACCTACCACCACCCTCCTTATTTATAACCTCTTTTCTTTTCTCTCTCATCATTATTTCCTTCCTTCTTTATTTACTCTCCACCATTACTTTTTCAACCACCAGAAGGGAGAGAAAGAGAGCTTAGGCAAGTACAAACTTGCTTTATGATGGATCTCAAATTTTATTGTTCCATTTCCTTCCTTACCTGATTCTAAGCCTCTTTAGAACTTGACATTTTTGGATTTGATGGATGGATTCTTCTAGATCTAAGTTTGTAACTTTTTAGTTTTTCTTGGTTTTGATCTCTAAAACTTACTTATTTTCGAAAACTAATGGTTCTATGTTGTAGAGAATTCAATTTCATGCAGTTTTGGCTTTTGCTTCGCTTGATTTCGACTTCGGATGAGTAAGTTATGGCCATTACAAGTTTTCGAAACTTTTATGGCTGAACTTGCTGATTGGGGACGATGACCCCCATGCGCCCGGGAGGCCATGCGCCGGGAGGCCATGCGCTGTGAAGTCCCGGCAACGAATCCCTTAACTCCGAGCGTGTCATGCGCGTAGGTTCCCTACGCGCATGTACTGAAGACGCAACGTAAGTTTTTTCCACGCGCCGATTGTGCAGGAATCCCACGCGTCGATTGTGCAGGATTCCCACGCGCCGATTGGTGCAGGAATCCCACGCGCCGATTGGTGCAGGAATTCTACGCGCCGATTGTGCAGGAATTCTCACACGCCGATCGCGCAGGAATCCCACGTGCCGATTGTACAGGATTCCCATGCGCCGATTGGTGCAGGAATTCCACGCGCCGATTGGTACAGGAATCCTATGCACCGATTGTGCAGGAATCCCATGCGCCGAAATTGCTCTATTTTACTGTTTTTGCCTGTTTAAGTTATTTTGTAGCTAGAATCTTGAAAAACTCAAAACATGAAAGTTGTAGATCTTTTCCTTGACTTCAAGAATATGTCACTAGTTATTTTATGCAAGTTTCTCTCATTCATGATAAGGTAAGAATAGAACACGATAATGGCCCGCTGTGGCGCACTCTTGACTAGCAACTGACATGATATATCATGACGTACTGTTATGACAGCTAGCCTGACATGATAAGTACGAAAGGCCTGGACACCATGGGCTATTGTGTTTGTATAAATAAATTGGTACTATCTTGCATCATATCTAGGATGGGGATCCCTGAGTACCACGGTCAGGGGTACCTACTGAAATTGACTAAGGCTAATTAACTAGAATGATTCAGTAGTCATGAAAAGATTTCCAGCTACAGGCAATCCCGTTATCTGGGCGCATTCAGTGGACTTGTAGCCTACCGACGAGTAGGACACATTTCCAGCACACAATCACGTATTGTATTCTTCATAAACGGGCATTCGACCTGAATAACCGGATGGTCTGCAGGGCTTATGGCTGTTGGAATAATCTCATTGCATCTTGCTAGTAACTAGGTCTGTGATAACCCTAGTTAGTTAAAAGTATCAAGCCGTACTCTTGATTGGCTGTGATTGATTGGATGAAGTTTATTCCAGCTTAGTCTAATCCTGATCCTGTACAAGATTGTATCATGACATAATTTCTTGTATCGATAAATGATGGGATACCAAGTTCTGTTCAGATGAAGGGTTACAACCCCGGTCCTTGTTTAGTTTATGGGTTGTAACTTGGCTATCTGAATAGTTTCGTAGTTATCTTATCATATATCGTCCTGCTTATTGTGCCTGCCTTAACAATAAAGATCAGGGGTCCAGTTCTGTTCAGGTGAAGGGTTACAACCCCGGTCCTTGTTTGGTTTAAGGGTTGTAACCTGGCTCCCGGAGCAGTTCTGCGTCCTCTCTTCGTTTATTGTCTTCACTGTACCAATAGTATTTGAGACGGGTTTTTATTCAGGTGAAGGGTTGCAACCCCGGTCCATGTTTGGTTTAAGGGTTGTGACCTGGCTACTTGAATGGTTTTCTCGTACTCAGTTTACTGTTGTTATCTCTATTATTATCTGTTCTTATTTATTATCTTTAACATTCTATTGTGATATGCTGGTTTTAGTTCCTAAGTGAAGTCTCCTTTGTGGCACTTGCTCTTTCTGGGGTCTGACCCAACTGGTTTTGTATGGCCAGATATCGGAGCAGCTCCAGAGGATCTACCTACCTTCCAGCCAGATGGTGACCACCAGGCATAACCCTGGCAACGAGTGGGTTTCTTTTTGTTCTCCCACTTATTTATAAAATTATTCTTTTGAGGCGTTTAGCCGGCGAGCACGTGTTAGCTTGTATTGCATCTTTATTTACTGTCTGCCTACGGGCTGTAACATGATTGACAAATCCTAGGATTGATCATGTATTGACTAAAACTCTTGTAAGTCCTCATATTTTGTATGACTAGCTTCATGATCATCCAATATGTAATGTATGGGACGCCTTACTATTGTATATTTGATGTTCTAATATCTTGTGACTGCTACTACTTGCTTGTGATTGAGACAATAGGCTTGTTCATGACCATAGGAGACTGATGGATTGTAGTTAAACCCTCATATATCTAGACAGCCATGACCGTATAGTGAGGTGGGTTACACTTCAATATACGTAGCTGGCTATGTACGTCCCCGCTCTCCAGTATTCTGGTTCTGAGGTGTTATATGGTTTTAGTGATGGCCTATGCAGGTCTTGTAAATCAAGATATGTGAGGGTTTACCGAATAGATGTCTCAATCAGTACTCGCCCTTGATCTCTGCTCGTATCCTCTGAATCCCTAAATTCTTGACCTGATCACATGCTTGTATCGTTGATCTGTCATGGTCCTTCCTTATTGTTCCCTATGTCGTCTTCTTCAGCGGCATTGTTCCTGGACCTGCCGATCAGCAAGGCGGAGCACCTCCCACGGACCAGCAGCAACCTGGAGATCAAGCCCAACATTCAGGAGTAGCCTCCAGAGCCATGCCTACCGGAGGAGAACCACCAATTCAGCCCGTCCAGCCTACAGAGCCTGATAATAGCACTTTGGTGGGTCTCATCAGGTCACTATTAGCCTCCCAGGATCGTCGGGGAGATGCCTTGCACCAGGCGATGGCAGACGCTTTGACCAGAGGAGGTCATCAGGGTAATAGCGCGGCCAACAGCTTCAAGCGCTTGAACCCTCCCTTCTTCGACGACAGTGAAGATACGATCGCTGCAGATGCATGGCTTCAGGACACAGAGATGATTCTAGAAGTAGCCAGAACTCCAGAAGTCGAGAAGGTGGCCGTGGTACGCCTACAGCTATTGGATCTTGCCCGCAGCTGGTGGACGATGCAGGCCGTTGGATTAGTGGCCCCTAATGTCTGGGCAGTATTCAGGGAGAGATTCCAGACCAAGTATTTTGATGCTGTAGCTCGGTACGACCTACAGACGAGGTTCACCAATCTGAAGCAGATGGACAGGACGGTCGATGGATATGCGGCCGAGTTCTCCAGGCATAGTCGGTTTGCTCCCACCTTGGTGGCGACCAAGTTCAATAGAGCCCAACAGTTCCAGTAGGGGCTCCACCTAGAGATTTTGTTGGCGGTGGAGCAGTTTGAGCATCAGACCTTTGATGCAGTACTGAGGGCAGCCCGGAGGCATGAGTATACCTCCCAGAGGATCGTGGATAGGACCGGAGGTCGGAAGCGATCCCACGGCCAGATGAATCAGTCATCAGCACCAACCCCGGCAGCCAGGGCTTTGACCATTGGAGGTCCGAGGCGGGCGGCCTCAGTGACGTCGGTTCAGCATTCCATCCCGACGTACCCTCAACAGCAGAAGCAGAAGTAGTCTTCCACAGTGGGATGTTTACACTGTAGGAAGCCGGGGCATGTGGTATCGGAGTGTCGCAGAGCACAGGGTTTGTGCTTGGTTTGTGGTGCCCCGGACCATAGGGTTGGGAATTGCCCGAACAGGGGGAGTTCATCGGCCTTCTCTAGTCCTTCAGTTAGAGGATCAGCACCAGTCCAGCAGCAGCAGCAGCTGCAGTACCCATTCCCAAGGCCATTGCCGACGTAGGCCCAGGCATTCCAACAACAGAGACCACAGCAGTATACCCAAGTCCAAGCCCTGATCCAGAGCAGGCAGAAGAATTTTCAGCAGAGGGGACCCACACCCAGAGGACATGGTCAAGTGCTGGCTTTGACCATGGGAGAAGAAGGAATAGCACCAGGTAAGGTAGTGGCAGGTACTATTTGTAGGTCCTAAAAAATTAAGTTGCACCCGTCAACAAAGTCATAAAAATCAAGAAAAACAGCTTTCAAATGAACTGCGCAGACATCAGATTGCGCATCATCCAGATGGCGCAGATTGGACTGCGCACACTCTCAAGTGCGCAAGTTGACGTGGCCATATCATTATTACCTGACACAATCAAATTTTCTGACAACTGACAGCTCAAAGAACGAGGAGACTGTTCATTTATTGCACCGTACAGCGCTCGAGGACAGCTGTACATGCAGCACACTCTGTCTGCAGCGCAGTCCATGCCAGCGCCATCCATCCTAGCGCCATCCATCCTAGCATAATCCGAAGTCTGTGCAATGTATGTGGCGCACTTCATCATGACAACTGATAAAAGTACACGTGGCATTCATGCCATCAATTGCTCGTTATGTGGCAACCGTCTGCACACGATCATGCGTATTTCAATCAAATGATGCCATGTGTCCAAGACAGTTGGCCCACGACCAGACAACTGCCTGCACAGTCTGATGCTGCGCAATCCAGTGCCTGCGCAATCCAACTTGCGCCATTTAGAATAACTAAAAGTTAGTTATTTCCAGAACTCTATAAATAGAGTTTCAAGTCTTCATTCAAGAAGATCAGACATAAAGTTCAAAAATATCAGAGAGTTCAGGAGTTCTTGCCCAAGTGCTGCTGCATTCTTTCGAGACTTTTGCCTTCAAATTCAGAGGCTACCGTCTTCAAAGTTCACATCGTCCAAGGGATAAAGCAATCGTCTTCTAGATTGGATTCCTACAGTTATACTTTCCCAGAATTCTTATAATCTTTACAAAGTTTGTATCAATAAAGTTCATACTTTTGTTTTTGCAAACAAAATGGCGACTCTGCTGGGGACGACTTTCTCCTCCGACGAGGAAGTGACAACTCAATGTGACGTTGCGTCTATCGAAAAGACGCAGAAGACGCTGGTTGTGAAGGTCAACCAGACAGCCTATGAAGCCATGATCAACTCCAGGACCACTCCTCGTACTGTGACAACTTTTGCCACAAGCAAAGTGTGTCCAGTGTGGATCCTAAAGACTGCTGCACAGTCTGTTGATCCTGCCACCAAGACTGCTGCACAGTCTGTTCATTCTGCCACCAAGACTGTTGCACAGTCTAAAGTCTCTACTGTTGCACAATCTGCCTCTGCCACTCATGCGCAGTTTGATGTTGCCAGTGCACAAACTACATCATATGCTGTTTTGTCAAAGTGCAAGACTCCTGTTCCAATGGCGCAGTTGGCTGCTACTCTTCCTGTGCAGTCCACTACTCCAGCAACCAGAGTGCAACTCAAGCACTCTGGCAACAAGGCTTCTGCTGCGCAAACTACTCTGGTTGAGGCCAGAAGACATTCTGCCAAGACTCATCCTGCGCAATCTGCCAGTGCGCCATCAATCCATGCACAAACTGTGTCTGTACAATCCAAAAGAGACAGCCCTTTGGCTAATCTCTCCTCTTCTCACAACAAGGGAAAAAGCTCTGCTCCTCTCCAGCACCCTGTTGCTCCTACGCAATCCACTGGGGGTAGTCTTTTGGCTATTCCTCCTCTTCTCCAGAACAAAGGAAAATGCCCTTTGGTCTTTTCTCAAACTTCCTTGTCCCATGACTTGGAAGACAACAGAGGGAAACGCTCTTTAGCTAACCCTTCTTTCCAAAACAAAGGAAAAGGCCCTTTGGTCTTTTCTCAATCTTCTTCGGTTTTTACCGTTGAGGATGAATCTGAATGTGTTCCGGCACCAGTCAGTACAAGAACCCTTTCTCACAAGGATTCTTCTTCTCTCCTTGTCAAAGGGAAGTGTACTGCTCAGAGAGGTATTCTGCCTACTCCAGTAGCAGAGTTCCAAGATCTTCCAACCCTCAAAATCTCCCGATCAAGACAGGGAAAACTGCTGGTGTCTCAAACAGAAACCCATGGGGGTGAGTTTGTTGATTTAAGAACTTCTCAATCGACCAACTTCGGTAAAACGCAAACAGCCAATGCCGAAGACCAACCAACGTCAGAAGCAAACTTCCAGGATCAAGAATCCGGACACTTATGCCAATGAAATAAGTACTTCCCTGTACACTCAAGGGACAAAATATTTGAAGAACCGGAACTGTAAAACCCCCTATTTTTAAAAAAATTATTTTTTATTTTATTTTATTAGACTTAAAAATGAATTTATACAATTTATGGTTTTATTTATTTTTTTAGAAGGACCTTAGCTACTGTTGAATTTTGTAACACAAGACTACCATGAATTTTGGCACGAAAAATGTAGCAGTGTGCCTTGACTAGTACATTAGCCATGCCGGAGGAAGCCTAGCCATGGTCATGACCAAACTAGGAAAAACCAGACATAGTGGTGAATGGACTTATTTAAAGTATTTTAATTAAATATTATTTTATATATTGATTTTTAGATGACCCGATTTGTCCAAATTCAGTCCGAACTGGGCCCAAACCAAATTTTAGCCCATGTAAGCAGGTAGTGCGACCAAATGTGGCCATGTAGACATATTTTTTTGTACTTAGAAATATCTCCTAAATTATTTTAGAATTTTATGTACAATTTCTAATTATTTAAATATTTGTACAATTATTGGTATTTTATTTTTAAATAATATTTTACAAGATTGTACATGTTCCTGGACCCGGATAAGGGTGTGTGGTGCAGTTCACCCATTGGAGTAATTTTTATTAATTTATTATTATTAAAGTTATTTTGTGGAGATTTAATAAACATGTTTTTCTATTTAAATATTATTACTATTTTGAGTTGATTTATTAAGGATTGAATTTATATATATATGTAGATATGCTTAAATATATTAAATAATTGGATAGTTGACTTTTAAATGATATTTGGATTTTAAATAGATTTTTTTTTATGTATTTATGGATATATACATATGTAGATATAGATATTTATATTTAAAAGTTTTTAAAAAAATTTAGAAAAAAAAGAAAAAAAAAGAAATAAGTCAATGGGTGGTCGGCCCCACCCGACCACCCACCAACCAACGGATTGAGCATGCTGCTCACGGAAAAAGGGGAGGGGGGGGGGGGAACCCAACTCACAGAAGCCTGTGGCCGAATTGTTTTATTTATATATATATTTTTTCCTTTACATATATAACCCCATATATATATGTTTTAAAGGGAAATCCAAAACCTAATCTCTCCTCCTCCACTCTCCTTCCTTCCTTCCTTCTCTCACCTCTGTCCCCGTACTTCTTCTCGGCGTGCGTGCCCAACCTCGCCGGAGTGACAGCAGTCCCGTCTCCCGGTCGTCACGACAACAATGACAACAACAGATTTCCACTTTAAGCATCCGGAGTCATCTGCGGCATTTGGCTTTTATTGCTTCATCTATTGGTCTGTTCGAGCTACTGGATTATTCTCTTTTGCACATAACCTCAGGCAAGACACCTTGCCTTTACTGTTTAAATTTTCTGCTCAATATCATGCATGTTTTAGTTGTTTTTTTAAATTATATGTAAATACAAATTACTATATTTTATACAATTGGCTTAGAGTTAAGGGACTACCGTCAAATTTAGTGTGTCTCATTGACTTGTCACGATTGTACACGAGTTGTGTGTGAGAGTTGTGAGTATCATGTAGGGGTCACTTGCGTGTGGGCTGATCCCCCGTGCGCATGCGTTAGAATATAACTGCTAATAGATTGTGTAGAAGACTTTGGCAGTTATTAAGGATTAAACAGTATCGTGGAGTCGACGCATGTATAGTATCATTAGGGGGAGGGGACAGTTATTAGCGTAGGGGCTACATTTTATTTTTACACATATTTTGGGCCGAGGGTGACTCTCATGAGCACTACCTTCTGCCCAGGTCGATAGCGTCTCGGATGAGCGCTACTTGCTGGCCACTTTCTATTACTTGCTTGCGTGAATCCGTTACAGCCCCTGCGTAGAACGTTGTCCTCAAAATGCATATCACATAAGATGGTTAGGAACCTTTACTCATGCATACTTTCCTATTGATCTTATTTATTCAGTTTATCGGCATGATATTATGTGTCTTGTTACGTCCCTCTGAGGACCTGGTTTTTTTTCAGGTGTGTGTTTTCGTGATTTCTTGCAGGTGCTCTAGCTAAGGCCATTCCTTCCTTCGTGATGATTGCTCTTGGACTCGCCATTGCTCTCGCTTGCTAAATTATTTTCTTGTATATTTTTTCATATTTAATTTGGTTGGTAGTGGACTTTGTCTCCGTCCAACGATTGTATACATGACAAACTCAAAGTTGCCTTTATATTATTATTTATATTTGTGGATGAGATTTAGTGTCTTGGCTTTCTACATTTTACAGCTTATGTATACATACGAACCGTATATTTACTCGTATGTATACAGCTGGCATGATACGTTCTAGTCCTACGTATTTTGGGACTGGGGCGTTACATGTTTTTGTGGTGGCCCATGCAGGTCGAGTTTGTCACTTCGGTTACGTTACTGTACCGATGTGAACCTGCAACATATGATTAGAATTTAGGAATCTCATCCATACAGTTTGACCTCTTCGCTTGGCTTTAAATTCCGAACTCTCGTCCGACTTCCTTGAATTGCATCTTGCTTGATTCCTTTCTACCGTCGGTTCTTATTTTCGTGCTTAGTATCAACTAGGAAGATGACTACACTAGTATATGCTCATAGGTCAAACTCATGGCTAGAATGGTTATATTGGCAATTGGAATACATTTAAGACTCTAATTGAGCTAAAAGATTTTTTTTATAAAAAGGTGTGATTTAATGATTAGTAATTTGTAAAGTAGTATATTGCCACGGAAAGTTTTAACCTTGAGATTTCTAAATAGTAAACACCAGAGGATTTATAGAATTTCATACTTGGTTTAATGAAATTGATTGATTTTCAAGATTTGATATTTATGATTTATTGGGTTATAGTTATACATCCTTGTACAAGTATAAAATTGATTTGCTTTTTGAGTTGTGATATTTATGAGTTTTGGGTGATAGATATACATCTTTGAACAAATATAAAATTTATTTGCTTTTCGAGTTTTGGTGTTTATGATTTATTGTATTATAGTTATACACCTTTGAACAGTTATAATTTGGTTTGAAAATGATCTTGGCTTTTAAAAAAAAATGGCCATAGGAATTATTTAAATTTGAGTTGTACAACTTGCAATTTTCGTGTTTATTAAATTTTGAATTTTAAGTGGAAGTAATGATGGTAAATTTTGGTTTAAAATATTTGAAGGTTATGAAAACGATTTTTGAGAAAATTTTATTTTAAATAGTGTCCTATGATTGAGGATTTACAAATCTATTTAGATTTTTGGTAAAAAAAAAAGATTTAGACTGATAAGATTGTTTGAATCAAAAGTTTATTGTGGGATTGCTAATATTAAAACTTTTGGGAGATTTTGAAGGATGTGATGGAAAGTTATTTTGATTGATTAAAGGAAGTTACCATTTAAAAGTTATGATTTTGTTGGAATAACTTAGCATGAATAGAAGTTAAAATTGATGAGAGTATTGAGCTTAATTTTTGAGATTGCTTTTAATATGCTAAGAGTTTTATTATGAGTTATTGGAAAATTTTAGAGTGTTAAATTTTTGATTGATTATGAAATTTTTATGGATTCGTAAATTATGAACTATTGAGTTAAATAGTTGAATTTAAACGTTAATTTTAGAAAATGTTAGTAGTAACGTGATAAAAATTTGCTTTGAGATTTAAGAAAGTGATTTAAATTTTTATGATGAATTTGAACGGCTTGGAGTGAATACAAATTTTGGTGGTATATTTTTGAAAGTTTATTTTTGAAATTTTTGGAGGATACTTGAGCTAAAATTTTAATGGTAGGCCCCAAGATAACCCTACTGAGTATTCCACACTAATTGTCATGTCACTCATGACCATGATAGTAGTCTATACACAAGTGTTGTTAGTCATCTACCCAGCTATGTGACTGTATTACCACCTCGACTTACTCGACCTTCCTTCAATTCTAGATCTTTTAATTGCGACCTTCTAACCCATTTACAATTTGAATAATTTGTTAATGGTCCCTTAACTGTATTCATCTAGGAAACTATCTTCTCTCCGAAATTGTGTTCCTAAATTATTTTACGGGATTCTTTAATTAATTTTATCTCATGCTTTAACTTGATCTCCTTTATTATTGTGCATTAATTATCACCTCGTGAACTCCCACTTTCTATTTTAGATCTTTTGGCGTCCCTTACCGTGACTTGGATATTTGGAGTACAACACTTGACTTTTTCCTCCAACAAATTCCATATGTAAGGTATAGACAAGTCTACCTCCATGTAGATTTATCGTGTCCCACTAAAACACGTCTCCTTGTACACTATTTTTATGATATGACCTTCTGGTCAAAATGGCCAAACTATAACCTCTACCATGACACCAAAATACTTTCCGACTTCAATTAAGAGATCCAACCTTGACTCAATCCCTTAACCTGATAGGTGAATTTTGTTCTACTTAGTTCCTTAAATGCTTAAATTTGTGCTTTATCTTGATTGCTTAACCCATTGTCTCATCCCATTACTAGTTTAACTCTTGTAAGTTGGGTAGAAAACCTCACGGTCCAACAAAGCCTTTGTCCTTGTGACCCATGTGGATAAGTTTGCTTAGACTATAAATTCAGAGGACCCTACCTTATCTAGTCTACCAAGCCATAAATGAAGACTAGGATAACTGTATAGGCCCAAACTTTGGGCGAGCCTTGATTTTTAAAAGATCTTGGACTATTTAAAATTTCCTTCATCAGTACCTCCCTTGCTCATATTTTGACTATCTCCTGCTGCTAATGTAGCTTCAGTTTTGCAAGCTTATTTCTTTACCAAGCTTGATCATGACATATTTTATTGGGTGCACCCACTAACATATTGTCTAATCAGAACCGGTGCATGATGGTCTGATCAACCTATTGCACTTTGGTTCGCTTATCGAATCTTACTCTATGCGGATGGAGACATAGTTAAACCTGCCTTAGAGTCTCATCCGCGACAGCATTGACAACTCTCATTTGAATTATTTTCGTTGCCTATGAACCACGTATTCGTACTCGATAGCATCGTCCTTGAACTCTTTATTGTTATTTTTAATTACTTATATTAGAAAGACCAGACACTGTACATGATAGATAGATGCAAGGTATCACCTTTCGTTTTTCTATCAGTTATTTCAACACGAATTTAGATAGCCACCGACCAACACATGTGGCTATATCCTCACCTTAAACTCTTCTTCTCCCCAATCCTAGAAATTCCATTGTGCCCTTCCAATCCCACTTGAACGCACGAGAGTGATTCTAATTGTTTACTTAAATCTAACTCTCAACCCAGATGATTAGTATCCAGTTTTCTCTCAAGGAACCATATCTCCCAAACGTCTAATTAGCCTCTTTTATCTACTAAATTTATCACTATTTTTATTCGGGTTATCAAATTTTGTCACCTTCTTTATCAACCCTTATTCAATTTCATAACCATGATATATTTTTGTATACATCGACTCCACAATTTTCTAATGCATGGTGGTGTTGAACGCCGTTTTGTCGCCTCCTCCAAAATGTAATTGTATTTTGGTATTGACGAACTCTTCCTATCCCTCAACCCTATGTACCCTATTAATCCTGAATTTCGAGGACGAAATTCTTGTAAGTTGGGTAGAATGTAAAACCCCCTATTTTAAAAAAAATTATTTTTTATTTTATTTTATTAGACTTAAAAATAAATTTATACAATTTATGATTTTATTTTTTATAAGGACCTTAGCCACTGTTGAATTTTGTAACACAAGACTACCATGAATTTTGGCACGAAAA
The DNA here is from genome assembly GCA_029216955.1 of Iris pallida. NCBI lineage: Eukaryota > Viridiplantae > Streptophyta > Magnoliopsida > Asparagales > Iridaceae > Iris > Iris pallida. The sequence goes on from JANAVB010033820.1 coordinate 18,511,778, forward strand.
ATGTAACAGTGTGCCTTGACTAGTACATTAGCCATGCCGGGGGAAGCCTAGCCATGGTCATGACCAAACTAGGAAAACCAGACAGAGTGGTGAATGGACTTATTTAAAGTATTTTAATTATATATTATTTTATATATTAATTTTTAGATGACCCGGTTTGTCCAAATTCAGTCCGAACTGGGCCCAAACCAAATTTTAGCCCATGTAAGTAGGTAGTGCGACCAAATGTGGCCATGTAGACATATTTTTTTATACTTAGAAATATCTCCTAAATTATTTTAGAATTTTATGTACAATTTCTAATTATTTAAATATTTTTACAATTATTGGTATTTTATTTTTAAATAATATTTTACAAGATTGTACATGTTCCTGGACCCGGATAAGGGTGTGTGGTGCAGTTCACCCATTGGAGTAATTTTTATTAATTTATTATTATAAAGTTATTTTGTGGAGATTTAATAAACATGTTTTTCTATTTAATATTATTACTATTTTGAGTTGATTTATTAAGGATTGAATTTATATATATATATATATATATATATATATATATATATATATATATATATGCTTAAATATATATAAAAATATATATATATATATATATATATATATATATATATATATATATATATATATATATATATATATATATATATATATATATATATATATATATATATATATATATATATATATATATATATATATGTAGATATGCTTAAATATATTAAATAATTGGATAGTTGACTTTTAAATGATATTTGGATTTTAAATAGATTTTTTTATGTATTTAAGGATATATACATATGTAGATATAGATATTTATATTTAAAAGTTTTTAAAAAAATTTAGAAAAAAAAAGAAAAAAAAAGAAATAAGTCAATGGGTGGTCGGCCACACCCGACCACCCACCAACCCACGGATTGAGCATGCTGCCCACGGAAAAAGGGGAGGGAGGGGGAACCCAACTCACAGAAGCCTGTGGCCGAATTGTTTTATTTATATATATTTTTTTTTTCCTTTACATATATAACCCCATATATATATGTTTTAAAGGGAAATCCAAAACCTAATCTCTCCTCCTCCACTCTCCTTCCTTCCTTCCTCCTCTTACCTCTGTCCCCGTACTTCTTCTCGACGTGCGTGCCCAACCTCGCCGGAGCGACAGCAGTCCCGCCTCCCGGTCGTCACGATAACAACGACAACAACAGATTTCCACTTTAAGCATCCGGAGTCATCTGCGGTATTTGGCTTTTCTTGCTTCATCTATTGGTCTGTTCAAGCTACTGGATTATTCTCTTTTGCACATAACCTCAGGCAAGACACCTTGCCTTTACTGTTTAAATTTTCTGCTCAATATCATGCATGTTTTAGTTGTTTTTTTAAATTATATGTAAATATAAATTACTATATTTTATACAATTGGCTTAGAGTTAAGGGACTACCGTCAAATTTAGTGTGTCTCATTGACTTGTCACGATTGTACACGAGTTGTGTGTGAGAGTTGTGAGTATCATGTAGGGGTCACTTGCATGTGGGCTGATCCCCCGTGCGCATGCGTTAGAATATAACTGCTAATAGATTGTGTAGAAGACTTTGGCAGTTATTAAGGATTAAACAGTGTCGTGGAGTCGACGCATGTATAGTATCATTGGGGGGAGGGGACAGTTATTAGCGTAGGGGCTACATTTTATTTTTACACACATTTTGGGCCGAGGGTGACTCTCATGAGCACTACCTTCTGCCCAGGTCGATAGCGTCTCGGATGAGCGCTACTTGCTGGCCACTTTCTATTACTTGCTTGCGTGAATCCGTTACAGCCCCTGCGTAGAACGTTGTCCTCAAAATGTATATCACATAGGATGGTTAGGAACCTTTACTCATGCATACTTTCCTGTTGAGCTTATTTATTCAGTTTATCGGCATGATATTATGTGTCTTGTTACGTCCCTCTGAGGACCTGGTTTTTCCCCAGGTGTATATTTTCGTGATTTCTTGCAGGTGCTCTAGCTAAGGCCATTCCTTCCTTCGTGATGATTGCTCTTGGACTCGCCATTGCTCTCGCTTGCTAAATTATTTCCTTGTATATTTTTCCATATTTAATTTGGTTGGTAGTGGACTTTGTCTCCATCCAACGATTGTATACATGACAAACTCAAAGTTGCCTTTATATTATTATTTATATTTGTGGATGAGATTTAGTGTCTTGGCTTTCTACATTTTACAGCTTATGTATACATACGAACCGTATATTTACTCGTATGTATACAGCTGGCATGATACGTTCTAGTACTTCTGCTCGTCCCGTTGCTGTTCCTGATCTCCGAGAACACCTCAAGCAAAAATGGGACAATATTCCTATATCCCCAGTGCAACCACTTGGACATCACTGCAATCACAAAGTGGTCATCAAGTGTTGTTGTCAGACAACAAGACAATCTGTCTTCGATCGTTTGAACTTTACTAACTCTGAACCTATGTCAGAAGATGAAGATGAGGTTTTGTACGCCTCCGTTAACATGACCTCCAGAGACACTGGGGGTAGGAAATGCTCCAAGCACGGGAAGCCTCGCAGGCTAAGCCAACGATATTTGGATCTACTCCAAGAATCTTCTGAAGGAGTATTCCGACATACCTGTTACCGACGCCGAGACACAATCGATCAAAGGAATCTTGAAGATCCTTCTGGTCATTCCCTTCCTTCTCATTCAGGAGATGATTCTTTCTCCGACTATGATGCATACAGTGAAAGCTCAGAACAAACAGTGTCCTCCATTGTACCCAGAGAAGTGATAGCTTATGTTGTCAATGAAGACCCAGATGCTTCCAGTTCGGCTAGTCAAGAACAAAGAATAGCTGCGCTAGAAGATAAGCTGAAGACCATGGCCGAAATGGTCGCAAGTATGCATTCCATCATTGTGGCCCAACATACAGTACCACCGACCGTACCTCCTGCAAATCCTGAAATCATAGCATCGTCGGTGCCTGTTAATGCAGGACTGGTGGTAGCGTCTTTTCCAGTACCTCCTGTACAAATCCAACCTACACCCAGTCAGTCAGGTGCTGGAGGTAGTGCCTATCATGCTGTTCCTCCTCCTAACACCGTGGTTCAGCCTGCTCCTTCTACATGAGTGGAAGATGCCAATGAAGCTGTCAAGCTCCTGCGAACTCAGTTCAAAGCTTTCAAGGAGAAGGACAACTTGCAAAGGTTGGGGATCAAGCAACCTTACCCAGTTGAATGGAAAGAAGTTCCATTTCCTCCGAAGTATAAGATCCCAACCATCTCGCTGTTTGATGGCATCACTTCTCCCAGTCAATTCATTAACCATTTTGAGGTTATGACTGTCCAACTTCAACCAAATGACGCTCTTCTTACCAGAGTATTCGTTGGCTGTTTAGCTGGCGTAGCATACGATTGGTACAGAAGCTTGCCCGATGGTTGTATCACTTCTTTCTCTGGCCTAAAGCAAATCTTCCTGGAACGATTCTATGAGGGGATCAACGACATGACTATGTCAGCCCTCAACAAAATCAAATAAAGACACAATGAAACTGCTGAGAGTTTCATTGAAAGGTTCCGCCGGAAAGCTTTGAAAATGCCTCCTGGGACTCCAGCTGCTGTTACTATAAATACCTGCAAGGCAAATCTTTTGCCTATCATCAGTATGTGGACAGGTTCTACTCAGTTCCAAGAATGGCCTTCTTTCATTGTCAACGCTAAAGCAGCTGAAGTTAGTGCTGACTGTCACGCCCCGCTCCCGTAGGAGCGATCGTCCTCGCTAAGGCGTGATGCCGCACGAGCCTAGATTGCGCTCGTGCAAGGCTATTCCATAACGGCCGATTACAGCGGCTGCGACGGGGTCGTCGCACAGAAGTCCCAAGCAGAGACATTAAATGATAGCAGCGGAAATTTGAACCAAACACAAGTTATTCAAAGAAGCTCTTTATTGATATTGAAACAACGATTACATTGGGGGCACAAGGCCAAGATTACAATCACTCAAGCTCACTCTTCTCACTTTTTACAAGTTTACTCTGCTCTCTCTCATCTCTTGATACAATACTTGAATCCAGCGGAAGCTTCGGAAGGCGATGTCCATACATTATGTCCCGTATAAGTCTTCAGATCACGCAGCTGTACGCTTCGAATCGCCAAGGAACTCCGTGCCTCGACGCATCCAAGCGAGCTCCGCGCCACGAGCTTCTACCTGTGCCTGCACATGAAACACTGTGTGGGTATCAGTACCACTGTACTGGTGGAGTGAGCTCCTCGCCCACCCATACAAAACCTACACGTTTTATTTACTTTGTGCAACATAAACCCCTTTTTCGATTGTCTTTCTATTCTTGCCTTAGGGTCAGTTTTAGGACCGGCGCCTTAGCGCAACTCGTGTATTAGAGCCATCCCGTGCTTGCAATGTCAACGTTAACTCATACTTTGTCTCTAGACTACTCCTCGTGCCAACAACGTTAGCCTATCAAGTCGTGTTCGCCTTACGGCCATAATCAGAGACGCAACTACACGAAGGACTCTATTTCCTTGCCTCTAGACCTTTCTCGTGCTTGCATTGTTGACGCACCGGCTTATACTTGTCTTTTGGGCCAAACTCTGGGACGTAACGACTCGGTCGTGCCATACTCGATTCGTGCTTCAATATTATCAAGGCAGTGCCTCCTCGCCTAGTCTCGCCTACACTTGTGTTGTGACAACACGGCCGTGCCTCATATTTCGAGGCCGTGCCCAATAACTCAACGTAACTTCACACAACTAGCCCTACGGCCCTTCTCGACTTAACTCGCGACAGCTCAAGCCTAACTCATGCAACTCTATGCCAACAACTTAACACTCGACGCCACATCTCGTGCCGAAGCACGTCGCCTTCGCTGTAGCCAAATCTTAGGCTCCGACATTGTGTCTTTTTAACTCATACATATTCAACTCAATCCAAAGGCACGCACGCGGATTGCCGCCCGTGCCGACACATCTATATGAAAGGTCACTGGCATTGACTAGCCATAGTGGACATAGCCTGGCATTCGGGACCCTTGCACCGCCGGTTGCGATCCTCGATGCAAGTCCCCGACCTACCGGTTGCTTCATACCCAGCTCAGCTATACCCTGTTTCTTCCTAGGCCGAGTCGGTCCCGTGGCCCCGGGTTGCCGCTCGAAGAAACCATCGCCCTTGTCGACAAGTTGTCCATGACCACGCGCCTACGCTAACTTCTAGACTTAACGTAATGCATGGTCTCATCATCATCACTTAGTTCCTTTGCTTTACTCTTTCCTCTTTTCACACTTCTTTTGCAGAGCCCCAAACCAGGGTTGCCTCGGCGACTGAACCACAGTCCCGACATATTTCCTCTCGGCGACTAACCATCGCTTAGACTTAACGTTCTTTGAACTCAGGGAACGGCTACTGCATAGCCTTCCAACTTAACTTGAACATAACGTGTTTCCTTAAGTATCAACCGACCGTGGCTAACTTTCCACTGAACCAACCGTGGTTCGTGCCTCTAAACCGACTCGTGTTCTACGCAATGCTGTCGCCCAAGTCATACTTCATATAACGGGCCTTGGGGTCGTAGGACTATTTATCTTGACAACCGCAGAATGAGCGGGACAGCACGTAGAATAACTTAGGTCGACCGGCATAACTTTGCCTAACTCACTCAAGCCTACAACATAACCCAAGGGACGAGCAAAGGCTATGCCAAGCCTTGCGGGACAGGACCGAGCATGCTTTAGTAAGCATTTGTGCGGGCGACGCCTATGACTTAGGCTAACTCTCAGCTTTTGCACCGAAGACCAACTTTCCTTCTCCCAAGCCACGGGACGAAGGACCGAGTGTCATTTTCAAAGCACGCCTGCAACACTCTAAGCCGATTGTGGGACGTTTTCCATGTTCTAACTCGATTCAAACCGTCAGGATTATTCTCTTAGCTATGTGGATGCGTAGCTTTTATTTATCAAGCCTAACTTGTGCAAGTTGAAAACACGATTTATTATGTGAAGGCAAAGATGAGGAGAGTTCACCGAAACTACCCCACCTGAGCGATGTCCCCGAGCAAGCCGTTGCAAGGCTAAGGCCGAACGCCGTCGGCATTTCGATTCCTCCGATTGACTTTGCGAGACGGGGCACTACATCATACACCACTCAGAACAAGTCTCGTCCTCGAGACTTTCCTGAAGGCAAGCTATCCTACCATTTCTATGGCCAAGACTTAATCGTACACGTTTCGCCTACGCGTTCCTTCGATTCCGAGCCACGCTCGCGCTATTATCAACTTTCCTTTAACACGATTTCAAGATCTCGACACACTTCCATCTTTCAAGCCTTGCTTGAACTCGTCGTTTCACTTGGCTGGATCATGCACGCATTCCAAGCGTCCCTAAAATACATGCATTCAGCCAAGCCGCATGATAGAGAATTGTCATTCTCACTCGATTCGCATCGTGCACATACCCAGGCGTCCCTGAAATATATGCATGTCAGCCGAGTCTCGTGAGCAGGGTTTCCTATATTCGTGATTCACGCTATCCATCCAAGCCAATCCTCAAGATCAATCCTTCGATTGATAACTCATGAAACAGGGCGTCTCGCCTAACCGCTAGGCCATTTCTTTTCGAGGCTAAGTCAATGTCAGGATTGGAATCATAGTTCCCCAACAATAATGCCAACACTGACCCCAATCCTAGGGTCAAACCAGAGTCGATCATACGGGGTCTTCTACCCCAGCTCGCGTCACTCAAATTTCTAAACATCGAGCACGATCACCTAATTTGTATTACGGCACGCGTTGCGTACATTCGAATCCCTTCAATTCACCAATTCTAACCAATTCATGTATTCGATCACGAGGTCGTCTTGCTCGACAATACGTTGCGCTCCAATCTCACGCGAGTCTGATAATCCGTGGTGGTTCATGAATCACCATGCAACGCTCCCGCAGAATAATCATTCTCATCGGGGCGTAACTCTTGTTTGAGTTTAGACTCATTCATTCTCGATACGCGGATTGGACCTACTCAATCCTCAAGTTCAATCGACAAGCACACCAATTCAATCTCGAGTCTATCTTCGCGTCAAACCACAAGTCAAAGCACAAATTGTCGCACCGTGCAAGTTCGACCACTCCCGCTGTATGAATCACCATATCAGCGCTTACGCAGAGTGATCGCCCTAATCGGCGTAACGCATGTGCAAGGCTGGAGTAGCGCTCGCATAAGACAAGAACGTCAACGTTGTGGTTATCGACAAAGCAAATCCAAACATTCCAGTTTTCATCCAAGCCAAGTTCGATCGTCATTCATTCAACTTAGAAAATCCTCGAGCCAAGTCTATCTTTTCTTCGACATATTTTTAATATTTCAAGTATAGCGTCCAACGGAACAATGACATTTGCACGACCGTCATTCGCCGAGTCAGAGTGCCCCCGAGTTATCGCATATCGATCTTTGATACGCCTCAATACCATCGACGATATGCGTAACCTGACGATCTTCCTTTGCAACCAATTTCGAGTCGTGCGACTGATGCCATTGTCCGAGTTGGAAAATCCTCAATTTTCTCGATACTCAAGATCAAGTTCAGTCGCTTTTCCTCAAGCTCGTTTCAAAATTGTTATTCAAAACTCAAGTTACAATTCAGTTGCATCAATCCGATATCGCACGCACGATCCTCTAAGTTTCCTCGATCAAGACCAATCATTTTCATTCATCGTTCCAAATCATTTTCTAACTCGCGTTGCTCATTCACAAGTTGTCCGAACGAGATACTCGTTCGGGACCTTCGAAGTCACGATCAACTAAGCGTGACGCGTTCTAAGGCTTTGTGGGATCGCATCGCCTCGCCGATATACTCGTAATCCTCAATCTTGCTTGAACGATTTCCAAGAAAACCCATACACCACTCGGATTCGAGCCACTCGACTAGTTGTCGACACTCATTCTTATTCTTCTCCGAACCTATCACATACACCACTCGGATTCAAGCCATAAGATCTAGTCCTCAATCACGTTCACGTCATGCGCTAAGACATCCTTCAGATTCGTTCGACGAATCACTAGCGTAGTCGCTCGCGTCGTATCGACGCACTAAGTCATTCGCACTATTTCCTCAAAATCCAAATCAATCTTCCGTGTATGCCTAAGCGTTAGTCCGATAGCGTTCCTATTGATAGACACTCTAAGTATATCTCTGTTCCCGACCGAGCAATACTTGTTATCGTTCGCAATTTGTTTGCACCAAGGATCGAGGTGCGCGACACGAAACATAACTTAGCCAAAAGGCCGTGTGTAATAGCTATTCCGTGCGGACTATATTCCGAGTTTGCACACTCAATTGCTAGGGTCGACGTTGGACTAATTAGGCATGCACGCGACTTGCTAACTTAGCATGTTTTCTCTATCGAGTCATGTTTAACATCGGTCGGCACAAAGGCCTTTGCCTATCGATCCCGTTCAACCGAGTACTTGTACGAGCTTTCGAAAATATTTAGACTTATTGTATGGACATGCCAAGGGACATTTGAGAGAGAGCGCACCAACGATAACAACTTGCGGAAGCAACAGAGTTTTACGGAAACATCGAAGTTAAAGAATTCAATCGACGGTCCAAGGACGTAAAGCCGTGCTCTGATACCATTATGTCACGCCCCGCTCCCGTAGGAGCGATCGTCCTCGCTAAGGCGTGATGCCGCACGAGCCTAGATTGCGCTCGTGCAAGGCTATTCCATAACGGCCGATTACAGCGGCTGCGACGGGGTCGTCGCACAGAAGTCCCAAGCAGAGACATTGAATGATAGCAGCAGAAATTTGAACCAAACACAAGTTATTCAAAGAAGCTCTTTATTGATATTGAAACAACGATTACATTGGGGGCGCAAGGCCAAGATTACAATCACTCAAGCTCACTCTTCTCACTTTTTACAAGTTCACTCTGCTCTCTCTCATCTCTTGATACAATACTTGAATCCAGCGGAAGCTTCGGAAGGCGATGTCCATACATTATGTCCCGTATAAGTCTTCAGATCACGCAGCTGTACGCTTCGAATCGCCAAGGAACTCCGTGCCTCGACGCATCCAAGCGAGCTCCGCGCCACGAGCTTCTACCTGTGCCTGCACATGAAATACTGTGTGGGTATCAGTACCACTGTACTGGTGGAGTAAGCTCCTCGCCCACCCATACAAAACTTACACGTTTTATTTACTTTGTGCAACATAAATCCCTTTTTCGATTGTCTTTCTATTCTTGCCTTAGGGTCAGTTTTAGGACCGGCGCCTTAGCGCAACTCGTGTATTAGAGCCATCCCGTGCTTGCAATGTCAACGTTAACTCATACTTTGTCTCTAGACTACTCCTCGTGCCAACAACGTTAGCCTATCAAGTCGTGTTCGCCTTACGGCCATAATCAGAGACGCAACTACACGAAGGACTCTATTTTCTTGCCTCTAGACCTTTCTCGTGCTTGCATTGTCGACGCACCGGCTTATACTTGTCTTTTGGGCCAAACTCTGGGACGTAACGACTCGGTCGTGCCATACTCGATTCGTGCTTCAATATTACCAAGACAGTGCCTCCTCGCATAGTCTCGCCTACACTTGTGTTGTGACAACGCGGCCGTACCTCATATTTCGAGGCCGTGCCCAATAACTCAACGTAACTTCACACAACTAGCCCTACGGCCCTTCTCAACTTAACTCGCGACAGCTCAAGCCTAACTCATGCAACTCTATGCCAACAACTTAACACTCGATGCCACATCTCGTGCCGAAGCACGTCGCCTTCGCTGTAGCCAAATCTTAGGCTCCGACATTGTGTCTTTTTAACTCATACATATTCAACTCAATCCAAAGGCACGCACACGGATTGCCGCCCGTGCCGACACATCTATATGAAAGGTCACTGGCATTGACTAGCCATAGTGGACATAGCCTGGCATTCGGGACCCTTGCACCGCCGGTTGCGATCCTCGATGCAAGTCCCCGACCTACCGGTTGCTTCATACCCAGCTCGGCTATACCCTGTTTCTTCCTAGGCCGAGTCGGTCCCGTGGCCCCGGGTTGCCGCTCGAAGAAACCATCGCCCTTGTCGACAAGTTGTCCATGACCACGCGCCTACGCTAACTTCTAGACTTAACGTAATGCATGGTCTCATCATCATCACTTAGTTCCTTTGCTTTACTCTTTCCTCTTTTCACACTTCTTTTGCAGAGCCCCAAACCAGGGTTGCCTCGGCGACTGAACCACAGTCCCGACATATTTCCTCTCGGCGACTAACCATCGCTTAGACTTAACGTTCTTTGAACTCAGGGAACGGCTACTGCATAGCCTTCCAACTTAACTTGAACATAACGTGTTTCCTTAAGTATCAACCGACCGTGGCTAACTTTCCACTGAACCAACCGTGGTTCGTGCCTCTAAACCGACTCGTGTTCTACGCAATGCTGTCGCCCAAGTCATACTTCATATGACGGGCCTTGGGGTCGTAGGACTATTTATCTTGACAACCGCAGAATGAGCGGGACAGCACGTAGAATAACTTAGGTCGACCGGCATAACTTCGCCTAACTCACTCAAGCCTACAACATAACCCAAAGGACGAGCAAAGGCTATGCCAAGCCTTGCGGGACAAGACCGAGCATGCTTTAGTAAGCATTTGTGCGGGCGACGCCTATGACTTAGGCTAACTCTCAGCTTTTGCACCGAAGACCAACTTTCCTTCTCCCAAGCCACGGGACGAAGGACCGAGTGTCATTTTCAAAGCACGCCGTGCAACACTCTAAGCCGATTGTGGGACGTTTTCCATGTTCTAACTCGATTCAAACCGTCAGGATTATTCCCTCAGCTATGTGGATGCGTAGCTTTTATTTATCAAGCCTAACTTGTGCAAGTTGAAAATACGATTTATTATGTGAAGGCAAAGATGAGGAGAGTTCACCGAAACTACCCCACCTGAGCGATGTCCCCGAGCAAGCCGTTGCAAGGCTAAGGCCGAACGCCGTCGGCGTTTCGATTCCTCCGATTGACTTTGCGGGACGGGACACTACACTGACAAATTCAAGCAGCTAGGGGTACAAATGTCTAACCCCGACCGGGATGAACACCAGACATCAGGTAGCGGCAATCGCCAGAATAACCGCAAGGAAAAAGAAACTTTGAACAAGAACAAAGAATCTTTGGCAGTTAACGTAGCTCCTCCTACGTCCACTTCTACTCCTTCAGCACCTCCACCAAGGGAACCTCGTCCGAAAGTGGAGTACTCTTTTGACGAGAATGACACTGCTAGCATCTTTGATTGCTTGATCAAAAGCAATAAAATCCAACTTCCAGATCCCAAGAAGCCCGATGAAGTCGGTAAGACTGATCATCCCAAGTACTGTGTCTATCACAGGTTCATCGGACATCCCACTCGAGCATGTTATGTGCTCAAAGGCAAAATCCAGGAGCTGGTCAATGCTGGCGTTGTCACTCTACAACAAGATGAAAAGACCGTTACCGTAAATATGGTCTCAGTTCAATTTGGTGACTTCCCGTCCCAGATGGTACAGCACGGTGTCATTCCTATCCCTAAAACTATTCTCGAGATCGAGAATCTTCCTCCTCCACGAAGTGAAGGTCTCGTCCCCTTGTCTCTTGACAATGGCGAGATTATGTGGGTCCATCCTGATCTTGCTTCGGAGTTTGAACTTCCCTCTTCCTCCAAGAAGAAAGACCGCTCCACGGGCAAAACAAAGATTTGCAATATGGTGTCTTTTGACCCCATAGTTGATGAAGAAATCTTGTTGGGCACCAGATCAGGGAAAGCCTATCTAAAGGATTACCCCGAAATCTAAGAGAATCTTGCTTCTTCCTCTGAGCCTGCTCCAGTGCAGCCTGCTTCCACTGAAGATATTTCTACTGCATCCTCACCGGTTGTAGTGTCCATTCCTCCCAAGCCGACGGTCGCCGACGAAGGCAAACAACAAGTCCGCTTCGACAAACCTTTGAAGAAGTCATCTCCTTCTGGACTTGAAAAGCCTTATAATTTTGACATCCTGGCTCAACTAGCCAATACACCAGCCCGGTTGTCAATCTTCGAGCTCTTGCGCCTCTCCAAAGAGACTCGGGAAACTCTGAGCGAGGCTCTCATGCAAGCAGAAACCTGTCTAGCCCTGCTTAAGAAGTCGGAAGCAGAACCAGTCTCTTGCCTCCATTGTCATAGTGTGTTGGAGTTAATTCCAAACATAATTTTCACACAAGATGACATGCTGATGGAAGACAACAGGCACGACCATCCTCTCTACTATACAGGATATGTCGACTCGATAAAAGTCGATCGTATTCTGATAGATCCAGGGTCTGCACTCAGTATCATGCCGAAGACAATATTGGATGTACTGAAGATCCCAGTGCATAGCCTTTCCAGTACAATCACCACCATCCTTGGATTCAATCAGGGAAGGAGTGAGCCTCTGGGCAAGATTCGCCTTAAACTCCAAATAGGCAATCTTTGTACAAAGGTTACCTTCTACATCATCGACAATCATGGTTGTTCCTACAATGCTTTGCTGGGAAGACCATTTCTGTATGAGCATAACATTGTTCCTTCGACTCTCTATCAATGTTTTAAATATGTTGATGACAACGGAGAGGTGCAAAGGAGGTTGCTGATCTCTATTCTTTCAAAGGCGTCGAATCATACTGCAACGATGCACGTATGTACAAGGACAAATTCATGAAGGTTGTCCTGTCTCTGGACACTGAAGAAGAGCAAGAAGCAGTGCCTAATGACACCCTTATCATCCCTGTCAAAGGGCGAGTTTCTCGTCCTCAGTCTTCCAAACCACTGGCTATTCATTTGCCAGTCCAGAAGCAATCTACTGATGATGATCAGGATCAAAGGGAGCTCACCTCTTCTTATCCACTTGTTATCGACTTACGTCATAACAAGGATAAAAAGCAGCTCACCTCTTCTGAGCCACTTGTTATTGATTTATCTCATAACAAGGACAAAAAGGAGCTCACCTCCTCTGAGCCGCTTGTTATCGACCTCCGTCGTAACAAAGCCAATTCTCCTCCACGTTCTTCTTCTCCCCCTCTTGTAATCAATCTGACTAAGCCTGCTAAGGCTAAAGGTCCTGCTGTAAATACCAATATACGAATCAATGAAAAAGCATCTACTTTCCAGTATACTGATGTCATTTATCATGCTAAGTGCTATTTGGATATGTTAGATAGCTATCAGTCATTTATAATGGGAGTCGTGCAATCTCTTCAAACAGAAGTCTCACTCGAACACCCAAAAGATTCCTATCATGTTGTTCCCGCTCGTAAAAAAGGCGAGAGTCCAATACTTTTTAGTAAAGGATCTGAACAACAATTCAGCTATACGGATGATAGCAAAATTAATGACACGGGGCATCTTCAACTTCATCGTTACAGTCAACAGTCAAAAGACATCATTCGAAAGATGGGTTACGACTTCAAGAGCGGCCTCAACTACGGTAAGGGTAGAAAAACTCCTCTCCGTACGGCTGTCCCGAAAGGAAAATCAGATATGTACTACAGCAGGACCAAAAGAGGTCTCGGATATGCCTCTCCTCCAGTATTATCCCCAGAAGGCTCTGAATCCGATAGTGAGGAGCGCTCTAACTCTTCTGATTCCAGATCATGGGATTCTGACACCAGCATTGGTCAAGTTCATCGATTGACTGTATCTTCTAATATGGTCTCCGTCGAACTTTCAGAAGGCAATGACGAAGATATTGAAGAAAGTTCTAAAACAGATCCTTGGGCTCAACGAATGGACACCCAATGGGAACTCCGATTCGAACAAAGGGAACCTCCTACTGAAGATCAATTAATTCAAATTGATGTAGGAGAGAGCGGGTCACCTCGTCCAATATTCATCAGCAATAACCTTCCAAAGACAGATAAACAAGAATTAATTCTTCTGATTAAAGAATACATTGATGTCTTTGCCTGGAGCTATGAAGACATGCCAGGACTAGATCCCAAAGTAGCTACTCACAAATTGAACATCCTGCCGAATGCAAAACCGGTCAAACAACAACAACGACGTTTCAAGCCAGAAATGATGGACGCAATCGATGATGAAGTCAAGAAGCTCATCGCTTGTGGCTTTATTCGAGAAGAACAGCATCCTGATTGGGTAGCCAATGTCGTCCCAGTTTTAAAAAAACCCGACAAAGTTCGAGTCTGCATCGACTTTCGGGATCTTAATGAAGCATGTCCAAAAGATGAATTTCCTCTCCCTATCATGGACGTTATGATCGACAACACCTGTGGGTTCAAAAAAATATCTTTCATGGACGGATTCTCCGGATATAATCAGATTCGGATGAATCCTGAAGATGAAAAGCATACTTCTTTCCGTACTCCTCGTGGAGTCTACTGCTATACTGTGATGTCATTTGGTCTAAAGAACGCTAGTGCAACATACCAACGAGCAATGAGTACCATCTTTCGAGATCATTTGTGCAAGACTGTCGAATGCTACGTCGACGATATTGCTGTCAAAAGTCGTCCAAAGGAAGATCACATCCAAGACTTGAGAACTATCTTCAATCTCATGTGCCAACATCAACTCAAAATGAATCCCACCAAGTCATTCTTGGGTGTCTCTGGTGGTAAATTTCTCGGCTTCATCATTACCTCTAAAGGTATACACGTGGATCCCGAGAAGATCAAAGCCATTCAAGAGATGCGTCCTCCACGCAACCTAAAAGAGCTACGAGGATTCCAAAGTTGACTTGCGTATATCAGGAGATTCATTTCGAATCTTTCTGGACGCTGCAGACCATTCACTCAACTCATGAAGAAGGGTGTAACTTTCGTTTGGACTGAAGAATGTCAACGAGCATTTGACGACATCAAGCGGTATCTCATGAATCCACCGGTCTTGGTACCACCAATCTCTGGCATACCATTCTTAATGTATGTCCGTGCTATGGACCATTCATTGGGTGTTTTACTTGCCCAAAAGAACAAGGAAGGCCACGAACAAGCCATCTATTATCTCAGTCGTACTGTGATTGGTGCTGAACACCGTTATAGTCCGGTCGAAAAAGAATGCCTAGCTTTTATGTTTGCTGTTCAGAAGACTAGGCATTACATCATTGGTCAAACCATTCATGTCATATCACGAGTTAATCCTCTTCGGGTACTCATGAAGAAGCCCATCACACTTAATTCTCGACTGGCTACATGGGCCATTCTGCTAGCCCAATATGACATGGTATATGTTCCTCAAAAGTTTGTCAAAGGTTAAGCACTGGCAGATTTCTTAGCAGCTCATCATGTTCCAGAGACATCTAAACTATACGATGAAATTCCAGACGAGACTTTGGAATCTAATACAATCTTCGAAGATTTTTCTACTTGACGTCTATTCTTTGACGGTGCGTCCAGGATTGGACCCAATGGTGCCATTATCGCAGGAGTTGGAATTGTCCTTGTTTCTCCAGACAGGTCAGCTATCCAAAGAGCCTACTCCCTAGATGAGCCTTGTTCTAACAACGTAGCAGAGTACAATGCTCTACTCATCGGTCTTCAGCTTGCCAAACAACTTGACGTCGAGTATCTTGAAGTCTATGGTGACTCTAAGCTGCTTGTTAACTAGGTTAGAGGAACTTATGAAGTTCGCCATCAAGATCTAGTACCTTACTATGAAGCGGCAATCAACATGGCTACATCATTCAAAGCCTTCTTTATCGAATATGTACGCCGAGCTTGCAATACTGAGGCAGACGCTTTGGCCAATCTTACAGCAGCCTTAGCCATCCCCATCAGAAGACAACAAGTGGTGGTCATCTCTAATCGAGAATTGTTCTGTATCAAAAACAATTGTAACATCGAGTTCAGTAATCTTACTGAAGTCAATGCCATCAATGAAGATTGGAGAACTCCCTTCATCGACTTTGTGGTCCATGACATACTCCCTGAAGATCCCAAGGAGGCTACGAGTATTCGTCGAAGGTCTCTCCGATTCTATTACAATCAGACCACCAAGACTCTTTATCGACGGACTTATGACGGCCTACTCTTGCGCTGTCTTGCTGGTGATGAAGCGAAGCAAGTGTTGCGTGAAGCTCACGATGGTGTCTGCGGAGCACATCAACCCGGTCCTAAACTACAGGATCGTATCCGCCGCATGGGTTATTACTGGCCCTCTATGGTATCTGATGCCATCGAATATGTAAGGAAGTGTCGAGCTTGCCAAATCTACGCAGACTTCATTCATCAACCTTCAGAATTTTTGCATCCGACGGCTGCTTCATGGCCTTTTGAAGCTTGGGGCATGGACATTATATGTCCTATCAATCCTCCTTCTTCTAGAGGACATCGGTTCGTATTGGCAATAACCGACTACTTCTCTAAATGGGCCGAAGCTATACCATTGGCTGAAGTCAAGACCAGCAGCGTCATCAATTTCGTCAAACACCATGTCATCTATCGATTTGGTGTACCTCGAAGAATCATCCATGACAACGGACCACAATTCATCAGCCAGAAGTTTACGAGATTCTGCGATGATCATCGGATTGACAATGTTGCTTCTACAGCCTACAATCCTGTCGCTAATGGATTAGTTGAAGCTTTCAATAAAACTATTATCAAGCTCCTTAAGAAGTTTGTATCTACTAACAAACGAAATTGGAGTAAAAAGCTTGGTGAATGTCTTTGGGCCTATCGAACTATGGTCCGCAATCCCACAGGCTTTACACCTTTCTCTCTGGTATACGGTTGTGAAGCAGTTCTTCCTCTGGAACTTCAAATTCCTTCTTTAAGGATTGCCATTGCTAATGAACTCACTACAGAGAACAACGATCTTCTTCGACTTCAAGAATTAGAAGCGCTCGATGAAAAACGGCTATTAGCTTAACAGCGTATTGAGTTATATCAAGCCCACATCTCGAAGACTTTCAACCGCAAATTTAAAGTCAGAGCCTTTCAGCAAGGAGAACTTGTTCTAACAGTAAGATGTCCTATGACTATGACTCATTCGAGCAAAGGTAAGTTCGATGCGAAGTGGGAAGGGACTTATATTATCAGCAAAGTCTTTTCAAATGTAGCTTATCAACTTTCAAAGTTAGATGGTCGAGTTGCAATGATGCCTATCAATGGCAAATTCCTCAAGAAATACTATGTATAAATGTAACAAAAATTTTATGTAAATAAGATCAGACAGTTCATAAATAAAGTTTGATTTTTATTTCATCATAAACGATGTTACATGATATCAAGAAAGGTCATTATCATCCTTCTCGATATTGGGACGTGGACTACTGTCGTCCTTATCAAAGACATAATCAGCAAAAGAGCTAAGAACATCTTTGCTGGAACCCACCAGGAATTTGCAGGCAGTCATCCTTATGGCTTCTTCTTCTTTTGTCGTCCCGGGTTCAAGCAGGAAATCCAGGATGTCCCTTGGTGGTTTGGGTGCAGACGAACCTTCGCCCGCTATCATCTGCTGAGCCGGCTTGTCTGAACGTTCTTCAGTACCCGATTCAACCATTGGAGTGATCTTAGCCTTCTTTGATGCATCGTCAGACGACATTTTTTATGATGAAAAGTGGCAGTGTTTATTTCTTCCAAATTTCTGTTCTATTTATAGGCAGAACTTCTTAAAAATAACGAAGCGACACATTCATCCGACGGTTCACCCTTTCATTCAATTCATCAGACGGTTCACCCGTTCATTCAATTTATCAGACGGTTCACCCGTTCATTCAATTCATCCGACGGTTCACCCGTTCATTTAATTCATCTGACGGTTCACCCGTTTATTTTATCATCATTTCATCCGTATATTATCTGACGGTTCATCCGTTCACATATCTATCCGACGGTTTACCCGTTCATGCCATCCATAATTATCCGACGGTTTACCCGTTCATTCATCATATTCATCCGATGGTTCATCCGACGGTTCACCCGTTCATTCAATCAATCTGACGATTCGTTCGTTCATTCCATTCATTTGACGGTTCATCCGTTCATCCTGACGATTCACTTCGTTCATATATTTTGACGATTCATTTCGTTCATCCACATCAGCAACTTATCATTCTCGATTAAGTTGTCTATTGAAATAATGATATTCAATAAATTATATTTGCCACGTCCATATTACCTCTGAGCAGATATACTTGAATATGATTATTTCCAGAATCAAGAAATATATCATGTCCTGTACCTCTGAATATATTTTCTATCTCTATTATTTGTATCTGAACAAGATATGCAATAAATAATAGAGCTACAACAAAATGTCTTTTTATTTGATCAAAATTCAAGACATTACAAAAACATACATATTACAAAAAATAAAAAGATACAAGAAATCTTTCTATTAAACTGGTGGTGTCATCAAGCCAGTAATCTGTTGCTTCAGAGTCTGCAGACGTTCTTCGCAGGATTTCATCACTCTCTTCCTGGCCTCTTCCATCCCAGATTTCTCGTTGAAAGTTGGCATGGTTACCATTCTGCGAGTGATTTCATCATTATGAGCTGCGGCATATTCGTCTCTTTCTTGGGTTAGAGCACCGAGTTGTTGGATTGCAGTTTGATGATCGGTAACCTCATCTTCCAGTTATTCTTGAAGACGGGCAATCTCCGCTCTCAGTTCAGCAATTCTTCTCTCTTTTCTTTCAGCAGTAGATGTCACCGATTCTACCTTAGAATTGTACTCAGCAGATTTAGTAGCAAAAGCATCCAAGAGAATCTGGAAATTTACTCTCTCAACTGTAGCTTCCTGAGCCATCTGTTCAAACTCAGCTTGTACTAAAAGTTCCACCTCTCCTTTGTTTAGCTCTTTGTAGCTATTTATTGAGGTCTCCAGCTCATTTAATATGTGTTCAAGAAAAGTGGCCTGAGGCTCATCACCCTGATCGCGGATGGCATTTACCAAATAAGAGGTTGGACCTCTAACCGTGGAGAAATCGGCCTCTTCTTTCTCCATCACTCTATTTATTAAAGGTCCCAATGAATCAAAGAAGAACTTGGTAAATGATTTTATGACAAACTGATTGGTAGCCAAAGCACCAGGAGTAGCAGCTACTCTTGTTGACGATGAAGCGGCGGGACGTTCAGTTTCTTGTATTTGGAGAGAAGGTTCTTTGAATAAAGGAGCTAGAGTAGAGCTGGTCGCTCCTCTCGGTTGTTTTTCTGCAAAATTAAAATTTTGTCATTTTGACTATCATTTGCTACTATCAAAGAAGATCAAAAAGTGAAAGCATTCTTACCATAGCTTGGTCCAGTATCAGGCATGTCATCTGTTGGGACAGATTCCAGCTGAGCAGAAGTAGCCTCAGACATTAGTGCCTGACTACTTCCTGCTTCAGAGCCGCATGATAAATGACGACTGCTACTAGCTATCGTCGTTGCAAGCACTATATCTGTACTTGCTGGAGGAGCTGGAGAAGATCCGGGTTCTGTATGGATAAGAATAAAGATGTCAGCTATCAATCTATTTATTAAAAAAAGAAGATTGCTAATTTCATTTTATACCTTCGGGAGCAACAACAGAAGTTTCCTCCAGGTCCACTTCTTCATCTGCAATCTTCTCTGGAGATACTGGCACCTCAGCCTCATTTTCAAGAGTCAAATTGTCATCAATAGCTCGGGGAGATGTCTGGACCTCAATATCCTCTTCAGGATTTTGTGTCTCATCGACAGCCTCCGATGATGTGCTCTCCTCGCTTTTACTGTCCTCAGGAACCTCTTCGCTAGCAGCAGCAGCGGCATGATCAGTTTCTTCTTGATAACCGAAGTCACAATCATTCAATGCCTCGATCATGAGACGATCTTCCTCCTCACGGGCTGCTCCCGGTATAACAAGAAGATGAGTCGTTACTGCCATTGGTGAAGGTGATCGTACAGCTTCCTCTTCTCTGGGCTCCGCAGCTTCTTCTCTCTGCTCAATTTCTTCTCTTGGCTCTGTTGCCTCCTCTCTTTGTTCAATGTCCTCCCTCTGTTCTGGACTAAACTCAGAAACAGGGGTAGGAGATGGCATGGTGATTCCAGCCGCAGTGTTCATCACTACCGAAGACAAAATTTACCTTGGAGGAGAAACTGTTCTCTTCTTTCTTCTGTGAGCTAGCTTCTTCTTTCTATGCAGAGGCCTCTCAGGACTCTCTATATTTACTACCTCGACCTATTTCTAAATAGAGGTCGGTGTAGCTGCTTCATCTCGAGTGGACTCGGCCAATTGTCTAGATTGGGATCTAGTAGTGACCTTCTCTGATGAATGTTCCAAGATCAATTTCTTCTTCACAGCTGGAGAAGAAGGCTCTTCTCTCATTCTCTTCTTCTTCTTGACTGGAGATTTAACAACCTTCAGAGAAATTCTTAAAGGTTGGTTAACTTCCTCAGGGAAATTGGCTTCTCTGGAAGCTTCCAATGGATCGTCCACTGGCTCATGTTCTTCATCGTTATTGGGAGCTAATGTGTCAGTCGCTCCTTTCTTCAGACGATTTGCTGTTGCAAAACTATCAACGAGGCTGTAGTTTTTAGCAAAAGTATTTGCAGCTGTGTAAAACTGTGAATAAGTATACAGCATTCTAGGACCAGCATCAGTTCTGTTTGGCATCGAGAACACAGTCTTTGTGTCTCGAGCATTATAGTAAGCCCATGCTCTCGCATCGTCAATTTGGTACCCCGTCCCTTGTAGGCAAGTGATTGCGTTGCCCACGTGGAATTGGTCATAACCAAATTGACGAGCGAAGCGGCTCGGCAGATATGGTTCAAGGAAGCATTCCTCTTCAAATCTGTATACTAGATGTGATGGTCAGATCGTCTTCAGCCATTCAAAAGATACTCGACCTATTGGTTGCCTCCCAAGGTCAATCAGATTTGCTGCAATATGCTCATAACCAGTTAGAGAAGGAGAACAAAGAAAATTCCATCCTTTGTCGAGGTTCAGAATTCGTCTACAATCCCTCAGACTAGTGTATATCCACCTGCTCTGTGAGAATCTGCACAGAAAACTGCCACCAACTGCTCCCATGGCAGGGTTCATCAAGGATGGATGATGCAAGAGCAACCATCCGAATAAGTAGGTGTAGGGTAACTCCAGTCTAGGAAAGATACCCTTATCACCCTTGTACTTGAGCATAGAATCAACATACAGACGAAGACCTGCATTTATCCTACAGGTCATCGCTGATAGTAAATCCATCCAGTAGCCGAAGACTAACCGGACAGTAGCAAAAAGAACACCACGATGGAAGCGGTCTACAGCACTTGCTCCAGGCACGACGAATCGACGTAGCCAGTACGTCAAAAATCCTGCCAGCTGGACTTGTTTAGACATGGACCTGTAGCCCATTCTTATAAAGCTCTCCACAAATTCTCCAGTCTTAAGAGGAGGATATTGGTGTTCATCATCAACTCTGATATCCATTCTCTTATTCTCCTCCATCAGCTTTAGCACTTCACTGTTGCTGAGGGGATGGAAGAAATCAGGGTTGCATGAATCATGATCTTTTGTCTTTTTCTCAATAATGTGGTTGAGAAAAAGATAAGTCAACCATTTGGATGAATAGCATGTGCCAGCAGAGCCACTTTGGTAATATAAAGAGCATATGTTATAATGATACAGAAGCTCATCAAAGACTTCCACCATCTTTGAATTCTCTCGACGAAGTCTATCTAATTCGTCGTTGGTCGGGACGTACTCCTCGTAAGGCAACTCACCCATTGGTAAATATGAGATATACGTCATCTCATGGAGAGCCAAGCCCATCTCCTCGCAGGGCGTCATGAACGTCCCTGTCCTGTAGTTATACCTCTCTGCCAGAGCCAAAAATAGATGAGGATTTGGAAAGAAGCCGTATACAGTAGCGTGTCCGCATTATACAGATCAATTTCTCTGAGTTTATCTTCAAACTGGACCAGTATCCAGTTAGCTATGCAGCTCCATCTTTTGATGTCTGGGTTTACCAGACCTGTCAGCCGGATATCTTGATCTGGATATCTACCCTCCGCTTTGGCATACTCGTTGGCAAAAATCGGTGTCCTTACCGGCAGCAATAAAGACGAATTCTCAGGAGGGATACAACCCGACTTCAACCCTCTCAGTAGAGTGCCGTGTCGCTCAGAAGAACTATAAAACATGTCCCTGTTGTTCGGACCTTTCTTGGCACATATCTTTCCCGTACGTGCATGTTGGAGGGGAGTGATGTCCCATTCCATCCTCCTAGGATGGCTCGCATGAGCATATCTTGCTAGTGGAAGGCATCTAGCTAGGTCTGGTAACTTGATCAATTTCTCCTTCTATTGGAAAGTTCTCGACTCAACTTGGGGTCTTGGTTGAGAACTTTTATCAATAGCGTCGCCGAAGAGGAACATAGGCTTCTTATGAGTGACAGCATCAGCAGATTGCAAAGGTTGTCCATTTATCAGACTTAGCAAAGTCTCGTTATCCTGTGCTATCAAAATAGCCTGACGAGAAGAAGAAAGGGCATACTGTGGAAAGAGTACATGAGATAAGTCTTCTTTGAAATCTGGCTCAGCTAAAGTTCCTACAAATGTTTCATATTCAGGATCTTCTCTGGTATCAACTGCATCCAAAAGAAGAAAGCAGAATTTAGTACAAGTCAAGTCAGAAATTCTGTCATCAGATTGTGTAGATATCAGACTGCGCAAGCATCAGATTGCGCAGATATCAAACTGCGCAAACATCAGATTGCGCAGATATCAAACTGCACAAACATCAGATTGCACAGATATCAGACTGCGCAAGCATCAGATCGCGCAGATGTCAGATCGCGCAAACATCAGATTGCGCTGACAATCTCGCACAAATCAGACAATTGCGCTGACTTTTGCCAGTACAATTCAATCGATTACGCGAGAGGATATTCTTCATAAAAATGAAGAATAATGTGTTCGTGCAACCAAAACCCTAAAAAGGGGTGGCGCAGTATGATCACATATCTAAAAAGTGATGGATTTTAAGATCCAGCAAAGTCAAAAAACCCTAAAAAGAGTTTTCGATCGGGTTGTCTACCTCGCAAAGCAGGGTGCGCAGTTTCATGACAGGAAGGACGAGGCGCAACACGAGTCGAAGACTCGGCGGGGGCCTTGCCCTTGTCGGCGGCGGAGGAACGCTTGGGAGCCATGAGATCGACGGAGAAGAAAGGCTGAAGTCGGAGTAGGCTCGGGGTTTCTCTCTCTCAAACATAATAAAAGCAAGTAAAAAATAACTTGAAGGATCGAGGGAACTATTTATAGTTTTCAAAGAACAAACGGCCATCACAGATTGTGCCGAAAAAGCAGGGGCTGATTCATCCGATTGCGCAGACAGCTCAACATATGCGCAACTTGATTTTGAATTCAAAATTCAAAGTATTTCGAAATTTTGAATAAATTCAACTTTCGAAAACTTTGAAGGGGGTCTTGTAGGTCCTAAAAAATCAAGTTGCACCCATCAACAAAGTCATAAAAATCAAGAAAAACAACTTTCAAATAAACTGCGCAGACATCAGATTGCGCATAATCCAGATGGCGCAGACTGGACTGCGCACACTCTCAAGTGCGCAAGCTGACGTGGCCATATCATCATTACCTGACACAATCAAATCTTCTGACAACTGACAGCTCAAAGAACGAGGAGACTGTTCGTTTATTGTGCCGCACAGCGCTCGAGGACAGCTGTACATACAGCGCACTCTGTCTGCAGCGCAGTCCATGCCAGTGCCATCCATCCTAGCGCCATCCATCCTAGCGCAATCCGAAGTCTGTGCAATGTATGTGGCGCACTTCATCATGACAATTGACAAAAGTACACGTGGCATTCATGCCATCAATTGCTCGTTATGTGGCAACCGTCTGCACACGATCATGCTCATTTCAATCAAATGATGCCATGTGTCCAAGACAGTTGGCCCACGACCAGACCACTTCCTGCGCAGTCTGATGCTGCGTAATCCAGTGCCTGCGCAATCTAACTTGCGCCATTCAGAATAACTAAAAGTTAGTTATTTCCAGAACTCTATAAATAGAGTTTCAAGTCTTCATTCAAGAAGATCAGACATAAAGTTCAAAAATATCAGAGAGTTCAGGAGTTCTTGCCCAAGTGCTGCTGCATTCTTCCGAGGCTTTTGCCTTCAAAGTCAGAGGCTACCGTCTTCAAAGTTCACATCGTCCAAGGGATAAAGCAATCGTCTTCTAGATTGGATTCCTACAGTTATACTTTTCCATAATTCTTGTAATCTTTACAAAGTTTATATCAATAAAGTTCATACTTTTGTTTTTGTAAACACTATTCTCGTCAACACCTTTCTAGCTTCAGTATTATTTGATTCTGGACACGGATAGGATTGGAGCCCGAGTCATTATCAGTAAGGCTCAATATACTTACTGGTAACGGACTTGTGGGAGCAGATAGAGTATTTTCCTCGTGTCAGATCGTAGTTAGCGGTAGAGAGTTCCCCGCTAGATTGATAGAGTTTCCGATAGCCGATTATGATGTGGTCTTAGGGATGGATTGGTTGAGGGACCAGTATGCTAGGATAGACTGCCATATCGGCAGGGTTATTTTTAGCATTCTAGGCGAGCCAGAGTTTTCCTTTTCCTGAGGCGAAGTTGAACCTTCTCCTCTAGTATTGCGGATGGCAGTAGTAGCAGTACAGTTACCTCGGATAGTCGAGGAGTTTCCAGATGTCTTCCCCGAAGAGCTTCCAGGGATGCCGCCAGAGCGGGAGATCGAGTTCACCATCGACTTGATTCCCGGAACAGTCCCAGTGTCAGAGAGAGTCTACAGGATGGCGCCGTCAGAATTAGAGATATTGTACAAGTTGATTGAAGAACTTAGAACCAAGGGATTCATTCGTACAAGTGGATCGCTTTGGGGAGCCCCCATGCTTCTTGTGAAAAAGAAGGATGGTACGTCCAGATTATGTATAGATTATCGTACCTTGAACTCTGTGACAATCAAGAACAGATACCCTCTTCCGAGGATAGATGACTTGTTTGATCAACTCAAGGGGGCAGCAGTATTCTCGAAGATCGACTTGCACTCTGTATACCATCAGATCAGAGTCAGAGAGCAGGACATCCCGAAGACAGCTTTCAGATCTAGGTATGGACATTAGGAGTTCCTTGTGATGCCATTTGGAGCAACCAATGCACCGGCTGTATTCATGGACCTCATGAATCGTATCTTCATACCTTATTTGGATCAGTTCGTGATTGTGTTCCTAGACGACATCCTGGTCTACAGCAAAGGTGAGGCGGAGCATGAACAGCATCTCAGAGTTGTTCTTCAGATTCTCAGAGAGCACCAGTTGTATGCCAAGTTTAGTAAATACGAGTTCTGGCTCGATCGTATTTCGTACTTGGGCCATATCATCACCAGAGGAGGATTAGAAGTGGATCCCTAGAAGATCGTGGCCATTGAGACATGGCCAGTGCCCAGCACGGTTGCAGAAGTTCGCAATTTTCTTGGATTGGCTGGCTACTACCGTCGATTTGTTTTGGACTTTACTCGGATTTCAGTACCACTGACCCAGTTGACCCACAAGGATGTGCAGTTTGCTTGGACATCAGAGTGCCAGGATTCTTTTGAGAAGTTGAAGCGAGGCTTGATGACGGCACCCATTCTCACGTTTCTAGATAGAACTGGAGGATTCTCAGTATATTGCGATGCTTCAGGCAGAGGTTTAGGATGTGTTCTGATGCAACATGGGAAGGTAATAGCTTACGCATCATGACAACTTTGTGATCATGAGAGAAATTATCCAACCCATGACTTGGAATTGGCAGCAGTAGTGTTTGTACTTAAGTTGTGGAGGCACTACTTGTACGGAGATAGGGTGGAGATTTTCACCGACCACAAGAGCCTGAAGTATGTTTTCACCCAAAAGGATATTAACATGCGTCAGAGGAGATGGCTGGAGCTTCTTGTGGATTATGATGTCAACTTGCAGTATCACCCAGGGAAGGCCAACGTTGTTGCAGATGCATTGAGCAGGAGAGCCGGAGTTTATTTTCTAACAGCGCAACCAGAGCTGTTAGCAGATCTTCAGAAGATGAATATAGAAGTTATCCTTCCTACTAGTGTGGCATTGATGGCCATCATGTAAGTTCAGTCCACTATAGTCGAGAGGATCCGGATGGCTCAGACAGCAGATTCTAAGCTTCAGCGACTCAGAGCAGAGTGTGAGGCAGAACGAAGGCCAGAGTTATATATCCATAAAAATGGTACACTTCGACATGGTAAGCGTCTTTGTGTACCCAGTGGAGATATCAGACATGAAGCCATGACCGAAGCTCACAGTTCTCAGTATTCGATTCATCCCGGTTGTCACGCCCCAACCCGGAATAACCCGAATCATCGTCCTCGCTTGGGGCGTGATGCCGCACGAGCCTGGAGTTGCGCTCGTGCAAGGCAAGATAACAAGTTCTCAAATGGTTATCTTTGAGTTGAACGTTAACAACGAAAGACAAAACAGAGTATATAAAAATGATTCACTTTATTGATATTCGAAATCAGATTATAAAGGCTTTCGATAGCCCAACGGAATTTGCCAGATTGGCTACAACACTCAGGTTCTCTCTTGCCCATAAAGGATTTCACCGTTCTATACATCATGCCTTCTATATCTCGGCCGCATCAATCCTGTCGCGAATCCGAGCGTCAATGCGATCGCACGCTTCAATACGCTTCGGCATTCCAAGCCTCAACGTGTTCAAGCGAAGCTCCACCGCGAGTAGACCATCCCTGAACCTGCTAGCAAACTAGTGGGGGATTAGTACTTTCGTCCTCGCTGTACTGATCAAAAAACCCACTTAACAAACCGATATTTAGTATTGTATTGATTCATGCAAACATACAATTTAGTTCTCTTTCTATGTTCTCCTTAGGATGATTTCATAGCATATTCGAAGACTGTAAAGCATGGCAAGCATGTTATTCAATTCGCATAAGTAAACAGACAAACAATCTCGTGTTTGATTCGTGGCGCAACTTAGCAATATCGACGCACTCGCCCTTGCACCGACGCAAGGTGAATACGCCTATCCATTTTCCCTGTCATATTATAAGTGCTCGCTATTCAGGATCCATCCATGCAGGATATATGCATACCTTGCACTTCCAAACCCGTCGCCCTTAACTATATGAAGGTCACTAGCTTTCCGGGCTAGAATGGACTTATATTTATCGAATCGAAACATAAGACGATATTAACTCCGTGCGGTTGCTAACCATCATCGGAGGCCACCGAAATAATTGCAGCAAGTGGCTTATCACATTCACCAGACGGTCGCTACCCATCTAAATAAAGTGCACCAACAATACCGAAAACGAATCCCTCCTAGGACGAACGGTCCCAGCGCCCTGGCGCGCCGCGTTCGAGGGAATACCCATGCACGGGCTTTTATATCTTTAAGTCCATTTGACCATGCAACGAATCTTATCTTTCATACAACCAAGCAAGTTCGCTTATCTCTATTTCAATTGGCACAACGCCCGAATGTCCTCAACGAACGCCCGAAGGCCGTAAACATTTCGAAGGCACCATGCCGCCTTATCATCTCGTATTTCTTCCGTTAACTTTCTATGTTCTTACGTCTCATACTTCATTTCAATATTTCAATGACATCATGCCTCAACTCAATGCTCGTCAACCGAACGACCCGAAGGTCTCGAACACCTTTCGAGGCATTATGTCATATCCGACAGTTCCGCCACATTCATGCCACAACTGTATTCTTTCGCAACGAAGCCATCTTTTATTATCACATGTACTAAGGCACATTTCGACCGTATTTTCGATGTTCTATGACTTAGCATTCAATGTCCGTGGCTTGCGCGCTAGGGCGCTCGTCTATTGTCTTTCAACGTTCTAGCCGTTCTAACTCGTACGCGAAGGCACGGTATGGTTCGTGCACTAAGGCACTCGCCGAGTACAGTTATCCCATATTCTTATGGCTTGCGCACCGAGGTGCTCGCCTTTGCGATATCCAATGTTCCATAGCGACACGTACGTCTGCCGTACGATTCATTACAATTGTTCTATCTAGTGTTCGACACGCACTACGTTTAACTCTCTATCGAGCCACGCCCGTGGCGATGATAGGTTAACTCAGCATTCAATAATATGTATTTTACTTAAGCATGACGGAGTAGGAAAGAGAGTTAATGTCCCCCCACCTTGAGTCGATACGCCTTATCGTTTCGTCGAGCCGTTGCGGCTCGATTTCATAACTTTGTTGCACGGGCAACTCTCCTGACTTAGCCATTCGAGCACTTCGCACTTCATTGAATTATACGTCCGATTTGGCTTACCGTGCCAATGCTTCCGTCCTTCGCAAGGCGACGATTTGCTTTCGCGGACCCCTTACTGAATAAGGCAAAAGATCGACCTCTAATATTTCAGCGTAAACGTATAGCCTGCACATGAAACCAACTAAAATCATTACTTGCATCGATTTGGACTTGCGCCTTGGTCGATTCAATTTCTTAGAATCTTCGAGCCGTCTCAACACACTTATCCTTCGAGGCAACGCGGCGCTTCGCATCGATTCACTCGATGCATTCTTTCGGACAAAGCAACTCTTTGCATCGACTTAGTTCGATGCATTGCTCGGGACAACTTAACACTTTGTATCGATTCGTATCGATACGTAATCGGGTCAACGCAACTCTTCGAGTCAACGACTCAGTATAATGCACCGTACGGGGGGGGGGGGGCATTACATAATATACCACTCAAAACAAGGTTCGTCCCGAACCGAAACCGGTACTAAATTTCCAAGGGTTTCATTAGATCACTCCACGATCTCGTCTCACTATTGTTTGGATCGAACAACTTAGTTTGGAATTATACACAGATTTTAGGCGTCCCACCAATATATGTATTTCAACCAAGCTCAGTTGTAAGATATCGGAACAACACAAACACGTAACTTCTCATTCTCAATAACTTGCCATCTCGTATTCTCGAGCGGACTTGGCTCTGTTACTTGTTCTCGCAATTCTAGCGTACATGCTTTCTGATACATACGCGATCCTCCAACAAAAGTTAAGGCACACGATGCGATTCAAAAATTGCATTTCTCACTATGTATGTTTCATCGGGACTATCAATTCGATGCGTCGCGTCAAGCCGTCGTGCATCCGATCACAACGAGTCTCCGCAACGTCTTGCGTTCGGCGTCACTATCCAACGATTTTTGATGTTTCACCTTGTATCCTATCTCGACATGATTCTCTTTTGTTGACTTGCAAAAGCATCAACATTCAGGACTACGTCCGCTAGGTGACTTATATAGACACCGTGCTCAAATCCTTCCGACGCAAGTTTAAATTGACATTGCACAAAGGCCACAATCTATCCGACATGACAGTTTACATCGAGGCGACCGTGCTCAAGACAACGATCACCTTTTTATATGAAGGTCCTTACGATACGCCTTACATTCGATTCCTAACGAGTATGAATTCACTAGCCAAATTCCCAACTTATCTTTCTCGCAACATCGAACATAAGTTCAATTCACACAATCTCAATTGCAAGGTGAATCCGAATCTAACGACATGACTCGTAAGTCTTTCCCTTATCGTTCCCTCTCGTGCATAGCACGATTCTCGCAATCGCCTATCCGAATCACCAAGTTCGTTGGTGAATTTCTAGTTTGATCGTCGGCCAACATAACCATTCAAATATTCATTCCGACGAATACTCAAATCTAACTATATCATTCTCAATCGAAAGTTGTTCCAACAATTCTCGATCGCCTAGACTTATCGTCAATATGAACCACATTATATTTGTTATCGATGCAATCTCATATACGATATCGCATGGGTCATCTTACGGTCTGCAACATTCAATTTGATTTGGCGGTCAAGTCTTCTAGGGTCAGTTTCCCCGAAGCTACGCTCGATAATTGTGGATCATCACCGAAGGACAGTTTACTACGAACCATGCTATATCTTATTTCGGAGCCAAATCACGTTCCGACGATTTCTATGCGACTACCCAAATCCGTACATAACCATTCTATCGGCGCAACTGATGCGCAACTATCCTCCGAGTAAAGTCATGCACGGCCGTCGATGATTCCACAATTTACGAAACATCTACTCGTATCGAGTTCGAGTCTATCTTATTTCACAGTCAACACACGAGATGCTATACGCATCGAGCAATCATCGATGACTTATAGTCTCGTCTTTGATCAATCACAAAATTTACGATCAACCAAGTTCGTTCATTCTCGTATCGTTATCTACAAGATTTGACAGCACGAGGCACACTCTATTTTGTATTCTCACATCGTTTACGTTTCCTTACGTATCGATCTCGATACGCCGTATCCATTTTGATAACGTAAGGGTCAACTTTGAATCCGTTTCAACGTCAACTTAACTCGCATCGCATAAATCCAAGTTCGCAACGAACTTTTCCTTACGTATCAGCTCGTTCTCCGATTTGCCGCATCCCGCTATACTTTGATCGCGTAACTGAGTCACCGATTATCCAACATCGAACCCTCAAGTCATACGATCTCGTCCTCTAAGTTTCGTGCATTTTTAGTCGTACTCAAATGAGTTTCGCCGTAACGTAACCAACTATTTCTTAGGCACGATTACCCGCGTCAACCAACTTTCTTACCGAAGTCGCACATCGTATGATTCTATTGAAATTCACATCGCCCAACATTCTAATCGAAATCGCAAGTCGTACAATTCGATTTGCCTAGTTGAACATTTTTATCGAGATCGCAAGTCGTATGATTCGATTATAATTTGTATCGCCCAATATTTTTATCGAGTTCGCAAGTCATGCGGTTCGATTTCAACGTTTCGAGTTTCCTATCCCGTCGATCCGATTGTTGCCTCAAGGCATAATCGTTTCGCTAGTTCCCGTCATTCGACCGATACATAAATTTTTCAATCGACGTATCATTCAATGATACAAGCCCTACCTTATCGTTCTAACCGAACATCGAAGAACACTTGCATCAACATGCCGTTATACAATTTCTCAATCGAGTCTCGGTGCTATCCCGTCCGTTGTGGACAAACCTTCCGTAATTCTCACAAACCGTCGATGCAATTCATCGCACAAGTGGTATTACATATACCACTCGGAATCGAGCCATTCATTGCATCGGTGGTATGCCATATACCACCCAGAAATTAAGTTACTTTCATCGTAACGTACTCTTTTACGAACCAACTATCTCTTCCGACTCACGATTTCCGCAGTGATCGTGCTTGATCACAACCGTAGCTCTGATTAATCAAAATCCGACGCAACTCGGCCAATACATTCATTTGCCAACACAAGCTCGATGCGCAACCGAACTGATTTTGTTTCTCGATTTATAACTTTCGTTTTCTTCCGTTGTATCTTGTACAAAAGTTCATTCTCAATATCCGTCGCACTTTTTGCAATGATTACTTTTGATACGCGTTGCACCATGTGTAATAATTTTACTTTCAATACGCATTGCACATTGTGCAATGATTTATTTCTGATATTTACCGCACCTCGTGCATCAATTTATCTTCGACATCTGTTGCACCTCGTGCAACATTTTATTTCCGACATTCAAAGTCAATGCTCAAATCCGTTCGACACTTTCGATATTGACTTATCGCTTTTCATCGCAACGCACATTCAATATTTGACTTATCGCTTTTCCTCGCAACGCACATTCAAAATCGATATGTGAATCCGTTCGACACATTCAATATCAACTTTCATTTTCTTTTCAACGCCTCATTTACAATCAACGCGTGGCAATTGCTGCAGCAACATTCTACGACTTTCATTATATTGATGCAACCAATATTTCTCGTATCGTTCGTTGCAAACAATGAATATCTCGAATTTCAATTCATGACGTGTTGCATCTGCAGCAACAAATCATTGAATTCATATCTCGCAACTTGTTGCGCTTATAGCAACAAACCTTTTCCGACTTTTCTCGCAAATACCATGTAATTTCCAAAATAACACGCGATGAAATTACATGATTTGTATTAGACTTATTGTATGGATCATCCAGTGCGGCATCGAGTAGAGTCGAGAGTGATTTCGATTGGTGGTGGCAACTTTTAGAACTGAAATAAAGCAAGCGTCCAGAGGAAATTGAGCCTAGAGCTCTGATACCAATTTGTCACGCCCCGACCCGGAATCACCCGAATCATCGTCCTCGCATGGGGCGTGATGACGCACGAGCCTGGAGTTGCACTCGTACAAGGCAAGATGACAGGTTCTCAAATGGTTATCTTTGAGTTGAACGTTAACAACGAAAGGTAAAACAGAGTATATGAAAATGATTCACTTTATTGATATTCGAAATCAGATTACAAAGGCTTTCGATAGCCCAACGGAATTTGCCAGATTGGCTACAACACTCAGGTTCTCTCTTGCCCACAAAGAATTTCATCGTTCCATATATCATGCCTTCTATATCTCGGCCGCATCAATCCTGTCGCGAATCCGAGCGTCAATGCGATTGCACGCTTCAATACGCTTCGGCATTCCAAGCCTCAACGCGTTCAAGCGAAGCTTCGCCGCGAGCAGACCAATCCCTGAACCTGCTAGCAAACTAGTGGGGGATTAGTAATTTCGTCCTCGCTGTACTAATAAAAAAACCCATTTAACAAACCAATATTTAGTATTGTATTGATTCATGCAAACATACAATTTAGTTCTCTTTCTATATTCTCTTTAGGATGAGTTCATGGCATATTCGAAGACTGTAAAGCATGGCAAGCATGTTATTCAATTCGCATAAGTAAACAGGCAAGCAATCTCGTGTTTGATTCGTGGCATAACTTAGCAATATCGACGCACTCGCCCTTGCACCGATGCAAGGTGAATACGCCTATCCGTTTTTCATGTCATGTTTTAAGTGCTCGCTATTCAGGATCCATCCATGCAGGATATATGCATACCTTGCACTTCCAAACCCGTCGCCCTTAACTATATGAAGGTTACTAGCTTTCCGGGCTAGAATGGACTTATATTTATCGAATCGAAACATAAGACGATGTTAACTCCGTGCGGTTGCTAACCATCATCGGAGGTCACCGAAATAATTGCAGCAAGTGGCTTATCACATTCACCAGACGGTCGCTACCCATCTAAATAAAGTGCACCAATAATACCGAAAATGAATCCCTCCTAGGCCGAACGGTCCCAGCGCCCTGGCGTGCCGCGTTCGAGGGAATACCCATGCACGGGCTTTTATATCTTTACGTCCATTTGACCATGCAATGAATCTTTTCTTTCATACAACCAAGCAAGTTCGCTTATCTCTATTTCAATTGGCACAACGCCCGAATATCCTCAACTAACGCCCGAAGGCCGCGAACATTTCGAAGGCACCATGCCGCCTTATCATCTCGTATTTCTGCCGTTAACTTTCTATGTTCTTACATCTCATACTTTGTTTCAATGTTTCAATGGCATCATGCCTCAACTCAATGCTCGTCAACCGAACGACCCGAAGGTCTCGAACACCTTTCGAGGCATTATGTCATATCCGACAGTTCCGTCACATTCATGCCACAACTGTATTCTTTCGCAACGAAGCCATCTTTTATTATCTCATGCACTAAGACACGTTTCGACCGTATTTCCGATGTTCTATGACTTAGCATTCAATGTCCGTGGCTTGCGCGCTAGGGCGCTCGCCTATTGTCTTTCAATGTTCTAGCAGTTCTAACTCGTGCGCGAAGGCACGGTATGGTTCGTGCACTAAGGCACTCGCCGAGTACAGTTATCCCATATTCTTGTGGCTTGCGCATCGAGGCGCTCGTCTTTGCGATATCTAATATTCCATAGCGACTCGTACGTCTGCCGTACGATTCATTTCAATTGTTCTATCTAGTGTTCGACACGCACTACGTTTAACTCTCTATCGAGCTATGCCCGTGGCGTTGATAGGTTAACTCAGCATTCAATAATATGTATTTTACTTAAGCATGACGGAGTAGAAAAGAGAGTTAATGTCCTCCCACCTTGAGTCGATACGCCTTATCGTTTCGTCGAGCCGTTGCGGCTCGATTTTATAACTTTGTTGCACGGGTAACTCTCCTGACTTAGCCATTCGAGCACTTCGCGCTTCATTTAATTATACGTCCGATTTGGCTTACCGTGCCAACGCTTCCGTCCGTCGCAAGGCGACGATTTGCTTTCGCGGACCCCTTACTGAATAAGGCAAAAGATCGACCTCTAACATTTCAGCGTAAACGTATAGCCTGCACATGAAACCAACTAAAATCATTACTTGCATCGATTTGGACATGCGCCTTGGTCGATTCGATTTCTTAGAATCTTCGAGCCGTCTCAACACACTTATCCTTCGAGGCAACTCGGCGCTTCGCATCGATTCGCTCGATGCATTCTTTCGGACAAGGCAACTCTTTGCATCGACTTAGTTCGATGCATTGCTCGGGACAACTTAACCCTTTGTATCGATTCGCATCGATATGTAATCGGGTCAACGCAACTCTTCGAGTCAACGACTCAGCATAATGTACCGTGCGGAGCGGGACATTACATAATATACCACTCAAAACAAGGTTCGTCCCGAACCGAAACCGGTACTAAATTTCCAAGGGTTTTATCAGATAGCTCCACGATCTCGTCTCACTATCGTTTGGATCGTACAACCTAGTTTGGAATCATACACATATTTTAGGCGTCCCACCAATATATGCATTTCAACCAAGCTCAGTTGTAAGATATCGGAACAACGCAAACACGTAACTTCTCATTCTCAATAACTTGCCATCTCGTATTCTCGAGCGGACTTGGCTCTGTTACTTTTTCTCGTAATTCTAGCGCATATGCTTTCTGATACATACGCGATCCTCCAACAAAAGTTAAGGCACACGATGCGATTTAAAAATCGTATTTCTTACTATGTATGTTTCATCGGGACTATCAATTCGATGCGTCGCGTCAAGCCGTCGTGCATCCGATCACAACGAGTCTCCGCAACGCCTTGCGTTCGGCGTCACTATCCAACGATTTCTGATGTTTCACCTTGTATCCTATCTCGACATGATTCTCTTTTGCTGACTTGCAAAAGCATCAACATTCAGGACTACGTCCGCTAGGTGACTTACCTAGACACCGTGCTCAAATCCTTCCGACGCAAGTTTAAATTGACATTGCACAAAGGCCACAATCTATCCGACATGACAGTTTACATCGAGGCGACCGTGCTCAAGACAACGATTGCCTTTTTACACGAAGGTCCTTACGATACACCTTACGTTCGATTCCTAACGAGTATGAATTCACTAGCCAAATTCCCAACTTATCCTTCTCGTAACATCGAACATAAGTTTAATTCACACAATCTCAATTGCAAGGTGAATCCGAATCTAACGACATGACTCGTAAGTCATTCCCTTATCGTTCCCTCTCGTGCATAGCACGATTCTCGCAATCGCCTATCCGAATCACCAAGTTCGTTGGTGAATTTCTAGTTTGATCGTCGGCCAACATAACCATTCAAATATTCATTCCGACGAATACTCAAATCTAACTATATCATTCTCAATCGAAAGTTGTTCCAACAATTCTCGATCGCCTAGACTTATCGTCAACATGAACCACATTGTATTTGTTATCGATGCAATCTCATATGCGATATCGCATGGGTCATCTTACGGTCTGTAACATTCAATTTGATTTGGCGGTCAAGTCTTCTAGGGTCAGCTGCCCCGAAGCTACGCTTGATAATTGTGGATCATCACCGAAGGACAGTTTACTACGAACCATGCTATATCTTATTTTGGAGCCAAATCACGTTCCGACGATTTCTATGCGACTACCCAAATCCGTGCATAACCATTCTATCGGCGCAACTGATGCGCAACTATCCTCCGAGTAAAGTCATGTACGGCCGTCGATAATTCCATAATTTACGAAACATCTACTCGTATCGAGTTCGAGTCTATCTTATTTCGCGGTCAACACACGAGATGCTATATGCATCGAGCAATCGTCGATGACTTATAGTCTCGTCTTTGATCAATCACAAAATTTACGATCAACCAAGTTCCTTCATTCTCGTATCGTTATCTACAAGATTTGACAGCGCGAGGCACACTCTATTTTGTATTCTCACATCGTTTATGTTTTCTTACGTATCGATCTCGATACGCCGTATCCATTTTGATAACGTAAGGGTCAACTTTGAATCCGTTTCAACATCAACTTAACTCGCATCGCATACATCCAAGTTCGCAACGAACTTTTCCATACGTATCAGCTCGTTCTCCGATTTGCCGCATCTCGCTATACTTTGATCGCGTAACTGAGTCACCGATTATCCAACATCGAACCCTCAAGTCATACGATCTCGCCCTCTAAGTTTCGCGCATTTTCAGTCGTACTCAAATGAGTTTCACCGTAACGTAACCAACTATTTCTTAGGCACGATTACCCGCGTCAACCAACTTTCTTACCGAAGTCGCACATCGTATGATTCTATTGAAATTCACATCGCCCAACATTCTAATCGAAATCGCAAGTCGTGCAATTCGATTCGCCTAGTCGAATATTTTTATCGAGATCGTAAGTCGTATGATTCGATTATAATTTGTATCGCCCAATATTTTTATCAAGCTCGCAAGTCATGCGGTTCGATTTCAACGTTTCGAGTTTCCTATCCCGTCGATCCGATTGTTGCCTCAAGGCATAATCGTTTTGCTAGTTCCCGTCATTCGACCGACACATAAATTTTTCAATCGACGTATCATTCAATGATACAAGCCCCGCCTTATCGTTCTAACCGAACATCGAAGAACACTTGCATCAACATGTCGTTATACAATTTCTCAATCGAGTCTCGGTGCTATCCCGTCCGTTGCGGACAAACCTTCCGCAATTCTCATAAAACGTCGATGCAATTCATCGTACAAGTGGTATTACATATACCACTCGGAATCGAGCTATTCATTCCATCGGTGGTATGCCATATACCACCCAGAAATTAAGTTACTTCCGTCGCAACGTACTCTTTTACGAACCAACTATCTCTTCCGACTCACGATTTCCGCAGTGATCGTGCTTGATCACAACCGTAACTCTGATTAATCAAAATCCGACGCAACTCGGCCAATGCATTCATTTGCCAACAGAAGCTCGGTGCCCAACCAAACCGATTTTGTTTCTCGATTTATAACTTTTGTTTTCTTCCGTTGCATCTTGTGCAAAAGTTCATTCTCAATATCCGTCGCATTTCGTGCAACGATTACTTTTGATACGCGTTGCACCATGTGCAATAATTTTACTTTCAATACGTATTGCACATTGTGCAATGATTTATTTCTGATATTTACCGTACCTCGTGCATCAATTTATCTTCGACATCTGTTGCACCTCGTGCAACAGTTTATTTCCGACATTCAAAGTCAATGCTCAAATCCGTTCAACACATTCGATATTGACTTATCGCTTTTCATCGCAACGCACATTCGATATTTGACTTATCGCTTTTCCTCGCAACGCACATTCGAAATCGATATGTGAATCCGTTCGACACATTCAATATCAACTTTCATTTTCTTTTCAACGCATCATTTACAATCAACGTGTGGCAATTGCTGCAGCAACATTCCACGACTTTCATTGTATTGATGCAACCAATATTTCTCGTATCGTTATTTGCAAACAACGAATATCTCGAATTTCAATTCACAACATGTTGTATCTGCAGCAACAATTAATTGAATTCATATATCGCAACTTGTTGCGCTTATAGCAACAAATCTTTTCCGACTTTTCCCGCAAATACCATGTAATTTCTAAAACAACACGCGACAAAATTACATGATTTGTATTAGACTTATTTTATGGAACATCCAGTGCGGCATCGAGTAGAGTCGAGAGTGATTTCGATTGGTGGTGGACAACTTTTAGAACTGAAATGAAGCAAGCGTCCAGAGGAAATTGAGCCTAGAGCTCTGATACCAATTTGTCACGCCCCGACCCGGAATCACCCGAATCATCGTCCTCGCATGGGGCGTGATGTCGCACGAGCCTGGAGTTGCGCTCGTACAAGGCAAGATAACAAGTTCTCAAATGGTTATCTTTGAGTTGAACGTTAACAACGAAAGGCAAAACAGAGTATATGAAAACGATTCACTTTATTGATATTCGAAATCAGATTACAAAGGCTTTCGATAGCCCAACGAAATTTGCCAGATTGGCTACAACACTCAGGTTCTCTCTTGCCCACAAAGGATTTCACCGTTCCATACATCATGCCTTCTATATCTCGGCCGCATCAATTGTGTCGCGAATCCGAGCGTCAATGCGATCGCACGCTTCAATACGCTTCGGCATTCCAAGCCTCAACGCGTTCAAGCGAAGCTCCGCCGCGAGCAGACCAATCCCTGAACCTGCTAGCAAACTAGTGGGGGATTAGTACTTTCGTCCTCGCTGTACTGATCAAAAAACCCACTTAACAAACCGACATTTAGTATTGTATTAATTCATGCAAACATACAATTTAGTTCTCTTTCTATGTTCTCCTTAGGATGAGTTCATGGCATATTCGAAGACTGTAAAGCATGGCAAGCATGTTATTCAATTCGCATAAGTAAACAGGCAAGCAATCTCGTGTTTGATTCGTGACGCAACTTAGCAATATCGACGCACTCGCCCTTGCACCGACGCAAGGTGAATACGCCTATCCGTTTTCCCAGTCATGTTATAAGTGCTCGCTATTCAGGATCCATCCATGCAGGATATATGCATACCTTGCACTTCTAAACCCGTCGCCCTTAACTATATGAAGGTCACTAGCTTTCCGGGCTAGAATGGACTTATATTTATCGAATCGAAACCTAAGACGATGTTAACTCCCTGCGGTTGCTAACCATCATCGGAGACCACCGAAATAATCGCAGCAAGTGGCTTATCACATTCACCAGACGGTCGCTACCCATCTAAATGAAGTGCACCAACAATACCGAAAACGAATCCCTCCTAGGCCGAACGGTCCCAGCGCCCTGGCGCGCCGCGTTCGAGGGAATATCCATGCACGGGCTTTTATATCTTTAAGTCCATTTGACCATGCAACGAATCTTATCTTTCATACAACCAAGCAAGTTTGTTTATCTCTATTTCAATTGGCACAACGCCCGATTGTCCTCAACGAACGCCCGAAGGCCGCGAAAATTTCGAAGGCACCATGCCGCCTTATTATCTCGTATTTCTTCCGTTAACTTTCTATGTTCTTACGTCTCATACTTCATTTCAATGTTTCAATGGCATCATGTCTCAACTCAATGCTCGTCAACCGAACGACCCGAAGGTCTCGAACACCTTCCCAGGTATTATGTCATATCCGACAGTTCTGCCACATTCATGCCACAACTGTATTCTTTCGTAACGAAGCCATCTTTTATTATCTCATGCACTAAGGCACGTTTCGACCGTATTTCCGATGTTCTATGACTTAGCATTCAATGTCCGTGGCTTGCGCGCTAGGGCGCTCGCCTATTGTCTTTCAATGTTCTAGCCGTTCTAACTCGTGCACGAAGGCACGGTATGGTTCGTGCACTAAGGCACTCGCCGAGTACCGTTATCCCATATTCTTGTCGCTTGCGCTCCGAGGCGCTCGCCTTTGCGATATCCAATATTCCATAGCGACTCGTACGTCTGCCATACAATTCATTTCAATTGTTCTATCTAGTGTTCGATACGCACTATGTTTAACTCTCTATCGAGCCACGCCCGTGGTGTTGATAGGTTAACTCAGCATTCAATAATATGTATTTTACTTAAGTATGACGGAGTAGGAAAGAGAGTTAATGTCCCTCCACCTTGAGTCGATACGCCTTATCGTTTCGCCGAGCCATTGCGGCTCGATTTCATAACTTTGTTGCACGGGCAACTCTCCTAACTTAGCCATTCGAGCACTTCGCGCTTCATTGAATTATACGTCCGATTTGGCTTACCGTGCCAACGCTTTCGTCCGTCGCAAGGCGACAATTTGCTTTCGCGGACCCCTTACTGAATAAGGGAAAAGATCGACCTCTAACATTTCAGCGTAAACGTATAGCCTGCACATGAAACCAACTAAAATCATTACTTGCATCGATTTGGACTTGCACCTTGGTCGATTCGATTTCTTAGAATTTTTGAGCCGTCTCAACGCACTTATCCTTTGAGGCAATGCGGCACTTCGCATCGATTCGCTCGATGCATTCTTTCGGACAAGGCAACTCTTTGTATCGACTTAGTTCGATGTATTGCTCGGGACAACTTAACACTTTGTATCGATTCGCATCGATACGTAATCAGGTCAACGCAACTCTTCGAGTCAACGACTCAGCATAATGTACCGTGCGGAGCGGGACATTACATAATATACCACTCAAAACAAGGTTCGTCCCGAACCGAAACCGGTACTAAATTTCCAAGGGTTTCATTAGATAGCTCCACGATCTCGTCTCACTATCGTTTGGATCGTACAACCTAGTTTGGAATCATACACATATTTTAGGCGTCCCACCAATATATGCATTTCAACCAAGCTCAGTTGTAAGATATCGGAACAACGCAAACACGTAACTTCTCATTCTCAATAACTTGCCATCTCGTATTCTCGAGTGGACTTGGCTCTGTTACTTGTTTTCGTAATTCTAGCGCACATGCTTTCTGATACATACGCGATCCTCCAACAAAAGTTAAGGCACACGATGCGATTCAAAAATCGCATTTCTCACTATGTATGTTTCATCGGGACTATCAATTCGATGCGTCGCGTCAAGCTGTCGCGCATCCGATCACAACGAGTCTCCGTAACACCTTGCGTTCGGCATCACTATCCAACGATTTCTGATGTTTCACCTTGTATCCTATCTCGACATGATTCTCTTTTGTTGACTTGCAAAAGCATCAACATTCAGGACTACGTCCGCTAGGTGACTTACCTAGACACCGTGCTCAAATCCTTCCGACGCAAGTTTAAATTGACATTGCACAAAGGCCACAATCTATCCGACATGACAGTTTATATCGAGGCGACCGTGCTCGAGACAACGATCGCCTTTTTACACGAAGGTCCTTACGATACACCTTACGTTCAATTCCTAACGAGCATGAATTCACTAGCCAAATTCTGAACTTATCCTTCTCGCAACATCGAACATAAGTTCAACTCACACAATCTCAATTGCAAGGTGAATCCGAATCTAACGACATGACTCGTAAGTCATTCCCTAATCGTTCTCTCTCGTACATAGTACGATTCTCGCAATCGCCTATCCGAATCACCAAGTTCGTTGGTGAATTTCTAGTTTGATCGTCGGCCAACATAACCATTCAAATATTCATTCCGACGAATACTCAAATCTAACTATATCATTCTCAATCGAAAGTTGTTCCAACAATTCTCGATCGCCTAGACTTATCGTCAACATGAACCACATTGTATTTGTTATCGATGCAATCTCATATGCGATATCGCATGGGTCATCTTACGGTCTGTAACATTCAATTTGATTTGGCGGTCAAGTCTTCTAGGGTCAGCTGCCCCGAAGCTACGCTCGATAATTGTGGATCATCACCGAAGGACAGTTTACTACGAACCATGCTATATCTTATTTCGGAGCCAAATCACGTTCCGACGATTTCTATGCGACTACCCAAATCCGTACATAACCATTCTATCGGCGCAACTGATGCGCAACTATCCTCCGAGTAAAGTCATGCACGGCCGTCGATGATTCCGCAATTTACGAAACATCT
This sequence comes from Iris pallida, assembly GCA_029216955.1. Classification (NCBI taxonomy): domain Eukaryota; kingdom Viridiplantae; phylum Streptophyta; class Magnoliopsida; order Asparagales; family Iridaceae; genus Iris; species Iris pallida. The sequence continues at coordinate 18,553,537 of JANAVB010033820.1, forward strand.
ACTCGTATCGAGTTCGAGTCTATCTTATTTCGCGGTCAACACACGAGATGCTATACGCATCGAGCAATCGTCGATGACTTATAGTCTCGTCTTTGATTAATCACAAAATTTACGATCAACCAAGTTCGTTCATTCTTGTATCGTTATCTACAAGATTTGACAGCACAAGGCACACTCTATTTTGTATTCTCACATCGGTTAAGTTTCCTTACGTATCGATCTCGATACGCCGTATCCATTTTGATAACGTAAGGGTCAACTTTGAATCCGTTTCAACGTCAACTTAACTTGCATCGCATACATCCAAATTTGTAACGAACTTTTCCATATGTATCAACTCGTTCTCCGATTTGCCGCATCCCGCTATACTTTGATCGCGTAACTGAGTCACCGATTATCCAACATCGAACCCTCAAGTATACGATCTCGCCCTCTAAGGTTCGTGCATTTTCAGTCGTACTCAAATGAGTTTCGTCGTAACGTAACCAACTATTTCTTAGGCACGATTACCCGCGTCAACCAACTTTCTTACCGAAGTCGCACATCGTATGATTCTATTGAAATTCACATCGCCCAACATTCTAATCGAAATTGCAAGTCGTACAATTCGATTCGCCTAGTCGAACATTTTTATCGAGATCGCAAGTCGTATGATTCGATTATAATTTGTATCGCCCAATATTTTCATCGAGCTCGCAAGTCATGCGGTTCGATTTCAACGTTTCGAGTTTCCTATCCCGTCGATCCGATTGTTGCCTCAAGGCATAATCGTTTCGCTAGTTCCCGTCATTCGACCGACACATAAATTTTTTAATCGACGTATCATTCAATGATACAAGCCCCGCCTTATCGTTCTAACCAAACATCGAAGAACACTTGCATCAACATGTCGTTATACAATTTCTCAATCGAGTCTCGGTGCTATCCCGTCCGTTGCGGACAAACCTTCCACAATTTTTATAAAACATCGATGCAATTCATCGCACAAGTGGTATTACATATACCACTCGGAATCGAGCCATTCATTGCATCAGTGGTATGCCATATACCACCCAGAAATTAAGTTACTTCCGTCGCAACGTACTCTTTTATGAACCAACTATCTCTTCTGACTCACGATTTCCGTAGTGATCGTGCTTGATCACAACCGTAACTCTGATTAATCAAAATCCGACGCAACTCGGCCAATGCATTCATTTGCCAACACAAGCTCGGTGTGCAACCGAACCGATTTTGTTTCTCGATTTATAACTTTCGTTTTCTTCCGTTGCATCTTGTGCAAAAGTTCATTCTCAATATCCGTCGCCCGTGGCGTTGATAGGTTAACTCAGCATTCAATAATATGTATTTTACTTAAGCATAACGGAGTAGGAAAGAGAGTTAATGTCCCCCCACCTTGAGTCGATACGCCTTATCGTTTCGCCGAGCCGTTGCTGCTCGATTTTATAACTTTGTTGCACGGGCAACTCTCCTGACTTAGCCATTCGAGCACTTCGCACTTCATTGAATTATACGTCCGATTTGGCTTACCGTGCCAACGCTTCCGTCCGTCGCAAGGCGACGATTTGCTTTCGCGGACCCCTTATGAATAAGGCAAAAGATCGACCTCTAACATTTCAGCGTAAACGTATAGCCTGCACTTGAAACCATCTAAAATCATTACTTGCATCGATTTGGACTTGCGCCTTGGTCGATTCGATTTCTTAGAATCTTCGAGCCGTCTCAACGTACTTATCCTTCGAGGCAACGCGGCGCTTCGTATCGATTCGCTCGATGCATTCTTTCGGACAAGGCAACTCTTTGTATCGACTTAGTTTGATGCATTGCTCGGGACAACTTAACACTTTGTATCGATTCGTATCGATACGTAATCGGGTCAACGCAACTCTTCGAGTCAACGACTCAGCATAATGCACCGTGCGGAGCGGGGCATTACACCGGTGGCACGAAGATGTACCGTGATATCCATCAGCACTTTTGGTGGGATGGCATGAAGAGGGAGATAGCCCGGTTTGTCTCTCGAAGTTTGGTTTGCCAACAAGTTAAAGCTGAACATCAGAGGCCAGCTGGACTTCTTCAGCCCTTGCCAATTCTAGAATGGAAGTGGAAGCATATAACCATGGATTTCGTGACTGGATTACCTAGATCCCCGACTGGCAGAGATGCTATTTCGGTTATTATAGACAGGCTCACGAAGGAGGCTCATTTTCTCCCGTTCAGAGTTGGTCAGTCGACGGCTCAGCTAGCAGAGATGTACCTCAGGCAGATCGTCAGACTTTACGGTGTACCAGTCAGTATCACCTCGGACAGAGATTCAAGATTTACGTCGTACTTTTGGCCTAGCCTGCAAGAGAGTTTGGAAACTCGCCTCCAGTTCAGCTCCGCTTATCATCCGCAGACAGATGGTCAGTCAGAGCGTACCATACGAACCTTGGAAGACATGTTGAGATCTTGTACGCTCGACTTCGATGGATCATGGGAAGATCACCTGCACCTGGTGGAGTTCTCGTACAACAACAGTTTTTCGGCCAGTATCCAGATGGCACCGTTCGAGGCACTGTATGATAGGAAGTGCCGATCTCCGCTAGCATGGGACGATGTCGGAGAGAGACAGATGCTCGGTCCGGAAATGATTGCTCAGACCGTTGAAGTGGTCAGAAGAGTCAGAGATCATCTTCGAGTTGCCCAAGATCACCAGCGTCATTGGGCCGATTCTCATCGGCGCCCTCTTGAGTTTTTTGTCGGCGACCATGTATTCCTGAGGATTTTGCCTAACCGTGGCGTCATTCGTTTCGGCGTGCGGAAAAAGCTTAGTCCTAGGTATATAGGGCCATTTGACATTCTGGAGCGAGTAGGAGATGTATCCTATCGTCTCGTTCTTCCGCCGTTGTTACGTGAGGTGCATGACGTATTCTATGTATTCCAACTGCGACGGTATATCCCGGACCCGAGCCACATCCTGGATCATTCGGAATTTGTTGTTGGTACCAACCTTTCGTATGAGGAGAGGCTCGTGTCTATATTGGACCGAAGAGAGAAGACACTCAAGAACAAGACTATCAAGTTAGTCCGAGTTGCTTGGGGTCACCACTCCTTGGGTGAGTCAACCTGGGAGCATGAGGATGATATACGATCGCGATATCCCGACCTGTTTGACTCATGAGGTATAATATCTTTCTTATACCTCATGCCTTCGATTCCTTGCTTGCATGAATAATTAATTGATTACTTGATTAGTATAGCTTGCCTGTGAATAGTATAGCTTGTTCTTGTCCCTCTAGCCTCTTAATTAAATTCCGAGGACGAAATTCTTTTAAGGTGGGTAGAGTTATAATGACCGTGGTTCTTATTACGTATTTGGAATACGTATACGTATCTTGACTCGTATTTTATGTCTCCTGGCTTGGTCTATTTTGGGTTGGCTTGGTTCGGCTAGGCTTGGGTTGTTTATTGGTTCATCATGAACCAAAGGTGAACCCTCCTACCTACCACCACCCTCCTTATTTATAACCCCTTTCCTTTTCTCTCTCATCATTATTTCCTTCCTTCTTCATTTACTCTCCACCATTACTTCTTCAACCACCAGGAGGGAGAGAAAGAGAGCTTAGGCAAGTGCAAACTCGTTTCATGATGGATCTCAAGTTGTATTGTTCCATTCTCTTCCTTACTTGATTCTAAGTCTCTTTAGAACTTGGCATTTTTGGATTTGATGGATGGATTCTTGTAGATCTAAGTTTATAACTTTTCAGTTTTTCTTGGTTTTGATCTCTAAAACTTACTTATTTTCAAAAACTAATGGTTCTATGTTGTAGAGAATTCAATTTCATGCAGTTTTGGCTTTTGTTTCGCTTGATTTCGACTTCGGATGAGTAAGTTATGGCCATTACAAGTTTTCGAAACTTGTATGGCTGAACTTGCTGATTGGGGACGATGACCCCCATGCTTCCGGGAGGCCATGCGCTGGGAGGCCATGCGCTGTGAAGTCCCGGCAACGCATCCCTTAACTCCGAGCGTGTCATGTGCGTAGGTTCCCTACGCGCATGTACTGAAGACGCAACGTGAGTTTTTCCCACGCACCGATTGTGCAGGAATTTCACGCGCCGATTGTGCAGGATTTCCACGCGCCAGTTAGTGCAGGAATCCCACGCGCCGATTGGTGCAGGAATTTCATGCACCGATTGTGCAGGAATTCCTATGCGCCGATCGCGTAGGAATCCCACGCGCCGATTGTGCAGGATTTCCACGTGCCGATTGGTGCAGGAATCCCACGCGTCGATTGGTGCAGGAATCCCACGCGCCGATTGCACAGGAATCCCATGCGCCGATTGTGCAGGAATCCCACGTGCCGATTGTGCAGGATTCCCACGCGCCGATTGGTGCAGGAATCCTACGCGCCGATTGGTGGAGGAATCCTATGTGCCGATTGTGCAGAAATCCCACGCGCCGATTGGTGCAGGAATTCCACGTGCCGATTGTGCAGGAATCCCATGCGCCAGAATTGCTCTATTTCACTGTTTTGCCTGTTTAAGTTGTTTTGTAGCTAGAATCTTGAAAAACTCAAAACATGAAAGTTGTAGATCTTTTCCTTGGCTTCAAGAATATGTCACTAGTTATTTTATGCAAGTTTCTCTCATTCATGATAAGGTAAGAATAGAACATGATAATGGCCCGCTGTGGCGCACTCTTGACTAGCAACTGACATGATATATCATGACGTACTGTTATGACAGCTAGCCTGACATGATAAGTACGAAAGGCCTGGACACCGTGGGCGATTGTGTTTGTACAAATAAAATGGTACTATCTTGCATCATGTCTAGGATGGGGATCCCTGAGTACCACGGTCAGGGGTACCTACTGAAATTGACTAAGGCTAATTAACTAGAATGATTCAGTAGTCCTGAAGAGATTCCCAGCTACAGGCAATCCCGTTATCTGGGCGCATTCAGTGGACTTGTAGCCTACCGACGAGTAGGGCACATTTCCAGCACACAGTCACGTGTTGTATTCTTCATAAACGGGCATTCGACCTGGATAATCGGATGGTCTGCAGGGCTTGTGGCTGTTGGGATAATCTCATTGCATCTTGCTAGTAACTAGGCCTGTGATAACCCTAGTTAGTTAAAAGTATCAAGCCGTACTTTTGATTGGTCGTGATTGATTGGATGAATTTTATTCCAGCTTAGTCTTATCCTGATCCTGTATAAGATTGTATCATGACATGATTTCTTGTATCGATAAATGATGGGATACCAAGTTCTGTTCAGATGAAAGGTTACAACTCCGGTTCTTGTTTGGTTTAAAGGTTGTAACTTGGTTATCTGAATAGTTCCGTGGTTATCTTATCATATATCGTCCTGCTTATTGTGCCTGCCTTAACAATAAAGATCAGGGGTCCAGTTCTGTTCAGGCGAAGGGTTACAACTCCGGTCCTTGTTTGGTTAAGGGTTGTAACCTGGCACCCGGAGCAGTTCTGCGTCCTCTCTTCGTTTATTGTCTTCACTGTACCAATAGTATTTCAGACGGGTTTCTATTCAGGTGAAGGGCTGCAACCCCGGTCCTTGTTTGGTTTAAGGGTTGTGACTTGGCTACTTGAATGGTTTTCTCGTACTCAGTTTATTGTTGTTATCTCTATTATTATCTGTTCTTATTTATTATCTTTAACATTTTATTGTGATATGCTGGTTTTAGTTCCTAAGTGAAGCCTCCTTTGTGGCACTTGCTCTTTCTGGGGTCTGACCCAGCTGGTTTTGTATGGCCAGATATCGGAGCAACTCCAAAGGATCTACCTACCTTCCAGCCAAATGGTGACCACCAGACGTAACCCTGGCAACGAGTGGGTTTTCTTTTATCCTCCCACTTATTTGTAAAATTATTCTTTTGAGGCGTTTAGCCGGCGAGCACGTGTTAGCTCGTATTGCATCTTTATTTACTGTCTGCCTACGGGCTGTAACTGTCACCCCCAGTTTTTCAAATTAGGGGTATTTTCGTCATTTTTAAGTTTTAAAATATTTTAGGAATTTTATTTGATTTTATATGATTTTAGGAATTTATTTGAGTCGGTTTGAATTTTATCCAATTCGGACCCAATTTGGAGACCCGGGTAGCCTGGACCCTAGCGGGACCCCCATACTAGCTGGGCTTAGCCCATGTACCATCATAAATAGGCTAGAAATTATTAACCCTATTTTTCATGGCTTAATTAGTCATTTTAGAGCTTAATTGGTTCATTAGAATCAAACCGAACCAACCCGAATTGGATTTGAACCCAAACTAAGCTTATTGGGTTTGGGGCTATTGGATCCCAACCCAATAACCCCCTATGGAGTGGCCGGCCATGAAACCCCCCCCCCCCCCCCCTCTCTTTCTTCTTCACAAAGTAATCCACCTCTCTCTCTTTCAAAACCTCTTCTTCCTCCAAGCTCTCTCTCTCCATTAGGTTTGTCATTAACTCCCTATTTATTACTCATCTTCATTTATTTCCCTCACATTAATTAGAGAGGATGAAATTCTCTACACTTTGCCCCCTATTTTGTAGGTTTTCTCTAGAATTTTGGTTAGTGGTTAATTTAGAAATTTTTATATGTTAATGATAGATATATATATATATATGTATATATATATATGGATATATGTGTATGTATATATATATATATATATATATATATATAGGAATATATATGTATGTATGTATTTGTGTGTGTGTGTGTAGAGAGTAGTGGGAAGAGGATGAGAGTGGTGGTGTGGTTGTGAGTGGTAGTGGTGGAGTTGTCATGTGTGTGTGTGTGTATGTGGTTATATATATATATACATAAGTATATGAGGTTATATATATATATATATGGTTGTGTGTATATATATGTATTTATATGTGTGTGTGTGTTTATATGGATATGTGGTTGTGTGTGTGTGTTTATATATATATATATATATGTAGAGGGATGGATAGATATATATATAGATATATAGATATCTAATTAGTTGTAGGAATATGTATATAGATATATATATATATATATATATATATATATATATATATATATATATATATATATATATATATATATATATATATATATATATATATAGATATATATATAGGGAAGTATATATGTATATACATAGAGGGAGGAGAGGGAGAGAAGTGGCAGCAGCAGCCAGCAGCATATGCAGCAGCAGCAGCTGCACCAGCTGCAGCAGCAGCAAGCAGTATCAGTAGCAGCAGCAGGAGCTGCTCACAGCAGCTCCTCCCCCCCCCTATTTCACCCCCTGTACACCATAAACCCCCCTAGAGTTATATATATACATGTATATATATAGGTAGATATATATGTATATATATATAAATAGATAGATAAGGAAATTAGTAAGAAGAGGAAGGAAAAGAAATTAGAAGAAGTGAAAAGAAGAAGAATAGAGTTGAGAAAGGGGAATGAGAGAAATTAGAAAAGATCAAAAAGAGGAGAGAGTAGGAAGGAGGAGTATGAGGAGGATTAAATTTAGGAGAATAAGATTAGAGAAGTTAAGAAGAGGAAGAACTAAAATAGGGGTTAAAGAAGAAGTTGGGTGCGAGGCCAAAAAGAGAAGGTTTTGTTGGAAATCGAGTTAGAGGGCGAAATTGAGCCCGGAGCATCGGATCGCGATGAAACTTGACATAGGCCTAGGGTACGGGATTTAGATTTTGCAGGTAAGCTCCCGAGTGGAAATCGGGGTCATAGGGCGCCGGTATCGCGCCGTGTCAGTGCGTATCTCGAAATATTCAAGATTTCTGCAACGGACCGTAAGGTGGACTAGACGTCCACTTTATCTAGGTATTATGGTAGATAACGAATCTATAGGATAGTACCCTACTACCCTAGAGAGCACGGGTCAAAATAACTAGCGTAGGTAGGCTAACGGGATTATCGCCGAGGGTAGAATTTTACCCTTAAAAAGGGTAAAATAGGGAATTGGCCCATGGCCAAGATTTGAGTTTCCAAGTCCAAGATGGACTTGGATATGGATTGTATAGGTTGGTAATGAGTAGGATTAGCCGTCTAGACCTAGTCTTGACCCCGGTTGACCACGGTTGACTTTTTAGGCCAAAAGTCAACTATGGGTCAACACTTTACCCAATTTGGTCCCAAATTCCATCTAACTTGGACAGTTGACCAAAAGTCAACTGTTAGTCACCAGTGACCTAGAGTTGACCTAGGGTTGACCATAGTTGACCACAGTTGACCGGAGTTGACCGGTTGACCAAAAAGTCAACTGTTGACTCCAATGGATCCCGATTGATTCCGTTTGACTTGCATTGACCCAGTTTGACCCAGTTAGACCTAATATGACTTAGGTTGACCCCGTACAACCTAGTTTGATGTGTCTTGACCTAGAATGACTTAATAGGATTCAAATTGATTAGATTTTACTTCCTAAATATATTATTGATACGTCTTGTTCTCTATAGGTCCTCGAGACGCTGCATTTGCTCCGGTTGACGTACCATATCATATTTCAGGCGAGTACATTCTCTGACACTTTTTTAATTTATGCTGACTGATATAATCCATGTAATTAGTGTGGATATGCTTGTTCTCGACACATTGGTCACACGGATTGGTATTCATGGATCCCGACATGAGATGTTATTCCTCGTTATCTTGGTATATCTTGTGCAAGCCCCCTTGTAGTTCTTGTGCAGTATATGGACACCGATTCTCGAGAAGACTTGCTCCCTTCTCGTAGAATCCCGTGTCGTAACGTGTCTTGCTTGGATCCACTCTACCAGTCGGGGACGGGGAGTACTAGTGTAGATGTGTGGTCATTATCCACCTTGTTTATTCTTGTAGACCTTGAATGCTACCAATCCTACACTCCACGTGGGATTGGCTGATCATAACCTTGTGCAGACCCAATCCGGCCACATGTTGTAGCTAGTATTCACACACCTAGAGATATGATTCTTGATTCTTGTACATGCCATGATCAGTTTACTTGCCTTGTTCTAGCTCTAGTTTTACAGCTTACCTTGCCATGATACTCGCATGTACATTCCATAATTTTCTTGTATATACTCTCTATTTACAGATTATAGCTTTTGTCATATCTTGTGAAATGTTGTTAGTGGATTGTACTCGTTCCATCCTGACAGGATATGTTGAAAATATTACAGATGCAGATGAGGGAGACTACAGTACCTACTACGGTCCGGATGACGTAGTGGGCATAGACTTGGAGACTTTGGTCCAGCAGGGCTTAGCTCTGCCTGGCGAGACCTTACCCCTTGCTTAGTTAGAGTAGCTCTTTTATACTGGACTTTGTCTCCAGCTACTTTTGAGTCTGTTATTACTATGGACTGTATTAGAGACTTGGACTTGTATATATTCTTTGTGTTGGACTTGACAGGTTATATATTATTTTATCGTCTTGTTGTCTTTTTATTTCAGTCTTTACTTTGTTATCTTAGAGTCGTGATTGAGTACTCGTATATATATTCATTGCTTGTCCTCCGTTCGGAGTTGACCATGGACTTGACAGGTTTTTGTTATATATATAAACTGTTTAGAAGTAGAAAATCTACAGCGTTCCACGCCGATTTTTCGGTGAGGGCTGGGCGTTGTCGCGTCACGTGCCCTTTTAGCGGGTGCGGGTCGTGACAGTAACATGATTGACAAATCCTAGGGTTGATCATGTATTGACTAAAACTCTTGCTAGTCCTCACATTTTGTACGACTAGCTTCATGATCATCCAATATGTAATGTATGGGACGCCTTACTATTGTATATTTGATGTTCTAATATCTTGTGACTGCTACTACTTGCTTGTGATTGAGACAATAGGCTTGTTCATGACTATAGGAGACTGATGGATTGTAGTTAAACCCTCATGTATCTAGATAGCCATGACAGTATAGCGAGGTGGGTTGCACTTCAATATACGTAGCTGGCTATGTACGCCCCCGCTCTCTAGTATTCTGGTTCTGGGGGGTTACAGTAACTCCTCTTCCCGGATTTTTAAAAATAATAATAATAATAATAATAATAATAATAATAATAATAATAATAATAAATTTTTGAATTTCGTCATAATTTTCAATAGGTCTTTGGTTATCAATTTTGATGTTTCAAAAGTTTGGGTTCAAAAATGCTTTTGAAAATCATAAAGTATTTTGAGATGAAAAGAAGATTTTACCAAAGTATTTTTAAAATTTAGTTTTTAGACTTATAAATATACCTACGTTATTTGGCGACGTCGACTATTATTTATAGGGATAATCAATTATTGATTTGATTTAATTAAGTTTATATTATTTAAATTATTTTGATTAATATTAAATATTATTTTTAAAGTTATCATGTTGATAGTTTATTTGATTTAAATATGGATTTACATGACTTAATTTATTTGATAATATGGACTAATATTGTCAAATATTAGTTTGGATCATTTATGGAAATTTGATTAGATTAGTTTTATTTAAAAGTTTATTTGATTTAATATTATCGTTATATGTTCCAAAATATTAGTTGGTAAAATTAGGTCTTATTTTAGAAGTATTATTAGTTTTAGATTTGGCTAAATGTAATTTTAAATGTTATTGACAAAATATAGTATTGTTTAAAATTATTATGGATTGATTTTGACTAAATTAGAATTTATGGTATTCAATGTTAATTGATTTATGTGACGCTTTAACTAACTTATTTGATAGTTGAATTTATATATATTTGAACGTAGTTGATAACATTAAGTTGCTAATTTAATTTAATATACTTATTGTGAGACCCTTCCCTATATTAATTTGTATGTTTAAATATGTACATTTTGTTTTACCTAGCCATTAAGATTGTTATTTATTTCCACTAATAAATTTCCCCTAAATAGAATTAATATGAATACTTTCTTTTGTGTTAATTTTATTTATAATATTGGTCAATAATAGTAATGTATTTTAAATAGAAAATTTATAGATTTTCTAGATAAATAATTAATCAGTTAATAAATTTTAATTTGGTGATAAGCATAGGACTGACGATATAACTATTATTGAAGCCTTAAATCCTTGCCCAAATTACCCCCAACCTGGGCCGAAAGGCCAACCTCCATTGTTCTTTCCTATTTAAAGTCTAACTGGCCCAATCCCAGCCCACTGGAGGTGTCCACAAAACTTTCCTTCATAATCAACTCAACCCAAACCGGGCAAAACTCCTATTTATTATGAGGAGTACTAAGAAGAAACCCTAAGTACATTTTCTTCTCAACCATAGCAATGTTCCAGCAACTCCATCTCCACCTCTCCACATTTCTCATTCTTTACCTTTCTCTTGGAACAAAACTCTCGACCATCCTCCACTTCGTTCAACAGACAGTTCCATTCCCTCCATCCCTTACAACCCCAATGACCTCCTCGAGCTTATGGTCGCGTCCATCGACGAAGCCCATCTCGACTTTGAAGGGCCTTGTCGCGTCAAGGTCTCTAGAGTTGGGCTCCGTCGAGTCCGGATTCTCCGGTCGCGCATACTGCTCCATTCGATCGAAGCATTGTGGCATGTACCCACTACACGCCACCCAGGCGCTAAATAGACCCACGCCCGCCACCTCCGAGTTTGGCGTAGATGCCACCTCATTGAGTCCCCACAGGCCCTCATGCAGGAGACATGAGAACTCACCCGCACGATGTCGCGCTCCTTCGCGAGTCCACCAATCGAGCAGAAGTAGAGGCGCCTAGCCGCTCTTGTGTTGAAGGGGGTTGTTGGCGAAGCTGGCACCACCAATAGAGTATGCATGGTGCTGTAAATAATGGAGAAGGATATAAAGAAGAGCAACATTACATAAACCAGTTTGAAAGCTTAGGAGATAGGTATAATGACCTATATGCCCTCTTCTCCTACCTTTCCTTCTCTGTTATGTGTATTGGAGTAATTTCTATGGGTCCTCTCATATGCAAGTATAAATGGTATACTTTATATATATGTATGGAATATTCCTATTTTATCATATCTATATTTTTGTTGGTACTCAAATATACATATGGTATATATAATTGCTATGTAGATAAGGTTATGTCTATAAGCAAATATGTTTCATTTGTAAATGAGTTTCCTTAAACATTTTATACAAATACGTTAATACATGTCAATTTATATAGATGATTATTTAAAAATGATCTTTCATATGTATATGCCATGTATAAGGACTTTTAAAACAAATATTCATATCTTATTAAATATATGCTCGGGCTGAACATATTAATTATATTCAATAAGTCTTTATTTGGGCTTTACAGTAAAAGATGTTTTAAACATTATTAGTATTTTTGTAAATATCAGTATATAGGCATTAATTGGTATAAATTTGTGTACATGTATAATTTTAGTATAAAACCATTAAGGCTATTTTGTTACCAGATTTGAGTAGAATATAAAGATATTTATATTTATAAAATATATATTTGTGAAATTTTTACTATATTTGTATGGAATTTATGGTATATAATTTTTGACTGATTAGTTAGGTTGAGCCCAATAGGGGAATTGGACCCTGGTATTGGGCTTAAACCAGTTTGGATTTTAGTATTAAAATTTGGATTATAGTTATTGGGTATGGCCTCATAAATCAATTACAAATTTGGGTTAAACTCTAAAAATGTTTTCTACGGTTTTCAAAGTATCTATCTAAACTATTTAAGCGATACCAAAATAGTCTTTCTAGTATTATAAATATTATTGGTTGATAAATTAATAATAATTTTGTAATAATTGGGCTTAGGAAGTTTAGTGGCTTGGTTAGGCTGCTCAGCCCCTTAGCAAATTATATTTAATGATATTGAGTTTAAATAGATTTGAAAATATTCTTTGGACTTCATTTTGGGCATGGGCTTGGTCCTGTTAGATTAGGTATATTAATTAATAGATTAAATCTTATTTTATGTAAAGGTTGTTATTCATTATGATTGTTTATTTTATTTTATTTTATTTAGTTGGTACGATATGATTATAAAATTATATGGACTTGGGTATATTTAAGCCTAGTATTTCCGACTTGATAAAAACTTAAATCTAAACATTTTGCATATATTTAGTTTGGTCTTTTAACATAACTCATGGGCATGTTTAATATTTAATTTTGATTTTATTAGATAGAAATTTTGCGGGACAAAATGGTTGAGCTTATCCTAATTAAGTTTAATTCGGTAATACTTTTGGGGTCTTATAAATATAAATTATTTTTGACATATATATATATTTCTAAAAAGAAAAGATTGATATAAAATCTAAATAATAATTATATGAACTCTATTTCATATATGGTTTTTATTATTTAAATGGTTTTATAAAGTTATAAATACTTTAGCTATCATCTTGATAGATTCTAAATGTATAAATTGCATAATTGGGTTTATAAAATACTTTCTAAGACTATGTATTATTTTGACTAAATACTAGTTAAAGATTTTATTTTATGCAGTTACAAATATTTCTTAGGTATATATATATATTGACAATAGATTATTTTCCTTAAGTAACTTCCCTCTAAGTTCATATTATTCTTGACCACGACTAATAGAATGTTTATATTGTCCTTGCCACTTTAGGGCCTCCTTGTGTCAACCCTAGGCTAATCAGAATATAGTGGACCCAACGAGATTATTGGTTTCACCAGCAAAGGACCTAAGGCAAGTGCACTTTCTGATTGCTTTCGATTTATAGTAGTCTTTTCATTTCATGTTTATACATATGTCTTGCTGCTTGTTGACACGCTCGTCACATAGAGATTAGTATCATGGATTTATTATATATTCTTGACTGTCATTCTCATGATTACCATGCTTGCGACCTGATTCCATGAATACTAGCTGGACGGGAAAATAACTTAGTAGACGTGTGAACTACCCATTACTCATCCCAATATGTCTAATCTTGACTGATAGCAGCTGCACACGACACGTGCAGGGTGCCGTATTTACCCCTTAGCCGTTCACATGTCGAAAAGGATATTTCAAATTACGTAGATAGTTGTATTTTATTTAATTCCTTGTTTTCTTCACCGCTTGCCATGATGTCAGTTACTTTCTAGTTTTTATCTCTCATATGTTATTTTTATGTCTTGTTAATTCTATTGTGTTTTTGTATTGCTGTCGGTTTGTGTACTTGTTCCATTCCTGACTGGAAACCAATATTTTTTATGTTTAGCCGCGATCATTCTTAGCATTGGAAAGGCTTGGGTTTGCTGAGGTCAACCTAGAAATAGATAGCAGTTGTATCATTTTTATTAATTGTGAGAACATTATATTTTCTTTAATTTTAAATATTATAAATATTGTAATAAATTTAGAAATGTGAATGGGCAATAAATGTTATTCTTTTGTGATATTGAGCATCTTGGCCGTGACAGCGTTCTACCGCCGACTCTGCGACGTAGGCTGGCTTGGACACGTCTCGTATCCGTAAAAGCAGGTGCGGGTCGTGACAGTCTTACATATTCGATTTGATAAATTGTAGTGTCCCGTTGTTCGTCTACGGGGTGTGCGAGAAAGGAACACTGTCGCTATCGACTCGGTCGGGACCAATAGGTCGGGATCGATCAAATCGATCGAACGGGAACGGTTGAATTATGATCCATTCTCCGTTATGGAATGGCTTCTTCGGAACCAAGTCCCATATTCAGCGGGCTGCGCCTCAAGGATTTACTCTGCGGCTAAGTCGGGAGAGACCTCCCGTTGCTATGCTTTTCACGCCGCTTGCGTTGGTTTTGGCTTTATTTTCTGAATGCGTTTTCGTAAATGTTTTCGATGGTTTTCATGGCTTACATTTCGAACTTCGCATTCATATCGAATTTTCTTGAATAACATAGTGTTCTAATCGGTTGCTTGTACGATTTCAGGTGATCGCATAGGCAACGTCTAACGCGGCCAACCAGTTTCTCGCCTAAAGTAAATACTAAGGTGAGTGGCTGACCTCCTTCGTCTCGACCCTCTATTTCAAAATGAGAAGTCGGGTAATGATATTAAAATTAAATGATTCGCTTGCAGAATACAAATCCTGTATGTTAAAAGTGAAAAAGAAATGAGTTGTGTTGAAAAGAGATAGAATTATTTTAGGCCTGTAAAACGACCAAGTAAATGAATTGATTACATAACAAGCCCCAACGGTATCCTAAAATACACCATGTTAACCTATCATGGTCATGGACAACTTGTCGACAAGGACGATGGTTTCTTCGAGCGGCAACCCGGGGCCACGGGACCGACTCGGCCTAGGAAGAAACAGGTTATAGCCGAGCTGGGTAATAGGCAATCGGTAAGACGGAAACTTGCATCGGAGCTTGCTACTTGCGTTGCAAGGGTCCCGTATTACCAGGCTATGTCCAAGATGGCTAGTTAATGCCAGTGACCTCTATATCAAACACTTGATATAAATTGTGATCAACTAATAGGGAAAGTGATGGTAAGTTTTATGTCGCACGGCGCGCTCTGCCGAAGAAAATCTTGGTATAACTTAATACTTCTTATGAAAATATATAGGACAGCTAGAAAGACCACTAAAAGCAAGTTGTATGATTTATCTAAATTCTTGAACCAAATGAGAGCCTGGAAATTAATTAGCCACTCGCCAGTACATGTTGATTGTACTGATCCTCGCTCTCTCTACAGGTGCGATAGATCGGGAGGAGCGTGCTACGTGAAGGAAGGTAACGCTCGTGTGTTTTGAAGCTTCGTCCTTGCGGTCGAAGTTTGGATACGACCTCTTTTGAAGACTCCGCTGTCGAAGGCCAAGAAGACAGATGGAGCGACTTCCCGTCATCCCAGGTGGTTTTATAATGCTGGTTGTAATCAAGGGATGAAATGTATGGAATGGCTATCTCGTCAACGTTCATTTTGTAATAGAGTCAGTTTGTAAAAAGCCCGCACGGCGCCTTTGTATCGAGTCTGTAAATTGATGTTCATTATCAATAAAGCTTAAATTTCCTCCTCTATAATGTGTGTTCAATTTACTCTGCGCATTCTCTTGTTGTTGTGTTTCGGATAACCTTATGACTATGCCTTGTGCGAGTGCAACTTAGGCTTGCACGGCATCACGCCCGGGAGACGACTATCAATTCTACGGAATCGGGACGTGACATATTGGTATCAGAGCACGGCTTTACGTCCTTGGCCTCTAGTGTCGAGTTTCTAGTCTCAAATCGTTGGTCTCGTGTCGATGAGATATGTCGTTCCATACGAGGGAGTCTGTAATAAGTTTTGTGACTAATGTATTTTTACCTTCAAAATCCCAGAAGGTGCGGCGGTGAACGTGGCATTGAACAAAAAAAGTACTTCGAGCGGATCGAGTAGCTCGAGGCCCGGACCCTCTAACGATGCCATGGAACGGATGTTGCGCATGCTGGAAGCGCAACAACAACAAGCTCAGGAAAATCAACGCCTGAATGAGAAACATCGACGGGAGACGGAGGCACATCAACGGGAGGTAGAGGCACGCCAGACCAGTTCGAGGCCCGATTCGATGCACAATTCAAGTTGCAGCAGAAGCAGCTTGATACTCTTCAGCAGATTGTACAGACAGTGGTGGCCAACAACAACAACTCCGCAACAGCACATGCCGTAACCGAGCCTGCGGCCAGACAAAGCGAAGTCGATCCGGAGGCACCCGAGCCTACATATACAGCACCGAGAAGTTTCAACTTCGACGTGTCAAAATTCATAAAGAGCTGTCGTACTTCCTTCAACAGTACGGAAGATCCTTCCATGACTGTGCGGCAGTACGCGGCAGAGTTTAACAAGTTAGCCAAGTTTGCTGGAGAATTCTTACCCTCCCTGGCGAGTCGTGCTCGACGGTTTGAAGTGGGTCTACGACCATCCATCTACGCCCATGTATCCGTTCCACAATACAAAACGATAGAGGAGTCTCTCAACCACGCCCTCCGCCTTGAAAGCCAATACCCTCCAGGTGATGCCGGCGTTGTGCATACATACAATCACAAATACCCTAGCCACGTGGGAGGAAACAATGTGACCAAGCGTCCAAACAATGGACAACAAGACAGGTATCAAGGGCGTAATCTATGGCCTTACTGCAACCGATGTCACCGTCACGGTCACACGATCGACAACTGCCCGATACCAGAGGATGGATGCTGGAACTGTGGCAAGAGGGGCCACTTTCGTGTCGAGTGTCCAACCAGAAGGCCGAACCCAACGACGCCCCAACAGCATCGTCCAATGGCGCCCCAACAGAACCGTCCAGGGAATCAAGTTCCAGCGCCTCGAGCCCATCAATCCGCACCGCAAAATGGCCAAGACCGTCGCCCCAATACCCAGGAACGCGTCTACGCCATGACTCGAGATGAAGTGCATGCATCAGATACGGTCGTGACAGGTATACTAAATTTCAATAATGTGCCTGCTCGTGTACTATTTGATTCAGGTGCTTCACATAGTTTTATATCGGCGGACTTTGTCGCCGAGAACAAATTTCCTGTAATATCATTGATCTCGACCTTAGCGTAAGCACACCTTCGGGCACACCAATACTCACAAACTTAGCCTGCGTCGACGGGATTATCTGTATCGACGGTCAAAAGATTGGTCTTGACGTGATAGTTCTAGATATGAAGGACTTTGACATCATTCTGGGAATGGATTGGCTCGGGCCGTGCAACGCAACCATAGACTGCACCGAAAAGACGGTCACCTTCCGTATACCAGGAGTGCCTGAATTCTGCTTTTCGTGTGGTGAGGCGTCGTCGACCTGCATGCTGATCTCGGTGATTTTTGCTCGGAGGATGCTGCATTCTGGGTACGAAGGCTATTTGGCGTCCGTCCGAGACATGCGACAGGATGGTGCAAACGCGGGTCAGACCGACGTTGTGGCAGAATTCCTCGATGTGTTCCCGGACGAGCTACCCGGCATGCCCTCCGACAGAGAAATCGAGTTCAGCATCGATACATTCCCTGATACCCGACCGATTTCCAAGGTCCCGTACAGAATGGCCCCCGTCGAGCTGAAGAAACTCAAGGTCCAGTTACAAGAGTTACTCGACAGAGGATTTATTCGGCCTAGTATTTCACCGTGGGGAGCGCCCGTGTTGTTCGTGAAGAAGAAGGATGGGTCCATGCGTCTGTGCGTCGATTACCGAGAGTTGAACAAGGCCACCATCCGGAACAAGTACCCATTGCCCCGTATAGACGACTTATTCGATCAACTGCAAGGCGCCTCAGTATTTTCGAAGATTGATCTCCTCTCAGGCTATCATCAACTCAAGATCAAGTCAGACAACGTGCAAAAGTCCGCCTTTTGCACTCGATACGGCCACTACGAGTTCCTGGTGATGCCATTCGGCCTGACGAATGCTCCTGCCGCCTCTATGGATCTAATGAACCGGGTATTTTGACCCTTCCTTGATAAATTTATGGTAGTCTTTATTGAGGATATTCTCGTCTACTCGAAGGACAGGACGCAGCATGCAGAACATCTACGGGTCGTGCTCCAGACACTTCGAGAACATGAGTTGTACGCGAAGCAGAGTAAGTACGAATTTTGCCTAAGCAGCGTATCCTTTCTTGGTCACATCATTTCGTCTGAAGACATTGCAGTCGACCCGAAGAAAGTGGAAGCTGTTGCTGATTGGAAGCGGCCTGCGTCTACTAGTGAGATTCGAAGATTTCTTGGTTTGGCGGGATACTATCGACGCTTCGTGAAAGACTTCGCGAAGATTGCATCGCCACTGACTCGCCTCACTCAAAAGGGAGTCGTGTATGAGTGGTCGGATGACTGTGAAGCTTCATTCCAGGAGCTAAAACAACGACTAATTTCGGCACTATACTCGCACTTCCGGATGGGCCTGAGGGTTTCCAGATATTCAGCGATGCTTCAGGCCAGGGCTTGGGATGTGTGCTCATGCAGCAAAATAAGGTGATATCCTTCGTCTCCAGACAGTTAAAGCCGCACGAGAAGAACTATCCTACACACGACTTGGAGTTAGCGACGATTGTGTTCGCGTTGAAATTGTGGCGTCACTATCTATATGGTGTGGCGTACGTGATCTATACCGACCACAAGAGCCTTAAGTATTTCTTCACTCAGAAGGAATTAAACTTGCGACGGAGGCGCTGGCTCGAACTGATCAAAGACTATGACTTGACGATCGACTACACTCCGGGCAAGGGAAATGTTGTGGCGGACGCTCTGAGTCAAAAATATCTCGTCTCGCTATCCATCAATCGCAGACTACTACAAGATCTAGAAGAAATAGGCATTGATCTCCGGGTTCGATTCAGGGATGTACGGTGGCGAGCGGATTTTGACAGGTAGTGCGACCGACTTTACGGAAGACAAGACCGGCGTGCTGAGATTGAATGGCCGACTATGTGTTCCGGATGATTCAGAACTACGAAAGAAGATAATGTCGGAGATGCATTATGCGAAATATACCTTGCATCCAGGAAGTACCAAGATGTATAAGGACCTCCGCATGACCTTCTGGTGGCACAGGATAAAGAGAGATGTGGCACTCTTCGTGTCGCAATGCATGGCCTGTCAGCAGGTGAAAGCTGAGCATCAGCGACCGAGCGGGGAGATGCAGAACCTTGCTATTCCCGAGTGGAAGTGGGATCACGTCACTATGGATTTTATTGTTGGCCTGCCGAAGACACCAAAGGGGAACGACGCCATCTGGGTCATCGTCGATCGATTAACCAAGTCAGCGCACT
Organism: Iris pallida; assembly: GCA_029216955.1. Classification (NCBI taxonomy): domain Eukaryota; kingdom Viridiplantae; phylum Streptophyta; class Magnoliopsida; order Asparagales; family Iridaceae; genus Iris; species Iris pallida. The sequence goes on from JANAVB010033820.1 coordinate 18,573,225, forward strand.
TTATCGCCATCAAAGTTACTTGGAGCATTGATCGCCTGGCGCAGATTTATCTTGACGAGATAGTACGGCTGCACGGAGTTCCAGTATCTATCATCTCTGATTGAGATTCACGGTTCATGTCGCGATTCTGGAGTAGCCTTCAGTCGGCGCTGGGTACCAAGTTGCAGTTCAGCTCAGCTTACCATCCTCAGACCGACGGCCAAACGGAGCGCGTTAATCAGATTCTCGAAGACATGCTACGGCTCTGCACAATTGACTTCAAATCAAGCTGGGACATCCACCTACCGCTGGCGAAATTTGTATACAACAATAGCTACCAATCCAGCATCCAAATGGTGCCGTATGAAGCTTTGTACGGCCGAAAGTGCAGATCGCCCATTTGCTGGGATGAAGTTGGGGAACGACAGATACTCGGCCCGGAGCTGGTGGAACAGACTGTTGAAAAGGTCAAGCTAATTCGGGAAAGACTGAAGATTGCACAGAGTCGGCAAAAGAGCTACGCCGACACCCATCGAAGACCGCTTGAGTTCCAGGTGGGAGATCACGTGTTCCTGAAGGTGTCGCCTATGCGAGGAGTTACTCGGTTCGGCGTGAAGGGAAAGCTGAGTCCGAGATTCATTGGGCCGTTCGAAATACTCGAGCGGGTCGCCACAGTAGCCTATAGAATTGCCCTACCCCCGGTGCTCGAAGGTGTGCACAATGTCTTCCACGTCTCCCAGCTACGGAAGTAAGTGCACGACCCTAGCCACGTGGTGGATTTTGGCCAGCTGGAGCTAAAGTCCGACTTATCCTACGTTGAAGAGCTCGCTCAAATCTTAGAACGCAAGGATAAGCTGCTGCGAAATCGGGCGATCCCTCTCGCTCGCATACTCTGGAGGAACTATACGGCAGAAGAGTCGACATGGGAACTCGAGTCAGAGATGAAGGAAAAGTTTCCTTCATTGTTTTCATAGAGGTAGGTTCTGTTCTTAAGTTTCGAGGACAAAACTTTTTCTTAGTTGATTATGGTGTAGTGCCCCGTCCCTACATCGTGTCCCGTTATTCGTCTACAGGGTGTGCGAGAAAGGAACACTGTCGCTATCGACTCGGTCGGGATCGATCGAATCGATCGAACGGGAACGGTTGAATTAAGATCCATTCCCTGTTATGGAATGGCTTCTTCGGAACCAAGTTCCATATTCAGCGGGCTGCGCCTCAAGGATTGACTATGCGGCTGAGTCGGAAGAGACCTCCCGTTGCTCTGCTTTTCACGCCGCTTGCGTTGGTTTTGGCTTTATTTTCTGAATGCGTTTTCGTGAATGTTTTCGATGGTTTTCATGGCTTACGTGTCGAACTTTTCATTCATATCGAATTTTCTTGAATAACACAGTGTTCTAATCGGTTGCTTGTGCGATTTCAGGTGATCGCGTAGGCAACATCTAGTACGGCCAACCAGTTTCTCGCCTAAAGTAAATACTAAGGTGAGTGGCTGACCTCCTTCGTCTCGACCCTCTATTTCAAAATGAGAACTCGGGTAATGATATTAAAATTGAATGATTCGCTTGCAGAATACAAGTCCTGTATGTTAGAAGTGAAAAAAAATGAGTTGTGTTGAAAAGAGATAGAATTATTTTAGGCCTACAAAACGACCAAGTAAATGAATTGATTACATAACAAGCCCCAACGGTATCCTAAAATACACCATGTTAACCTATCATGGTCATGGACAACTTGTCGACAAGGACGATGGTTTCTTCGAGCGGCAACCCGGGGCCACGGGACCAACTCGGCCTAGGAAGAAACAGGTTATAGCCGAGCTGGGTAATAGGCAATCGGTAAGACGGAGACTTGTATCGGAGCTCGCTACTTGCGTTACAAGGGTCCCGTATTACCTGGCTATGTCAAAGATGGCTAGTTAATGCCAGTGACCTCCATATCAAACACTTGATATAAATTGTGATCAACTAACAGGGAAAGTGATGTAAGTTTTATGTCGCACGGCGCGCTCTGCCGGAGAAAATCTTGGTATAACTTAATACTTCTTATGAAAATATATAGGACGACTAGAAAGACCACTAAAAGCAAGTTGTATGATTTATCTAAATTCTTGAACCAAATGAGAGCGTGGAAATTAATTAGCCACTCGCCAGTACATGTTGATTGTAATGATCCTCGCTCTCTCAACAGGTGCGATAGATCGGAAGGAGCGTGCTACGTGAATGAAGGCAACGCTCGTGTGTTTTGAAGCTTCGTCCTTGCGATCGAAGTTTGGATCCGACCTCTTTTGAACACTCCGTTGTCGAAGGCCAAGAAGACAGATGGAGCGACTTTCCGTCATCCCAGGTGGTTTTGTAATGCTGGTTATAATCAAGGGATGAAATGTATGGAATGGCTATCTCGTCAACGTTCATTTTGTAATAGAGTCAGTTTGTAAAAAGCCCGTGCGGCGCCTTTGTATCGAGTCTGTAAAATGATGTTCATTATCAATAAAGCTTAAATTTCCTTCTCTATAATGTGTGTTCAATTTACTCTGCGCATTCTCTTATTGTTGTGTTTCGGATAACCTTATGACTATGCCTTGTGCGAGCGCAACTTAGGCTTACACGGTATCACGCCCGGGGGACGACTATCGATTCTACGGAATCGGGACGTGACATATTGGTATCAGAGCACGGCTTTACGTCCTTGGCCTCTAGTGTCTAGTTTCTAGTCTCAAATCGTTGGTCTCGTGTCGATAAGATATGTCGTTCCATACGAGGGAGTCTGTAATAAGTTTTGTGACTAATGTATTTTTACCTTCAAAATCACAGAAGGTGCGGCGGTGAACGTGGCATTGAAGGAAGAAAGTGCTTCGTACGGCTCGAGTAGCTCGAGGCCCGAACCCTCTAACGATGCCATGGAACGGATGTTGCGCATGCTTGAAGCACAACAACAACAAGCTCAGGAAAATCAACGCCTGAATGAGCAACATCGACGGGAGACGGAGGCACATCGACGGGAGGTAGAGACACGCCAGACCCAGTTCGAGGCCCGATTCTATGCACAATTCAAGTTGCAGCAGAAGCAACTTGATACTCTTCAGCAGATTGTACAGACAGTGGTGGCCAACAACAACAACTCTGCGACAGCACATACCGTAACCGAGCCTACGGCCAGATAAAGCGAAGTCGATCCGGAGGCACCCGAGCCTACACATACAGCACCGAGAAGTTCCAACTTCGACGTGTCAAAATTCACAAAGAGCTGTCGTACTTCCTTCAACGGCACGGAAGATCCTTCCTTGGCGATCGACTGGTTGGAGGAACTGGAAGACATGTTCGAGCTGCTGGGCGTCAAAGAGTCCAAGAAAGTCGCATGCGCTCAACTTCTACTACGGTCGAACGCGCACGATTGGTGGGCCGTACAAAAGCGAGCGATCAGATGCGACGACGAGACAGCGGCAATTACTTGGGCCACCTTCCGCGAGGCGTTCGAGATCGAGTACCTTCCCGAAGCCGTTCGACAAGAGAAGGAAAATGAATTCATGCAGCTAAGGCAAGGGAACATGATGGTGCGGCAGTACGTGGCAGAGTTTAACAAGTTAGCCAAGTTTGCTGGAGAATTCTTACCCTCCCTGGCGAGTCGTACTCGACGGTTTGAAGTGGGTCTACGACCATCCATCTACGCCCATGTGTCCGTTCTACAATACAAAATGATGGGGGAGTCTCTCAACCACGCCCTCCACCTTGAAAGCCAATACCCTCCAGGTGCTGCCGGCGCTGTGCATACATACAATCACAAACGCCCTAGCCACGTGGGAGGAAACAATGTGACCAAGCGTCCAAACAATGGACAACAAGGCAGGTATCAAGGGCGTAATCCACGACCTTACTGCAACCGATGTTACCGTCACGGTCACACGGTCGACAACTGCCCGATACCAGAGGATGGATGCTGGAACTGTGGCAAGAAGGGCCACTTTCGTGCCGAGTGTCCAACCAGAAGGCCGAACCCAACGGTGCCCCAACAGCATCGTCCAATGGCGCCCCAACAGAACCGTCCAGGGAATCAAGTTCCAGCACCTCAAGCCCATCAATCCGCACCGCAAAATGGCCAAGACCGTCGCCCCAATGCCCAGGGCCACGTCTACGCCATGACTCGAGATGAAGTGCATGCATCAGATACGGTCGTAACAGGTATACTAAATTTCAATAATGTGCCTGCTCGTGTACTATTTGATTCAGGTGCTTCACATAGTTTTATATCGGCGGACTTTGTCGTCGAGCACAAATTTTCTGTAATATCATTATATCTCGACCTTAGCGTAAGCACACCTTCGGGCACACCAATACTCACAAACTTAGCCTGTGCCGACGGAATTATCTGTATCGGCAGTCAAAAGATCGGTCTTGACGTGATAGTTCTAGATATGAAGGACTTTGACATCATTCTGGGAATGGATTGGCTCGGGCCGTGCAACGCAACCATAGACTGCACCGGAAAGACGGTCACCTTCCGCATACCAGGAGTGCCTGAATTCTGCTTTTCGTGTGGTGAGGCGTCGTCGACCTGCATGCTGATCTCGGCGATTTCTGCTCGGAGGATGCTGCATTCTGGGTACAAAGGCTATTTGGCGTCCGTCCGAGACATGCGACAGGATGGTGCAAACGCGGGTCAGACCGACGTTGTGGCAGAATTCCCCGATGTGTTCCCAGACGAGCTACCCGGTATGCCCCCCGACAGAGAAATCGAGTTCAGCGAGGATGAGCTACCCGGCATGCCCACCTTCGAATTATGCCATGAACTGATCCTAAGGAGAACATAGAAAGAGAAATAAATTGTATGTTTGCATGAATCAATACAATACTAAATATCGGTTTGTTAAGTAGATTTTTAATCAGTACAGCAAGGACGAAAGTACTAATCCCCCACTAGTTTGCTAGCAGGTTCAGGGATTGGTCTGCTCGCGGCGGAGCTTCGCTTGAATGCATTGAGGCTTGGAATGTCAAAGTGTATTGAGGCGTGCGACCGCATTGATGCTCGGTCATGCAACAAGATTGATGTCACGACCCGTACCCGCTTTTTTCGGATACGAGACGTGTCCAAGCCAGCCTACGCCGCAGAGTCGGCGGTAGAACGCTGTCAAGCCCGCAAGAAATAAATTCTCAAAATAAATTTTATTGCTGATTCATATTTCTAAATTTGATTACAACCTTTACAATTTTTATAATTAAAGAAAATACAAAGTTCTCATAATTAATGAAAATGATACAACTGTTATCTATTTCTAGGTTGACCTCAGCATACCCAAGCCTTCCCAATGCTAAGAGTGGTCACGACTAAACCTGAAAAATATTGGTTTCAAGTCAGGAATGGAACGAGCACAATCTCATAACAGATTCAATAAATGAAAACATCCATAAATATGTAAATAATAATAAAATACACGAAGAAAAGACAAGTATAGAATCATGACAGAAACTGAGCATGGAGAACAAGGCAAGTGAGTACTAAAAACCGAGAAGACGTGTAGCCAGCAATATATACTGTAGAACCAGATATTGTACCTATCTAGTGGGTTGAAATACTACTTCGACATGTAAACGGCTAAGGCTAAATCTGGCACCCCGCACATAAAATATGCAACTGCTATTAGGCAAGAATAAGATCCGACACACCGCACGTGAGGTGTGCGACTGCTATTAGATACGAATAATTTGGGTTTGTTTACATGTCTAGAGTATTTTCCCGTCCGATCAGTACTCATAGATCCAAACAGGTCACGAGCACGATATAAATTGGTCACGAACAACATGTAAAGAATCCATAGCTACTATCTCGTGTAACATCTGTGACGCCCCAGAACCAGAATACTGGAGAGCGGGGGCGAACATAGCCAGCTACGTATATTGAAATGGAATCTACCTCGCTATACGGTCACGACTGTCTAGATATGAGGGTTTCCTACAAGCCAACGGTCTCTTAAGGTCAAGCCTATTGTCTTAATCTCAAGCAAGTAATATAATTACAAAATGTTAGACCACCAAATATACAATAAAAGGCATCCCAAATATTACATATTCAGCTGATCATGAAGCTAGTCATACAAAATACGAGGACTAGCAAGAGTTAAGTCATACATGATCAACCCTAGGATTTGTTAATCATGTTACAGTCTGTAGGCAGACAGTAAGTAAAGATGCATCGAGCTAACAGGTGCTCGTCGGCTAAATGCCTCAAAAGAATAAATTTATAATATAGTGGATGAAACAAAATGGAAAACCCACTCGTAGCCTGGATTCCTTCTAGTCGCCACCATTGGACTGGAAGTTCGGTAGACCCTCGGGTGCCGCTCTGAAATCTGGCCACACAAAACGAGCTGGGTCAAACCCCAGAAAGAGCAAGTGCCACAAAGAGGCCACAAAATAAGAACAAAAGCCAGCATATCAGAACATAAGAAAATGGAAAAAAAAGTACAAGTAATAAAGAGTACAACAGGGCAATGAACGACTAGGGACGTGGAACCGTTCCGGGAGCCAGGTTACAACCCTTAAACCAAACAAGGACCGGGGTTGTACTCTTCGCTTGAATAGCACTATGTCTCTACCCATTTATTGTTAAAGATAAGTAAAATAATCATGTACAGGGATACCAGGTACAGGGACTTAGACGAGACTTAGACCAGGCTGGGCACCATCCATTCATAAACGACCAAGCAATACTACGGCTTACTACTTAACTAACTAGGGTTATCACAAGCCTAATTATTAGCAAGATGCAATTAAGAAATTCCCAGTCCCAAGCCCTGCAGACTATCCAGTTATCCTTCCTCGGGTTGAGAGTATGGTTGGGTACATCGCCCAGGAGACGATATACCCTTAGGTGACTTAGAGGGTGCAACACATGACAATGTGCTGGAAGTGTGCCCTACTCGTCGGCAGGCTACAAGTCCATTTAAAGCACCCAGATAACGAGATCGTATGTGACTGGAAATTCTCCATGAACTATAGTTTGATCTAGTAATTAGCTTAATTCATATTCAGTGTGAATCCCTGACCGTGGTAACCAGAGAGTCATGTCCTAGACATGATGCGAGACAAGACAAGTGGATTGCACAAGACAGCAAGAATGAACACCCACGACGTCAGAGTTGATTATACGAGTCAAGTTAGCCATCGCAACAGCATCAAGTCAAGTCAAATTACAAGTTACCGGTGTACAAGTTACAAGTCAGGAGTGCGCCGCCACGGGCCACTATCAAGTTATCCAGTATCAAGATTAATCATGAATTACAGGTTAAAAGTTAAGGACGCACCCCATCGGGTCACTATCAAGAAGATCAGAAAGCACTAGAATCATACTTCACAGAAATTACGAAAACCGTACTAGTCATAAGTAAAACACCAAAAACCGTGCCAGTCGTGTTGGGTCGAGACAGTCATGTTGTTGGAACAAGATCTCAAGACTCCAATCCACAAAAAAGAAGCGAAGTCCAAGGAATAAAACCAAACCATCATGGGCAAGTGGGTTGCGCTGGGGTTAGATTGTGCTAGGGTCGAACTGCGCATGAGTTGAACTGCGCAGGAAATGAACTGCACATGAGTTGAACTGTGCAGGAAATGAACTGCACACAGATGAACTGCACGCAGATGAACTGCGCACATATGAATTGTGCACATATAAACTGCGCACAGATGAACTGTGCACAGATGAACTGTGCACAGATGAACTGCGCACAGATGAACTGCGCGCATATGAACTGCGCACAGATGAACTGTGCACAGATGAACTGCGCACAGTTGAACTGCGCACATATGAACTGCGCACAGATGAACTGCGCACAGTTGAACTGCGCATGGCCTTGCGCTAAAGAACGCTGGCCGAGGGTCATCTTCTCCATCAGGCCGAGAGATAACTCAAGAACACAAAAAAATTCCAATCTTCATAACTTGGCCAAATTAAAACGAAATTTGAATTTTCAAAGTTCTAACTTGTGTAAAATTGAATTCTCTTCCACATGGAAGCCTCAAAACAAGGAAAAATCTAAGTTTGATAGATCAAAACTAAGAAAATCCAAAAATGGCAAAAACTTAGATCTAGAAAAATAGAAGCTCCAAATCATAAAATACCAAGTTCTAATATTGTTCACCATGGCCTAATCTAGCTAATGGACAAATAAAATGGGGTGCTTATTTGGTGGCAAGGTGCACTTGCCTATGGTGTTGGTGTTGTGTGGAGGAAGGAAGAAGAAGATGAAGAAATTAATGGAAGTTATGAGGAGAGAGAAAGTTAGGTGGGGTTTTAATAAGGGAGGGTATGTTGTGTTAAGGGTGGAGATTAACTAGGGTGTTCCAATGCATACTAAACCAAACCAAACCAAACCAATTCCTTCTCTACAAAATAAAACCAAGCCAGGTCCAAAATCCGTTTTACGAGAAAACCAAAATCCACAAGTTAAGCCAAAACACAATTATAGGCCATAATATGAGAAAATAAAATACAGGTCCAAAATACATATATGCCTAATTAAAATACGTATTCCGAAATACGGACGTTACAACTCTACCCACCTTAAAAGAATTCCGTCCTCGAAATTTAAATCAAGATGTTTAGAGATATAAGAGACAGCTATGCTATCCACAATTAAGCTACACTAAGCAAACAATCAAACAATCATACATGCAAGCAAGGGATGGCAAGCATAAGGCATAAGGAAGACATTATACCTTACGAGTCAAACAAGTCGGGATATCGCGATCGGATTTCGTCCTCACGCTCCCACGTTGACTCACCTAGAGAGTGATAACCCCAAGCAACATGGACTAAGCTAATAGTCTTGTTCTTGAGTATCTTCTCTCTCCGGTCTAATATAGACACGGACCTCTCCTCATACGAAAGGTTGGTACCAACAACCAATTCCGAATGGTCCAGGATATGGCTCGGGTCCGGGATATACCGCCGTAATTGGGACACATGGAATACATCATACACCTCACATAGCGACGGCGGAAGAGCGAGACGATAGGATACATCTCCTACTCGCTCTAGGATATCGAACGGCCCTATATACCTAGGACTAAGCTTTCTCCGTACGCCAAAATGAATGACGCCGCGGTTAGGCGAGATCCTAAGGAATACATGGTCGCCGATAGCAAACACTAAGGGACGTCGATGAGCATCGGCCCAATGCCGCTGGCGATCTTGGGCCACTCGAAGACGATCTCTGATTCTTCTGACCACTTTAACTGTCTGGGCAATCATTCTGGACCGAGCATCTGCCTCTCTCCAACATCATCCCATGCTAACGGGGATCTGCACTTCCTACCATACAGTGCCTCGAACGGAGCCATCTGAATTCTGGCCTGGAAACTATTATTGTACGAGAATTTCACCAGGTGCAGGTGATCTTTCCATGAACCACCGAAGTCAAGGGTACAAGATCTCAACATATCTTCAAGAGTCTGGATTGTGCATTCCGACTAGCCATCTGTCTGCGGGTGATAAGCTGAGCTAAACTGAAGGTGAGTTCCCAAACTCTCTTGCAAGCTGCACCAAAAGTGTGACGTAAACCTTGAATCTCGGTCCGAGGTGATACTGACGGGCACACCGTGAAGCCTGACAATCTGCCTGAGGTATATCTCTGCCAACTGGGCCGTAGACTGACCAACTCTGTATGGAAGAAAATGAGCCACCTTCGTGAGCCTATCAACTATAACCCAAATGGCATCTCTACCAGCTGGAAATCGAGGCAATTCAGTCATAAAATCCATGGTCACGTGCTTCCACTTCCATTCTGGAATCGGCAAGGGCTGAAGAAGTCCAGCGGGCCTCTGATGTTCAGCTTTAACCTGCTGGCAAACCAAACACCGAGAGACAAACCGGGCTATCTCCCTCTTCATGCCATTCCACCAGAAATGCTGACGAATATCACAGTACATCTTTGTGCCACCGGGATGAATAGAATACTGTAAACTTTGAGCTTCTGCCATGACCTCCTATCTGATATCTCCACTGAGTACACAAAGATGAGTGCCATATCGAAGTGTACCATCTTCATGGATACATAACTCTGGCCTTCTTCCTGCCTCACACTCTGCTCTGAGTCGCTGAAGCTTAGAATCTGCTGACTGCGCTCTCCGGATCCTCTCAACTATGCTGGACTGAACCTGTAGACTGGCCATCAACGCCACATTGGTAGGAAGAACCACTTCAATTCCCATATTCTGAAGATCTGTCAATAATTCTGGTTGCACCGTTAGGAAGTAAACTCCGGCTCTCCTGCTCAACGCATCTGCTACAACGTTGGCCTTCCCTGGATGATACTGCAAATCTACATCGTAGTCCACCAGTAGCTCGAGCCATCTTCTCTGCCACATATTAAGGTCCTTCTGGGTGAAAACATACTTCAGGCTCTTGTGATCAATAAATATCTCCACTCTATCTCCGTACAAGTAGTGCCGCCAAAGCTTACGTACAAACACTACTGCTGCCAGTTCCAAGTCGTAGGTCGGGTAATTCTTCTCATGATCATGAAGTTGACGTGATGCATAAGATATTACCTTCCCATGCTGCATCAAGACACTCCCCAATCCTCTGCCTGAAGCATCGTAATAAACTGTGAATCCTCCGGTCCCATCTGGAAGTGTAAGAATGGTAGCCGTTATCAAACCTCGCTTCAACTTCTCAAATGATTCCTGACACTCTGCTGTCCAAGCAAACTGTACATCCTTGCGGGTCAACTGGGTCATCGGCGCTGAAATCCTCGTAAAATCTGAAATAAATCGCTGGTAGTAGCCGGCTAATCCAAGAAAGCTGCGAACCTTTGCTACTGATCTAGGTACTGGCTACGTCTCGATAGCCACAATCTTCTGGGGATCCACTTCCACTCTTCCTCGGGTAATGATGTGACCCAAATACGAAATACGATCGAGCCAGAACTCGCATTTACTAATCTTGGCATACAACTGATGCTCTCTAAGCGTCTGAAGGACGATTCTGAGATGTTGCTCGTGCTCTGCCTCGCTCTTGTTGTAGACCAGGATATCATCTAGGAACACGATCACAAACTGATCCAAGTAAGGCATAAAAATGCGATTCATGAGGTCCATGAATACGGCTGGCGCATTGGTCGCTCCAAAGGGCATAACAAGAAACTCCCAATGCCCATACCTAGATCTGAACGCTGTCTTCGGGATGTCCTGCTCTCTGACTCTGATCTGGTGGTATCCTGACCGTAAGTCTATCTTCGAGAACACTGAAGCCCCTTTGAGTTGATCAAACAAGTCATCTATCCTCGGGAGAGGGTATCTGTTCTTGATTGTCACTGAGTTCAAGGTACGATAATCTACACATAACTTGGACGTACCATCCTTCTTCTTCACAAGAAGTATCGGGGCTCCCCAAGGCGATCCACTTGCACGAATGAATCCCTTGGTCCTCAATTTTTCAATCATCTTGTACAAAATCTCCAACTCTGAAGGCGCCATCCTGTAGACTCTCTCTGATACTAGTGTTGTCCCGGAGATCAAGTCTATAGTAAACTCAATCTCCCGCTCTGGCGGCATCCCTGGAAGTTCCTCTGGAAAGACATCTGGAAACTCTTCAACTATTCGGGGTAACTGTACTGCTGCTACTGCCATCCGCAATACTGGAGAAGATGGTTCCACTGCGCCTCTGAAAAATAAAAACTCTGGCTCGCCTGGAATACTAAAGACAACCCTGCCAACATGGCAGTCTATCCTAGCATACTGGTTCCTCAACCAATCCATGCCTAAGACTACATCATAGTCTGCCATAGGGAATTCTATAAATCTAGCGGGGAACTCTCTACCGCTAACTACGATCCGACAGGAGGAAAACACTCGATCTACTCCCACAAGACCATTACCAGTAAGTATATTGAGCCTCACTGATAATAACTCGGGCTCCAATCATATCCGTGTCGCGAATCGTGCAGACATGAATGAATGCGATGCATCAGAATTAAATAATACCAATACTGGAGAGGAGTTGACAAGAATAGTACCTGTCACTACCTCACCTGGTACAACTTCTTCTTCTATAGTCATCATCAAGGCCTGACCTTGTCCTCTGGCTGCGGGTCCCCTCTGCTTGAAACCTTTCTTCCTGTTCTACACTTGGGCTTGGATATACTGCTGCTGGTTCGGCTGATGAAATGCCTGGGCCTGAGGCAACAATAGCCTCGGGTACTGCTGCTGCTGCATAGGTGTTGGTCCCCTAATCAATGGACTGGTTAGGTTAGAAGAGGACGGACTACCCCTATTCGGGCCGGCTCCTATCTTGTGATCTGCCGCTCCACAAGCCAGGCACAAACCCTGCGCCCTGCGACAATCAGCCACCACGTGCCCTGGCTTCCCGCAATGAAAACATCCCATCGCGGAAGTCTGCTTTTGCTTCTACTGCTGTGGGTACGTCGGGGTTGAATGCTGAACCGATGTTACTGAGGCCGTCCGTCTCGGAGTTCCAATGGTCAAACCTCTTGCTGCCGGGACTGGAACTGATGATTGGTGCATCTGATTGTGGGACCGCTTTCTACCTCCGGTCCAATCTATGATCCTCTGGGAGGTGTACTCGTGCCTCCTAGCTTCCCTTAATACTGCATCGGATGTCTGGTGCTCGAACTGCTCGACTGCCAACAAGATCTTCAAATGTAGTCCCTGCTGGAACCGCTGGGCCCTATCAAACTCGGTCGCCACCAAGGTGGGGGCAAACCTACTGAGTCTAGAAAACTCAGATGTATAACCGTCGACAGTTCTGCCTCCTTGCTTCAAGTTGGTAAATCTCGTTTGTAGGTCGTACCGAGCTACAGCATCAAAATACTTCGTCTGGAATCTTTCTCTAAATACCACCCAAGTGACCGGCGCCGCTAATCCCACGGCCTATGCCGCCCACCAACTGCGAGCCAAGTCCAGCAACTGTAGGCGTACCACCGCCACCTTCTTATTCTCAGGTGTCCTAGCTGCTTTCAGAATCACCTCGGTATCCTGAAGCTAAGCGTCCGCGGCAATCGCATCTTCGCTGCCGTCGAAGAATGGAGGGTTCAAGCGCTTGAAGCTGTTGGTCGCACTGTTCCCTGGATGACCGCCTCTGGTCAAACCATCTGCCACTACCTGGTACAAGGCGTCTCCTCTATGATCCTGGGAAGCTATCAAGGTCCTGATGAGACCTACCAAGGTGCCATCGTCAGGCTCGACGGGCTGGATGGGCCGGATTGGTGGTTCTCCTCCGGTAGGTACAACTCTGGAGGCTACTCCGAAATGCTGGGCTTGATCTCCAATTTGCGGCTGGTCCATGGAAAGTGCTCCATCTTGCTGATCGGCAGGGTCAGGTACAATACCGCTGAAGAAGACGACACAGGGAAATAATAAGGAAGGACCAGGACAGATCAACGATACAAGCACATGATCAGGGCAATAATCCAGATATTCAGAGGATATGAATGGAGATCAAGGACGAATACTGATTGAGATATCTATTTGGTAAACCCTCACATTCTTGAATGCCAAGACCTGCATGTGCCACCACTTAAACCATGTGACGCCCCAGAACCAGAATACTGGAGAGCGGGGGCGAACATAGCCAGCTACGTATATTAAAATGGAATCCACCTCGCTATACGGTTACGACTGTCTAGATATGAGGGTTTACTACAAGCCAACGGTCTCTTAAGTTCAAGCCTATTGTCTCAATCTTAAGCAAGTAATATAATTACAAGATGTTAGACTACCAAATATGCAATAAAAGGCATCCCAAATATTACATATTCAGCTGAACATGAAGCTAGTCATACAAAATGCAAGGAATAGCAAGAGTTAAGTCATACATGATCAACCCTAGGATTTGTTAATCATGCTACAGCCCGTAGGCAGACAGTAAGTAAAGATGCATCGAGCTAACAGGTGCTCGTCGGCTAAACGCCTCAAAAGAATAAATTTATAATGTAGTGGGTGAAACAAAATAGAAAACCCACTCGTAGTCCGGGTTCCTTCTAGTCGCCACCATTGGGCTGGAAGTTCGGTAGACCCTCGGGTGCCGCTCCGAAATCTGGCCACACAAAACCAGCTGGGTCAAACCCTAGAAAGAGCAAGTGCCACAAGGAGGCCACGAAATAAGAACAAAAGCCAGCATATCAGAACATAATAAAATAGAAGAAAAGTACAAGTAATAAAGAGTACAGCAGGACAATGAACGACTAGGGACGTGGAACCGTTTCGGGAGCCAGGTTACAACCTTTAAACCAAACAAGGACCGGGGTTGTACCCTTCGCCTGAATAGTACTATGTCTCTACCTATTTGTTGTTAAAGATAAGTAAAACAATCATGTACAGGGGTACCAGATACAGGGACTTAGACGAGACTTAGACCAGGCTGGGTACCATCCATTCACAAATGGCCAAGCAATACTACGGCTTACTACTTAACTAACTAGGGTTATCACAAGCCTAATTACTAGCAAGATGCAATTGAGAAATTCCCTGTCCCAAGCCCTGTAGACTATCTAGTTATCCTTCCGCGGGTTGAGAGTATGGTTGGGTACATCGCCCAGGAGACGATATACGCTTAGGTGACTTAGAGGGTGCAACACATGACAGTGTGCTGAAAGTGTGCCCTACTCGTCGGCAGGCTACAAGTCCATTTAAAGCACCCAGATAACGAGATCGCCTATGACTGAAAATTCTCCATGAACTATAGTTTGATCTAGTAATTAGCCTAATCCATATTCAGTGCGAATCCCTGACCGTGGTAACCAGGGAGTCACGTCCTAGACATGATGTGAGATAAGACAAGTGGATTGCACAAGGTAGCAAGAATGAACACCCACGACGTCAAAGTTGATTATACGAGTCAAGTTAGCCATCGCAACAGCATCAAGTCAAGTCAAATTACAAGTTACCGGTGTACAAGTTACAAGTTAGGAGTGCGCCGCCACGGGCCACTATCAAGTTATCCAGTATCAAGATTAATCATGAATTACAGGTTAAAAGTTAAGGACGCACCCCATCGGGTCACTATCAAGAAGATCAGAAAGTACTAGAATCATACTTCACAGAAATCACGAAAACCGTACTAGTCATAAGTAAAACACCAAAAACCGTGCCAGTCGTGTTGGGTCGAGACAGTCGTGTTGTTGGAACAAGATCTCAAGACTCCAATCCACAAAAGAGAAGCCAAGTCCAAGGAATAAAACCAAACCATCATGGGCAAGTGGGTTGCGCTGGGGTTAGATTGCGCTAGGGTCGAACTGCGCATGAGTTGAACTGCGCAGGAAATGAACTGTGTATGAGTTGAACTGCGCAGGAAATAAACTGCGCACAGAAGAACTGCGCACATATGAACCGCACACATATGAACTGCACAAAGATGAACTGCGCACAGATGAACTGCGCACATATGAACTGCACACAGATGAACTGTGCACAGATGAACTGCGCACAAATGAACTGCGTACATATGAACTGTGCACAGTTGAACTGCGAATGGCCTTGCGCTAAAGAGCGCTGGCCGAGGGTCATCTTCTCCATCAGGCCGAGAGATAACTCAAGAACACAAAAAATTTCCAATCTTCATAACTTGGCCAAATCAAAATGAAATTTGGATTTTCAAAGTTCTAACTTGTGTAAAATTGAATTCTCTTCCACATGGAAGCCTCAAAACAAGGAAAAATCTAAGTTTAATAGATCAAAACTAAAAAAATCCAAAAATAGTAAAAACTTAGATCTAGAAAAATGGAAGCTCCAAATCACAAAATACCAAGTTCTAATGTTGTTCACCATGGCCTAATCTAGCTAATGGACAAATATAATAGTGTGCTTATTTGGTGGCAAGGTGCACTTGCCTATGGTGTTGGTGTTGTGTGGAGGAAGGAAGAAGAAGATGAAGAAATTAATGGAAGTTATGAGGAGATAGAAAGTTAGGTGGGGTTTTAATGAGGGAGGGTATGTTGTGTTGAGGGTGGAGATTAACTAGGGTGTTCCAATGCATACTAAACCAAACCAAACCAATTCCTTCTCCACAAAATAAAACCAAGCCAGGCCCAAAATCCGTTGTAACACCCAGTTTTTCAGATAAGGGTAATTTTAAAATTTTATAATTATAATTATTATTTAATAATATTTATTTCATATTATGATTTTTAGTAATTTTTAAATTATTTTAAACTATTTAAATTCATGACTTGTGGTTTTGACGTTTTGCTAGTGAAACCCTAGAGACTGTTTGACCTAGAGCCTAATCATGTGATTATAATATTTTAATATCATTTTTGGCCTAAGAATATTTTTGCATTTGACCTCTTTGAATTATTTTGATATCATTTTATTATTTATGATATTGTTTTGGGGTTATTTGAGTCGGGTTCGAATTTCAACTCAATCCGACTTGAAACGGGGACCCGGGGGTAGTTTGACTCTAGTGGGACCCACACACTAGTTAGACATGGCCCACATGATATTAAATTTAGTCCACATGATAGAAATATTTTAGTTAGAGGTTAGACTAATTATTATGGATAAGGTTAGTGTGATTAGAGACTTTAGAATGACTAATTTAGCCCCAACCAATTAGCCCTTTCCTAATACTCATAGAATAGGTTAGTGGGGGCATTTTGGACCTTAACATAATAGGACAAATAGTCCCATATGGCAGCCACTTTGGGAGAGGATAGGCTCAAGTTCATTTCATTATTCTCATACACACTCTCTCTCTTATTCTTTCCCAAATTCCTAGAGAGCAATCCCTAGCAATTTCTCCACCAAATCCTTTCATTTCGCCACCAAATCTTCTTCTTTCCTTCTCCATTCTAGCCAAGGAGGAAGCTACCCAAGTTTGGAAGGATTTGGAGCTCGTTCGTGTCCTTTTGGAACCTCTACGTGTCGGTGTCGCTCCGGGAAGGCTTCTCTTCGATTCGATCTACCGGGAGGTATAAATCCCTTCTCCTTTTCATTTTCTCATGCATATAGGTCTATTTTGAGCCCATAGGAATGACCCCCATGGTTGCATCTCCATTTGTGTCGATTTCGTGTCTATTTGGAGGTCATAGGAGTGTCCTTTGTGTTGTGGTTGTGTCCATGTGGAAAAATCCCAAATTTGGACACACTATGTGTTGTTGTTATGTATGAATGAATTATTACATGTTTAATCTCATATTTTTGTATTGGAGATGTGTTCTATAGTGTCTCATATATATATATATATTAGTGTAGAGAGTGAGTTCTTGATATATTATGTTATATACTTGTGTTCTTTTGTCTCAAACTACCCAAATCCGTCATGATTTTTATCCACGTTTTTAATTTCAGCCCTAACTTAGAAATGTCATAACTTCTAGCTCAAAGCTCGGTTTAATCTTCCGTTTTTTTTTAAAAGAAGCGTATTGAAGTTAGATTTCCAAAACCATATATTAATAGGCCTAATTCTTTCTGTAACTTTCTGGAGAATTATTTGAGTGTCAGCTGTACGAAAGACAAACGCGTTCTCAGTGTTTTTGCGATTCTGGGAGTTTCCGGAAACGAAAACGCGATCCGTTTGAAGTTTCGGAAAGCTAACACATAGATCTATAACATACTTTAATCCTAGATTTTAATTTATGCTGAGATGGTACAGTATTGATTATTAGTAGGAGTTACTATTCGGCATATGCATTTTGTGCACCCTTGTGTGTAATATAATGTTCTATTTGATTTTAACCCATGTTAATGTATATACATTATGTAATTAAATAGAGAAGGCAAGCATGAGTAAATATTTAAATAAATGATGTATGAGGTGTAAGTATCCTATCTAATGTAAGCATGTATAAGTATGGCTTGTAATGAATATGTAGGTTCCATAGTATGTAATGTATGGTGCATATAGTGGTGCAAGAGAATAAATGAATGATGAATGAATGCAAGCATGAATGTAATGTAATAATAGATGTAATATATGTAGCCTTGTTACGAATAAAACTGGAATTTAGTTTTGTTTCACTAAATAAGAGATACATGAGAACTCATATATGTGAATGTTAACTTCCTATTGACACTTTGCTACACAACTGTCATGCCTCACTATCACTCCACACACAATGCACACTACATTATATCACCCTCACTCATTGACACTCTCACTCACACATTGCCTAACACTCATTCCATGATAACACACACATGTTCTTGTGCACTTTCATGACACACACACACACCCATGAACACATACACATGCTCTTCTCTCTCTCTCTCTCTCTCTATATATATATATATATATATATATATATATATATATATATATATATATATATACTATACATGGCTAAATGTGTTAATGTGGTAAATAGAGTTTTCCTATAGTTATATATACATATATGTGATATAGGGCCTAGTGTTGAATTCTCTTTTCATGTACACCTCCATGTTCACACACACACATAGCTTTACATGTTAGCTTCCTTTCTCTTATGTATAATATTGAATGTGATGGCTTGTGTTTGGCATGTATAGCCTTGTGATTGGTGTGTGATTGCTAGACTAGGCTTGGTTAGGCCTAGTAAGACTTATTAGACTTGTTGGGCTAGGATTTGACCTACTTGACCTAGTTTGACTAGTCTAGTTGACTGGAGTTGACCAAGTGTTGACTTTAGTCTAGTTTGACCTAGACAGCATGCAGATGCATTGTAGATTATATTTATCATTCTCTGTGTACATCTTGACTTGTGTTACTCTAACTAGGAGTCAGGTACCTCATCTCGAACAGTACATTTACTTCAGACATTCAGATACGAGACGAGTACATTCTCTGACCGTTTCATACTTGTTTGGATTTACATTCTTGCTCTAGATTACTGTACTTGATGCTGACACGATCATTATCACGGATTGGTACTATACGGATCTTCTTCTGAGATGTTATCTCCTTGTATTCACTAAATACATATTGTGATGTGCGTTTTACTTACATATTGTATTTATTGAATACCCATATCCTCGTATACTCCTTGTGCATATTGTACTCTCAGTATCACATGAGTCCCAGGGATAGACCATTGTACAACTATTGTATAACATTGTACATCTATTGTATAATATTGTACATCCATTGTATAACATTGTACATCCATTGTATAACATTGTACATCTATTGTATAATATTGTACATCTATTGTATAACATTGTACACTATTGTGCAAGATAACGTAATCGGAGTAGATCCTTGTGTATTGATTTGGGGAGGGGGAGTAAAATTGGTTATGTAATCAAATCCTATTGTACAACATTGTATAACTATTGTATATGTCTATTGTACACCCACGTACAATGGAGTTACCATTGCATTTTCCTAGACCGTTTACATAACCGTATTGTACTCTAAATCACAGTAGGCTTACAGTTCTTATTTATCATATTTAGATATTTCCTGTTATCAAATCTCTACTGTTTTTCATATACTTCTTACTTTTAGCGTTTCATGTACCTTACTCTATTGCATGCTTTATATTTCCTAACATGATATGAACTGCGTGAGATATTTTGTGCTCGCTTCCGTCCTGACTGGACCTGTTGAAAATTTTGCAGAGGATGATGAGGCATCCTGCACCCTTACTTGGAGTTTGCGTAGTTGACACTCGCGACCTGGACCCCAGGGGAGGTTCAGGCAGCTGGTGAGGACGATACCTTGCTTAGTATAGATAGTTTAGACTGTTTTTCTTTTATGTTTAGTTGTTGTTCTTGATTCAGAGTTTGTATATTGTAGAGATGTTGAGACTTGTATTTCATTTCTGTTGTACCTCGGTTGAGGATTCTCTTATCTATTTTATCGTGCCATATTCTATCTCTAGATTGTGATTGAGTTGTACCTCTGTGTTGGCCTCCTTATGGAGAGCATTCATATTATGTTAGTTATAGTTCATGACCTAGAACAGCGTTCTACCGCCGATACTGCGGCGTAGGCTGGATATTATTACGCTCTCGTACCCTCACAGTGGGTGCGGGTCGTGACACCCGTTTTACGAGAAAACCAAAATCCGCAAGTTAAGCCAAAACACAATTACAGGTCATAATATGATAAAATAAAATACAGGTCCAAATTACATATATGCCTAATTAAAATACGTATTCCGAAATACGGACGTTACAACATCGTGACAAGAACCAATAGAATATCAATGTAAAACACTACTACATACATGATTCATAAAGATAATCAGATATAAACAACATTTTCAGAATAGTCAAATTAGCTAGAATTGTCTGTCCTTAAGTCCAATTCTGGACACAGGGGCAAAACGGTAATTTCGGGTCAAAATGGCGTCCGTCGTTGGACCCGCTTTGCACCGAAAAGCGTACCAAAGTCTATGGTCTCTAATGTCGTCACACTATATGTTTATAGGTCCGGTTAGCCTAGGTTTAGATTTGCAAGAAAGGTAGAAATACGATTAGTAGCGATCAATGATTTATAATCCAAGGAAGTTAATAAATAATATTATAGCTATTTTAGAAGATATTTATAAACTATTTAGAGTATTGTAAACTTATATATGAAATAATATAAAAGTCCAAGAATTATAATTTCTCTTATTAGTAATTTTATAGGAACCATATATTTGTAATCAATAATATATATATATATATATATATATATATATATATATATATATATATATATATATATATATATATATAAATATATATATATATATATATTAAAAAATATATATATATATATTTATATATATTATTTAATATATATATATATATATATATATATATATATATATATATATATATATATATATATATATATATATATATATATATATATATATATATTTTAATATATATATATATATATATATATATATATATATATATATATATATATATATATATATATATATATATATATATATATATATATTAGAAAATATTATTCAATGAAAGCCCCAAAATAATAATAAGGTAGTTTACTAAAACTTGCGTATAAAGTCTATTGGGCTTAACTCAACAAAATTAATCAACTCATTTTAGAATCTAAAATATATGAAAAGGCCCATGTACTAGAAAATATTTAGTATAAGAAAAACTTTAATACCAACCCGAATTCGTTAATCTAAAATTTACATACTAATAAATAAGATTCATATGTCAAAAGCCCACAAATACTTATCCAAAAGATCAGCCCAAAAGGAGGAAGCCCAACAATCCAAAATAATTTGTAGAAAATAATTTTGAATTTAAATTTATAATTATTCTCTTGCTCAAAAGCCCAAGAAACTATATTAAAGACTAAAGTCCAAAACAAATCAGAAAAACCTAAAAGCTTTAATTATTTGAAAGCCTAAACCCCAAAAATTATTTAATGCCCCAAATAACATATTTGTATCACTGAGCCTATTGCCCACCTACTAAAATAATTTATAAAAGTAATCACTTTAGCCCAAATGGCCCAAGTCAAAAGCCCAAGGCCATAACTATTTTTCCCACAATAATAATATCAATAATAATAATACTAATAATAATGATAACATAACAATGAATGAATCGTATATACTAAAATAATAATAAAACTTTATCAAAATATCAGTAAAACACTGCTTCCCACGCACACTATATTTGCCCCATGTTCCCATACTTTTCAAAAGCTTTAAAAACATCAAGGAAGAGAGAGGAAGAGAAAGGGGACGGAGAGAGAAGGGTGCTGACCTCGGGTAGGGGTAAGCGCGGTGGGCAGGTGTCGCACGGCTGCGTGGTAGCACCGCGGAGGAGGGTTCGACACAGGAGGTCGGGGCGGCACAGCTGCCCTCGAGGCGGTCAGGAAGAGTCGAGGAGAGGCCGGAGCTCGGCGGCTTTGTCGCGGCGGCCGGATGCGGAGACGGCGGAGGCGGATCGATGGGGTCGACCGGAAAGGAGGCAGGGGAGCTCCAGATCTGTGCGGGGGAGGGTCGACGTGCCACCGGAGGCCCGGTGCTCGAGGAGGCGCCCAGCGGAAGGAAGGCGACGAGAGGCTGGGGTTGGTTTTGTTGGCGATGGCGGACTGGGGGCCGTGGCGCTTACCGGCGTCGGCCAAAGACTAGGTTAGGCTTTGTATTTGTATCGTGTCCGGCTTGTCGGACACCCGAATTCGTTGAGTTTTGTATCTGTGTCTGACTTGGACACGAGAATCTGCTGGTGTGAAGAACTGAGTAAGGGGATGGACGAGGACACAGACACACGAGCACGGTCTTTGTGTTGGCTGTGTTGTGGTGGATGGTGATGTCGATGGTAGGATTGACAGGGAGGGGATCGGCCAATGTTCTGTGGGTCTGCTGATGTTGGTTGCGGTCGCGGTCATAACGGGGTCGAGATGATGGTCGCGAGGGTGGTGTGGGCTTGGGTCTTGCCGGTTGGTTTGGTTTGGATGGGGTTCTGCTGGTGGATGGTCGGGATGGCTGTGGGCGATTGGTAGTAGTGTTGGCGATGAGGTTCCGACCGTGGGGCTCAGGGAGGAGGTCGGACATGAGGTGATCGGTTGGTGACAGGAGTTGGCGGGTGGAGCGGGGTGTTAGTTTGATGGCCGATGGAGACGGCTGAGTGGCGGGTGGCCTGTGTGGTGGTGATAGGGATATATGGTCGATAGCACTGTTGGCTGTGGGTTGATGAAGGGATTGGCTGGGAAAGAATTCATAAAGCACATCTATATATAGGCAACCAATTTGCTCCCAAAAGATATAACTAGCATATGAATTTAAACTAATCGATAGGAATGATAATTAAGAAATCTTATCATAATTTTCATGTATAATAATTCTCCAAATAAAATTAAATTATTTAAATTCTAATAGATAGTCTTCCCATAAATCTAAATTCGAAACAATTATTTGAACATATTTAATCCATCTAAACTATGATAATAATTTAAAGTATTGCTTATTATTTTATCGGACGATCTTAAATCATATAATTCAATTATATCAAATAATTAATTATTACGAAATAAAATCTATTGCCATCAAATAACTTATTTTAAAACGAATATATTTTCTTGAAATCATATAAATAATATTTAAAATATATATTCGATAACATTTAATAATTTAAGTCACATATTTTAATATTTAACAAATAATTTCAACATCGCAATTCAAATATATAACTAAATAATAAACTAGGTCATCAATTTAAAATATGTCTTAAGGAAGCCTGGCAAAATTAGGGTTAGAGATTTGGAGAAGATTTCGGAATTGGGAATTTTATTTTGCACACAAATAACAACAATAATTTTGAAAATCCGGAAAGGGCAGTCACAATTGATGCGACCGAGATATACATGATGTATGGAACGGTAAAATTCTTTGTGGGCAAGAGAGAACCGGAGTATTGTAGCCAATCTGGCATATATTGTTGGGCTATCGAAAGTCTTTGTAATCTTATTTCGAATATCAATAAAGAGAATTGTTTCGTATACTTTGTTTTTCTTTCGTTGTTAATATCAACTCAAAGATAACCATTTGAGAACTTGTCAATCTTGCCTTGCACGAGCGCAACTCCAGGCTCATACGGCATCACGTCCCCTGCGAGGACGTTGATTCGGGTGATTCCGGATCGGGGCGCGACACTTAACGGTAGGGGGAGACATCTGCAGCCGGGGAGACGAATGGGAGGTAGATGAAGAGGCGATGAGGGCTGCTACGTCTTCAGCTTCGTCTTCATCTTCCTCTTCCTCTTGTTTGATTCCTCTCGTTGGGTGTATATATGGAAGATCTCATGTTTGATTCCTGGGTTGGGTTTGTATTTGTGTAGTTTTCTTTTAGTTATCCACATGAACTTTATTTTTTTATATTCATCTTTTAGCCCTCTCAAAAATATTTTTTTGGCTCCGCACTTGGGGGGTGGACTTCAATCCACCCCAAAAATATCTTCTTCTTTTTTAATCATACGAGTAAGTCCACTCTATCATACTCCTTGAATTTATGCTTTCGTCCATAGACATAGTTGTCCCACATGCTCACTAATCAAAACTGCCAACCAACAATTTTATCATGGAAATGGAAACAACGACAGTGGCGGAACCAAACCACCCCAACAATTTTTCTTCTTCTTCCGTATTTGTAGTTTTTATTTTGTTTTTTCATATAAGTCTCCCCAGACTTAGCCCATTCTAGTCTACTCCAGTCCACCCGAGCGCTCAAATCACTAGTTCCGTCCTTGAATAAGGGTATATACCAAATATAGGAAGCCTGTAAGAGGCTTCCATATATGTTGTTCATGGATAAATTATTGGAAGTTGATAGTTGGACCGTCATTAACGCCAATGGCCCGTAGCCTACGTGACATTCCCCATTGGCCCTCCGGTAGACTGTTTAGGGGGTGGGTTCAATAGGCCGCTGCCACGTAGGCGGACGGGCAGGCCCAAGGGATGGGCCAAATATCATTTTCGTAAATTATTATGTGATTTATGATCGGGGTTCTTAACAAGCCTCTTGCTGGAGCTCGGTTCGTTGTAAGGCCTCATAAGCCAGCATTTCTAACTCGACACACACAAAAGACCTAACAGCCCAGTGCGAAAGAACATCCCATGCGTGAGTGCCCCACGACCCGGAAGGAACGAAGGGCTGGTCGGAGAGGCTAGGTGGTCTAGCTAGGCCTCCAACCACGCATTCCTCGAGACATTGTTAGCTGCAGACACAGACCTGCCTCTGATGGTCCTTTGAGTTGTCCCCCTCGGTCATGCCGATAGGCAGATCCGACGAGCCATGCATATATATATCATCTCCGCCTCTAGATCGATGATGCTATCTCGTCGTCCGCCCGCCCGCCCGTCCACTCGGAGGCGGAAGGTGGCGTGCCTTCATCAAAAAGAGTCCTTTGTTGCCGTCCGGTAGACCGGGAGATAGCTTCCCGCGGTGGGGGTCCAATAATCCGTTTTTTTATGAGATCGAACATGTACATCCAGTCAGGATGCGTTATGTCTCCACCTGCTGAGCACTAGAGCTATAAGACTTTGACTATATACTCTCAAGCATTTTCGTATGTTCTCCGAAATAACACCGGTTGGATTATCTTTTTTCATAGTTCATATTAAATCATTAAAATACACAATTTCTTGCAAGATTTGTATCTAATTTAAATAGTTAAAAAAAGATATTTCAAATATTACTATTTTGAAAAACATACGAATCTATTCTATTATATAATAGGAAAACTTAGATGGTGAAACTTTTAAATTCCGAAAATACCCTTACATACTTATACTAATTAAAAATAGTTCATTAATTTTAATAAGGACAACTTAGTAATTAGGAAGACTACCCTTTGGTCTTCCTAAACAAATTAAGAAATATTAAAATACGTGCAAGACACGTACACATATGCTAGTATACTTAAAAACAGACTATTTTGAAAAACATACGAATATTACTATTTCAAATATACTTAAAAACAGAGATTCTAACCCTACTCTCTCTCTCTCTCTCTCTCTCTCTCTCTCTATATATATATATATATATATATATATATATATGACCTCTAGCCTAGTGGTTAAGTGAGATGCATGCGGCCGAGTGGTCAGGAGATCGATTTTCTTGTGGAAGCGTTCGCCACAATTATCTTCTTTCAAAAAATAAAAAATAATACTCTGCCAATGACCCTCTAGCCTAGTGGTATTGATGAGACATGTGGCCTGAGTGGTCAGGTGATCGATTTCCGATGGGAGCATTCGTCAGAATTACTTTACTTTCAAAAAGAAAAGAAAAAAAATTCTCTGTATATATAATTTTTCAATCGGACCTTATAAGCGAATGGTCTGATTGCATAGGGGCATTTAATAAAGGGCCTAGGCCCAATTTGAAAGAAGATCCATGCGCGAGAGACCATGATCCAGAAGGACCCAAAGGGCTGGCCGAACAATGGTAAAGGTGGCACGTGTTTTTTTTTTAATGTGTCCTTTCGTCGGACTTACGTCTAGGAAGGATTCGAGCCGTGTCCATTTCCACAGGACCCTCCGGTGTACCTAACGGACTACGCCTCCACGGGGTAAAGGTGGCACATGATAATATGGTCGTTTCACCACCCTTTCCATCTACTATTATAAGAAGGCTTCAAAACGGCACCAAATTAAGCCGTATAATCCATATGAATATCATCAACCATTTCATTTAAGAAAAATACGGAATAATATAATTTTAAATTCTTTTTTTTTCCTTTCGTATAACGGAATACGCACTTTTTTATCTATAAAAAAATACGAAAGATTATAATTTTAAACTTTCTTCCATTTTCTTTTGCATAACCGAATATTCCTCTTTTTATCCACATGTATCCATAACAAATTATAATTAAAATTTAATTAATTTTAACAAATCTTATATATATATATATATATATATATATATATATATATATATATATATATATATATATATAAATCATAATTTAAATTTAAATATTTAAATTATTTTTTTGATAAGATTAGAAGGGAAGAAAAATATTTTTGCATTACTAGCATCTTTAAGTATTCCTTAGACTCAGGGCCGGCCCTAAGTTCATGGGGGCCCTAGGCAAACTTTTAAAATGGGGCCCATATATAATATAAATTTTTTTTTAAAATAAAAGTTAATTTAAAAAAAAATGTTACAACTAAGATTTGAACCTAGAACCTCTTGTGCAAGTTTAACATACTAACAACTACACCACAATTGTTTTGTGATAAAAGAGGATCATGTTACATATTTGTTCTATTTTAAATACAAGATTACTAATATATATATTTAAATTATTATTTTTGGGCTCCCATATTTTATGGGACCCTGGACGGTTGCCCTGGCCGCCCTGGGCCAGGGCCGGCCCTTTAGACTCATGGGACATGTACACACAATCATTCCAACTCCTCTTTTTTTCCCATTGTTCGTATTTTCATTTAGCCATTAGAAGGTCACTCGATCGATCGATCCGTTCAATCACTGCGTGTTTGTGCAGGAACCAAAGGAGCCCAAAACCAATAATTAGAAGCTGCTTGACCTGAGTCTCACGAACAACTCTTCAATCGGGTCGACTATTAGCTTGAGCAGCCCAAGGAGCCCGGATCCGTTTATAATCTCTCTGTGCGATACAACATCCACGAAATTGAGCCTAAGAATAAGTCTCTGTCACGTTTGATAAACTAGTTCCAAGCTTAGAGCTGGCTCGTTTAATTTATTAGAATATTTATTTAAGGGATATATATTACACTAGATCAATTAAACATTTTCATTTTCGTATCAAGTTCATAAGCAATTACAATTTCACTCACCAATTACACTTTCAGTTTGGGACAAACCTTGTAAGCTCATAAACTATCTCAATTTAGTCTCAATCTTATCTATAGTTCAAACTCATGAATTTTTTTAGTACAATTTACGTTAACTGTTCCTATGTTTTACACTTATTATAAAAACTAATTACATGGATTATTTCAATAGTTTAATTTTTTTATATAGAAACTTATAACACTAACCATCCTATAGTTTATATATTTTTTATATAATTTATTAAAATTATAAAGCAGAGAGATAATCAATATAATTAATATAATCAATATAATCAGTGTATTTATTTGAAACATAATTATAAGCAGAGAGATAATCAATATACTTATTTTTTGTACTACTTTGAAACATAGAAGATCAGTATATTTATTTTATATTTTTAACTAAAATGGTGGCACTTAAGCCGAGCTGGATCGATGTTACAAATATTATAGAAAACTAAGCTTGAGCTTAGATGGTAGGGGTGAGCATCGGTTCGGTTCGGTTCAAACCGAACCGAATATGTGAAAACCGAAATAACCGTAAACCGTATTTATCAAAATCGAAAATCGAACCGTTTTTATAAAAACCGAATAAAACCGAACCGAATTAATTCGGTTCGGTTTTCGGTCGGTTCGGTTTCATGGACCAATGTGCATGGCCTTCAAGTTTTTAGCAAAATGAGCCTATTTAAATAATTTTTTTTTTTAAAAATATATGACATTATTGTATTTATGAATTGTTATATTACATAGAGTGAAAGATATTAGTATATATAGATTGAGGGTAGATATAGAGAGTGCTCAAAGAAGCACCGACATAGAATAGGAGAAGAGAGTACGCTCAGTTAGGGATTAATAAACATTAGTATATGTATATTGTGGGTAGTTTGATAAATTACTAAATCTAAAACGATTTTCGGTTCGGTTCGGTTTTTCGGATGAAGAACCGAAAATCGAACCGTTATTTCAAATTTTTAAAATTTTAAACCGTAAATCGAACCGATAACCGAAAAACCGAACCGTTTGTCATATTTCAGTTCAGTTCGGTTCGGTTCGGTTTTCGGTTTTCAACCGTTATGCTCACCCCTACGCTCAAGTCAGGCTAATAGATGGTAGGTTTGTCTTATGCACCAGCTTGGGATTGAGCTCCTTTTTCTGTAGAGAATACAAGCTGAATTGAAGGTGGTTGCTTTTAAGTTCTTGAGATCGAGTCCTGCATTTTCTTAGAAAGCACCAACTAGTCGAGCAAAGAATATTTGACGCACCGAACACCTACCCAATTATATAAGCAATTATGCTATTTGGCTCCAAAAAATTATGGACCAGAACAACGGAAAAGGAAATTAAGTACATGTGACTTCTGACCTGTGCCTGCTGGACAAACTTTTAACCCTATTTTCCATGCATTTCCCAAGCCGAGATTAAGCTTTTATAACTGCTTTATCTATAGTACTATATAATTAGAAAAGTAAACTTCATAGTATCTTTACCTAATTTTTCTAATTAAAATTGTTTATTAAATTTAACGAGGACAACTAAGTAATTACGTATAGAAACAAAAAATTGAAATATATAGTTTGATGTTATATTTCTATAGACATGGATAGGTTGATAAAAACTAAGATTAAAGTGGGGGAAGAGTTGGTGTTTCTTTGCTGGATCTGCATGTTGTGGAGTTCCTCGATCAGTTGAGTGCATGCGGAGCCTCCAATGTATCTTATGCCTCCTTTGATTCGCGGAAAGAAAAGAAAATCAATTTTTGTTGGGGAAAATTATATTATTTCTATCAAAAAATAATAATTTCCGGTGTGTTTGGAAATGGCAGAGAAACTGACTGGAAAAGTGAATCAATGGATGGATGGAGAACCATTTCTCACTTCTTCTTTTTTTTTAGAAATTAATTTTCTAACTTGTTCATTTTCTTTGACATCCAAATACAGAAAATATTGCTTACCCAACGAACCAAACGCGGCCTTAATGTTTGCTTGTAATTGTCTACTTTCGATTATTATTTATTTATTCATCTCCCATAAACCTAGCTCTGAGGAAGAATCATTGTAATCTCAAGCTTGCTTCAAACCATATATAATTCAACATCAAAATAGGAAAGCTAAGGGCCTGCAGCTTGTATTTGTGATTTGCTAAGTCCTGAATCAGTGGGATCATGTTAGGAATTAAGGAGCTAGGCCCATGCTCATCCTGAGCCTTCTGGTCCCCAGTATGGCTTTAATGCAAATTGCAATGGTAAAACAGTGAACCTCCCCACGCTATCAATTCTAGCTCTAGAAACGAAAATGATATTTTGACCACGGTCTGTGAGTGAACCCATTTATCTCTCCTATTTGCTTAGATCCGTCACTGGTATTACTGTCAACACGTGGCCTGCGGTCACAGACTGCGGACAAAATAGCAGCGTCCCTCCAGAAATACACAACTGCTGCACCCTGGCTTCTTTTGGCACTTACCATCAGCTGTCCATTTCTACATTTAGGCACTTGCAACATTGGAGGCGCAGAGACATTAGCCTATATTGTCTCTCTCTCTCTCTCTTCTTCACTCCCCACAAACCAACGGAGGGTTTGAACTCCAGGAGGTTAGTGTCGAGTGGTTTCTTTTTCTTGGTCTTTTTTTTATGTCATTTCTTATATATGTTCATACTTTCACATGAACAGAAGCCAGCTAGCATCGAGTTTACGTTCACACATTCTTTCAGTTTTTTTTTACTACTTCCTACGCAAACTTCAAGTCGATAAATCCATGATTCATACTTTTGTTTCTTTGATTTTTGTTGCATTTTAATCGATTATAATTTACATGATGTAATTAATGTGATATCAGAAGGGAATATATTAAGCAGTGTAGTTGTCTCAAGGAGTTTCCGTAATCACTCGAAAGTGAAATTAGTAGCGTACTGTGAGTTGCAGTAAAATTAATTTTTTTTTCCTCAGTTCTTGGCAGTAGTATATAATTTGTAATTAATATCAGTCGCTTGATTGAAAATACTAATTACTTTTGAATCTGTTCTTGAAGTGTGGGGTTACAACATGGAGAGTGGTCGCTGCAAGCAGTGCAAGTCGAGCTGCGTATCGGATCGTTCTCTTATCGGAAAGAAATTCAAAAAGAACCTGACCGGAGATTTCTCACAAAGCTTGGTAAATTTACGTAAGTTTACTGCTCTGTTTCACTCACTATCAGGGACGGAGCTACCCTTGGGCACGGACGGACCGTAGTCGCCCCAAAATTTTGAAATTCCTTTTTTAGTTTTTTTAATGTTTCCTTGGTTATATTTAATATTT
This sequence comes from Iris pallida, assembly GCA_029216955.1. NCBI lineage: Eukaryota > Viridiplantae > Streptophyta > Magnoliopsida > Asparagales > Iridaceae > Iris > Iris pallida. The sequence continues at coordinate 18,603,734 of JANAVB010033820.1, forward strand.
CGGGTTATGGTCCCTCCTCGATGAGCCCAGCACCGTCCGTCTCCGTTATCCGACCAAAACTTCACCCTCTGTCAGCCTGCACATTGACTATGATAGTGCCGGCCTCGTCATACAACTACTACTGCTGCCCTCTCAACCTAACCTTTGATACCACCTCCCTGAAAACCCGCAAATCGCAACGAGATACCATCATCACTGTCTATACCTAGGAACAGAACCCAGCAGCCTCGCCGAGCCTTCAATGCCGTTTTCTTAGTTAGGAGCCATTATCAGCAAAGCCTCCAGCGTCGTGGCTTCTCCCTAGCTTCACCTAGATCACAGTCAGCCTCATTTCCAGTGACGCAATACTAGTGTCTTCGTGTCGTTCAAGCTATAATTAAAGTTCAATCATCTCCAATTTTAGAGGCTAGCTACGCCACTGCTCACTGCTCACAACTTATATATGGGACAAAATATGTGGGGAAAGTAGTAATTCAATTTGTCTGCAAAATCTATTTTGTGCTGAATGATCATATGATGGCTTTAGATCTCTCCCTGTTCCTTTCCTTCAGAGGATGCCAGAGAAGTTCATGAGCCATTTCCCGGGAGAACTGCCGCGAGCTGTCCGGTTGAAGGGTCTAGGCGGATACCCGTGGCGTGTCGGGCTGGTGGAGGGCGAGGAGGGCGAGGTGTTCCTTCTAGACGCTTGGAAGGATTTCGTCGACGCCCACAGCCTGAAGGATTCCGACACCCTGATCTTCGAATACGAAGGTGGTTGGTGCTTCAGCGTATCGATGTTTGATGCAAGGCATGAATGCGAGAAGGAATAGCCGGATTATGTCAACTTCTCGTCGTCGTCGACGGAAGAAGAAACGGCGAAAGAGGAACCTCATGTAGTTTCGGATTCGGATATTGGTATCCCTGGAAAATCAGTGTCTTCGGACAAATGTGGAAGGAGCGCGCCAACTCCTGCCAATGAAGAAGGTTAGCTCTTTTAATCCTATGGGAAGAAAATGGTCATCGGTAGTGTAGCTACTTTCAATTCTTTTACTCACTTCAGCATGGTTCGTCGGTATCGGACCCTTCTATGAGTATCGGGATTGGCAGTTTCGGATCGTAAGTATCGGATTTTTTTTAATAATTATTAAAAAATTTGAAAAAAAATATTTTATACATTTATGTTATACATAATTTTAAGTATTTTTTGTGTTCTTAATAGTTTTGAAATTAAATGAAATAGTAGTCACAATTACCGATTGACGGCTTATCTGCTATGGATATGGATAAGTTTTCTTCGTTTACAATCTTATATTATGCTTTTACAACCTTGTTTATTGTTTGTTTTTTCCGTTCAATGTTCTTTACCAAATTGATTGGAAAAGAGACTCAATATCGACATCGATCAATATCGGCACGTATCGAATTGGGACATGCCAAATCGTGTCGGTATCGGTCGTATCGAATCGTTATCTGCTGATACTGCAAACTATGCACTTCAGGCCTATTTCCCAAAATCTTGCAGTTAGGAATGTAACTGAGAAAGCCTCACTTGTTACAATAAGCAGCCTGAGCTTGTGTCAAGCTTGAATCATTGTGGACAAACACTGCCCAAGCTTTGTCAACTATTTGTTCAAACTTGAGCCTTCGATGAACCTTGTCGATGTGAAACAAGCCAGAACTCAAGCATGATGAGCTCTAGTTTTGTAGAGATGTCTCTAGAAATGTAGCGGAGCATGAACCGAAGTATATATTATCACACAAATGTTTAGTATCATTATCGACGCTATTGGTTTAATCGAAAATCGAAGCCACATGCCTAATTTTACATAGATCATTTGTTATAGGGTGTGGCTATTTGTACCCCACCAACTGCTAAGCACATCCTAATATTATAAAAATTAAAAAAGTTCCTATTCTACCCTCCAATTGCTGAGCACACCCCAGATAACCACATGCTCGACCTGTGACTGTCGGGCACAACCCACTGTTCGACATACACCAGTCGAATATATCCATACTGTTCGACCAACAACAGTCGAACTGTACAGTAGTGTGTCCGACTGAGATTGGTGTACGACAAGAGCAGGTCGAACCAAAACAAAGGTGTTCAACTGAGATGGATCAAACGCTTTGCTGCGTGTCCGACTGACCAGGGTCGAACAGAACCGTAAAATTTTCAAAAAAAATCGATCTCCTCCCCCGACCTCGCCGCTGCTCCCCCCCCGACCTCGCCATCCGACCTCGCCGCCCGTGCTGCCGCTGGCTGCTGCTGCGTGAAGGTGGTGGGGAGGGGGGCGGCGCCGTGGGGGACGGGGGCGGAGGCTCGGGGGACGGGGGCGGTGGCGCGGGGGAGGGGGGTGAGGGTGAAGGTGGAGGTGGTGGGGACGGGGGCAGGGGCTCGGGGGCGGCGGAGGGGGCGACGGCGCAGGCGGGGGAGGGAAGCATCGAGGGGGGGGGGGGAGGGGGTGGAAGGGGAGGGGAAGGGGAGGGGTGTGTTCAGTAGATGGGAGGGTAGAATAGGAATTTGATTAAAAATAAATTTTTTAAATGGGATGTGCTTAGCAGTTGGTGGGGTGCGGATAGCCGCACCCTTTGTTATATTGTGCTTGTGATGAAGTCATTCGAACTGTTGGGAACGAAGCGCAAAAACCGTTTCCCCAAACCAGAAAGTCCTGCGAGAGAACCGAGCAAAAGCACACAAACCAAAAAACGCTAAACACAATCACAGACACAAAGATTTTTGACGTGGAAAACCCTTGCAGAAAAAACCACGGGACGATCGGAGTCCAACCCTGAAGAACCTCCACTAATGGAATAAAGAGAATACACCCTCTACAAGCTCCTTCCGATCCAACACGGATCACCACAACTCACTTGAAAGAAGAAATTTTTTGATTGCGGACTCCGAAGAACAAAAGATGTCGAAAAATTATTCGAAGCAATCTCTCCTCCACAATAGTCCTTAATCCTCTCTCTCTCTCTCTCAAAGATTGTAAATCACTCTTGTTTTTTAGATGAGTTTTCAACTAGCATGCATCACCCTTTTATAAGCCCTTGGTAATCCATACATGAAATGCCAATATATATGGAAACTTCCAATATGCATCAATCATATATTTAATGGAAATCCAATCATAATTGGCTTGCCATAATTGGAAACCCAATAATATGGAAAGCTACTATATGAAGGGTCCAACATAAATATATGATCAAAGTAAATATGGAAATCCAATCATATATTTCATTACCATATATGTTCCAAAATAGGATCCATGCACTCCCCGAGCTTCTCCGACACACGGATGGCGCTTGTCGCTCTCCGGGGTATTCTCCACATAGGTTGGGAATCCCACCCACTCCAACAAATCTTCCCCTTCACAACTAAGTGGAGGAACTCGTCATCCCGACGATCCGCCTGTAGTACTCAAACTTTCCCCTTGGTAGAACCTTCGTAAGCATATCCGCTCCATTGTCATCAGTATGGACCTTCTCAAGCTTCGCGTCCTTCTTCTCAACCACATCTCGTATCCAATGATACCGAGTCTCAATGTGCTTGGACCGACTATGAAATGTCTAGTTCTTCACAAGGTGAATGACACTCTGGCTATCGTAAATCAAAGTATACTGCTCTTGCTTCAGCCCCATTTCCTGCAACAGCTTTTTCATCCACAGCAACTCCTTGCAAGCCTCCGTCACCGCAATGTACTCTGCCTCTGTCGTCGACAAGGCAACATACTTCTGCAATCGCGACTGCCACGATACCGCTCCTCCAGCAAACATCATCACATAGTCCGAAGTCGATCGCCTCGTGTCTACATCTCCAGCCATATCAACGTCGGTATACCCAACCAGCTTCGGCTCGTCACCACCAAAAGAAAGTCTCCAATCGGCAGTTCCCTGAAGTATCGTAGAATCCACTTGACCGCACTCCAATGTACCCTTCCAGGATTTGAAAGGTACCTGCTAACTGTGCAAACTGCATGAGCGATGTCTGGCCTCGTACACACCATAGCATACATAAGGCTTCCCACAGCTGAGGCATATGGAACCCGCTCCATATCTTCTTTTTCATCCTCGGTAGATGGACACTGCTCCTCAGTGAACTTAAAGTAGGCTACAAGGGGGCAACTCACTTTCTTCGACCCGTCCATACCGAAACACTGAAGTACCCGATGAATGTACTTCTTTTAGGACAAGTGTAGCAACTTGGACTCTCTCTCTCGGCTGATCTCCATTCCAAGAATAGTCTTTCCTGCACCCAAATCCTTCATAGAGAAGGCCACGCCCAGTTGGCACTTCAACTCCGCTATTCTAGTGGCATTCCGACCCACTAATAGCATGTCATCTACATAGAACAATAAAACAATAAAATTATTATCGACAAAATAACTCACAAATATACAGTGATCCGACGTCGTCCGTGCATAGCCATGCTCCCCCATAAACGACTCGAACTTCCTGTACCATTGCCTCGGAGCCTGCTTCAGACCATACAAGCTCTTCCTCAACCGGCAGACCAAATGTGACTTGCCCTTCTCACAGAATCCCTCTAGCTGCTCTATGTATAACTCCTCCTCAAGATCACCGTGGAGGAATGTCGTCTTCACGTCCATCTGCTCGACCTCCAAGTCGAAACTGGCTGCCAATGCTAGCACCACCCGAATAGACAACTGTTTGACGACTGGCGAAAATATCTCATCATAATCCACGCCTTTCCGCTGACCGTAGCCTTTAACTACCAGCCTCGCTTTGTATTGAGGGCGAGTAGCATCATCCGTCTGCTTCACTCTAAACACCCATCAATTCTTCAAAGCCTTCTTTCCCTTTGGCAACCGCACCAGCTCATAAGTGGAATTGGCGTGTAAGAAACTCATCTCCTCCTGCATAGCCTGCATCCACTCCTGCCTGTGTTCGTCTTCCATAGCCTCTGTAAAGCTTTCGGGCTCTCCCCCATCAGTCAGTAGCACATACTCATCGGGTGAGTATCTCGTAGATGGTCGACGATCTCTGTCGCTCCTTCTCAGTGGAGCCACTGGTGCTGGCTGTATACCAACAGTCTCCTCCTCTTCAGGAACCGCCTCCCCGGCATGCTCATCCTCCTGAGGGACACCCTGACCACCATCAGCAGGCTGATGATCAAGGTTGGGAGCAACTCCATGTACTGGCTCCCCCATAATTGGATCATCTACGATGTCCTCTGGAAACTGCTCGAAGTGAAATGACTCTAACTCAGGCAATTCCTCAGCCTCAAAAGGCGTCTCGAATTTCTGAGTGTTGGTCATGGTCTGATCCTCGACGAATACCACGTCCCTTCTTCTGTAGAGCTTTCTTCCCACCGGGTCGTAGAGTCTATAGCGAAACTCATCCCGACCGTAGCCGACAAAGACGCATCGCCTCGTCTTTGACTCAAGTTTGGATCTCTCGTCCTTCGGTACATGCACGAAGGCCTTACAACCAAACACTCGCAGGTGATTGTATGACGGCTCTTTGCCATACCATACTTTGTCAGGCACATCACCCTGCAAAGGAGCACTAGGAGATAAATTATTAACATAAGCAGTTGTCAAAAGAGCCTCACCCCAATAACTGCTCGACAAGTTTGCTTCTGACAGCAAATACCGCACCCTCTTCATCAGTGTCCTGTTTATGCGCTCCGCTACACCATTGAGCTGAGGTATATTGGGCGGAGTCTTCTGGTGTCGTATCCCTTGCTCTCTGCAATAAGCATCAAAGGGACCAATGTATTTCCCGTCGTTGTCGGACCGAACACACAATAACTTCTTGCCCGTCTCTCTTTCAACAGAGGCCTGAAACTCTTTGAAAGTAGGCAACACCTGATCCTTGGTCTTTAAGGCTGTCACGCCCCAGAACCGGAATACCGGAGAGCGGGGGAATGACTCAGCCAGCTACGTATTACGGGTAGAAGAATACCGTATAATACGATCAATGCTATCTAAAAGATGAGGGGGTGCATACTACATAAAAGTCTTACTAGGGTTACTCAACATCTATTGTCTCAATCATTCAAACAAGAAACAGTAAATAGAGAACATGTAAGACAAAGCAGTAAGGCGTCCCAAATGCTTGGTCAAAATGTTCTTGAAATCTGGCTGTACAAAACTTAGCCAGATGATGTAGCATCGTATACACAATTGTTATCAGCTACAGTCTGACTTAGTTACAATTATGTAAAAGTAAGTACAAGACAATCCGACTAACATGTCGGTGCCAAACGGCCAAAAGTAAATAGTAAGACAAGCAGGGAAGCAAGGGACCCACTCGTGTCCTCCGGCGATCATCCCTCTAGTATTACCATCTTGGAGGTGGAAGTAAGCTGAGTCCTCGGGAACTGGCTCTAAATCTGGCCATGCAAAACCAGAGAGGTTAGACCTCTAATAGCAAGTACCGCAAGGAAGCACGACATGAGGAATTAGAACCAGTGGTAAGAATTAAGAATAAAATAGATCTCTGCTTGTTACTGGGGTTCGCACAACATCACGACACTTCAAGCCAACTTCCCAACCAAATAAGGACAGAAGTTGACCCGTCATGTCCTGACATTCTGCTCATCTCAGTAGTTAACAGAGTATGTACAGTGCACAAACAAATCAATTTAAACGACCATACAACTACTACGGCTTGCTACTGTGAGTTTCAAGTTGTCTTAGAAACATGCAATAAGAGATTCCTCAGTTCTTACAATGTACAAGCAAGGCTAGTCTACCCAATAATCAATTACGCCAATCATGAATTAAACGTGTCCCAGCGGGACGCCCGTCATCAATGTACAGTAAATATAAACAGATACCACTCCCTACCCGTGTGGCAGATTTGCAGTATCCGTGGGAACCAGCCGGCATGTCGGGGCACTAATTGTCCCGAGATGGCTGCCATGTAAGAACTCGAGAATCCATTCTCTCCATGCAATAGTTATTTTTATTTAGCTTAGTAGTCCCTATGTTAATTGAAATCTCATGCCGTGGATCATGATCATTCTGAATGAGTACTCCCGTACAGAGTACGATATGCATAACTCTACAACGATGCCCATGCGGCTAGGTTGTAGGTCTTACATAGCGTAATGCAACAATCAAGCCTAGCCATGGAATAATCATGTCTTGATCGTAAAGTACACATGCTGCCTTTGCAGAAAAATGGAAGTCAACATGTGTTCATATGCCAATGTTCGGATCGGCTAGTCGATCGTAATGGTTCATGGTTCATACATGAACGTGTCTCATTCAATTCAATAAGACGACTAGCCAGTCTTCTAGTTCCAACTAGGAACGCATGATCAATCATTAGTCAAGGTAACAATCGATATCAATTCGTGACAAGGCATAAAAGTCAAACTAGTATTAAGCATGGTCGAGTCTATAACTTGCATAAAATAGTTGGTAACATATTCTTGAAGCCAAGAAAAAGATCTACCACTTTCATGTTGGGAGTTGGAAGAAATTCTAGTCACAATTCGGTCAATTAGGACATATAACAGTTAGAAATAGCCAAAATATGCATTATGCGGCTCAACTGCGACATGCGGCCTATGCGGCCCATTCACGACACCATATGCGACTCAACTGCGACATGTGGCCTATACGGCCCATCCGCGACATCTATGCGGCTCAACTGCGACATGCGGCCTATGCGGCCCAACTGCGACACCATATGCGGCTCAATTGCGACATACGGTCTATGCGGTCCATCCGCGACATCTATGCAGCTCAACTGCGACATGCGGCCTATGCGGCCCATCCGCGACATCTACGCGGCTCAACTGCGACATGCAGCCTATGCGGCCCAACTGCGACACCATATACGGCTCAACTGCGACATGCGGCCCAACTGCGATACCATATGCGGCTCAACTGCGACATGCGGCCTATGCGGCCCATCCGCGACATCTATGCGGCTCAACTGCGACATGCGGCCTATGCGGCCCAACTGTGACACCATATGCGGCTCAACTGCGATATGCGGCCTATGCGGCCCAACTGCGACACCATATGCGGCTCAACAGCGACATGCGGCCTATGCGGCCCAACTGCGACACCATATGCGGCTCAACTACGACATGCGGCCTATATGGCCCATTCGCGACATCTATGCGGCTCAACTGTGACATGTGGCTCAACTGCGACATGTTGACAGATGAACATAAAAATGACCAAAAATGGTTTTGGCCATAACTTCCTCAAAACAAGTCAAAATATAACTTTTCAAAAGCCAAACTTTGGTAGAATTGATTTCTCTACAACATGGAACCACTTATTTTTGAAAACAACAAAGTTTGATAGATCAAAACCACAAAATCCATATGAAAAACCAAAACTTGAAACTTAGATCTACACCCAACCATCCATGGAAATCAAAAACTTCAAGACCTAAACTTATAGAGGAAGAGAAGATAAACAACATGGATTAAAAAATTAATGAGAATGCATGAAATCCCTCATGGTGTGCAAGATGTACTTGCCTCTCCAAATGGGTGGATGGGAGAGTAATGGAGGATGAAGAAGAAGAAGAAGTAAATGTGAGTAATAAAGAGAGAGAAAAGTAAAAGGGGCATAAATATCAAGCCCAAGTCAATCTCCACCATCCATTCCTTTCTACAAGATCTAGGCCATCCACTCCTCTTCATGATGAACCAAGCTAAACTAAATTGGTTTAATGAACAGACTAAGCCAAGGGCTAAAGCAAAAGAAGAAAATAAATACAGAAAAATTAATAAGCGCAAAATTGAAGAATTTAAATACAGAACAAATGCATGATAAATATTAAATAAATACATTCAAGCAGTACACGTATAAAAATACATATTCTGGGAACGGGGAGTGACATCTCTACCCTCTTTAGAAAAATTTTGTCCTCGGAATTTCAGATCCAAGCAGGACAGAAATGTCAGAGCTAGACTAACCTAAGTACAAGCAATTTGAGCAAGCAACTATTCTACAATATCAAATAGCAAGTAATATATCCATATTTATCAATCTACGACATCAAGTAATTTCTACTCATAGGGTGACAAGCATGAAGAATCAAGACAATCAAGATACACGAAAAGAAATATACCTTGTGAGTCAAATAGGTGCGGGTACCGTGATCGGATATCATCCTCATGTTCCCACGTTGACTCTCCTAAGGAGTGATGTCCCCAAGCAACACGGACAAGGCTAATTGTTCGGTTCTTGAGTATCTTCTCCCTTCGGTCCAAAATGGACACAGGCTGTTCCTCGTAAGACAGGTTGGTACCAACAACCAGTTCAGAATTATCGAGGATATGGCTTGGGTCCGATACATACCTACGCAACTGAGATACATGAAACACATCATGCACCTCTCGTAACGAAGGTAGAAGGGACAAACGATAAGCAACATCGCCTACCCTATCAAGGATAACAAATGGGCCCACGTATCGCGGACTCAACTTCCCGCGAACTCCAAATCTAATGACCCCACGAGTAGGTGAGATCCGTAAGAACACGTGGTCCCCAACAGAAAATTCTAGTGGCCTACGATGTTGGTCCGTCCAATGACGATGTCGATCTTGCGCAACTCGCAGTCGCTCTCTAATTCCCTTAACCACTTCAACTGTCTGAACAATTATTTCTGGGCCTAGCATCTTCCTCTCCCCGATATCATCCCATGCCAGTGGCGACCTACACTTCTTACCATATAGTGCTTCGAATGGCGCCATCTGGATACTAGCTTGATAACTGTTGTTATATGAGAACTCGACTAAGTGCAAGTGACTCTCCCAAGATCCTCCAAAATCTAGGATGCAAGCTCGTAACATATCTTCCAAAGTCTGAATTGTTCTTTCTGATTGTCCGTCCGTCTGTGGGTGGTAAGCCGTGCTAAATCTCAACTTGGTACCCAGACTATGATGTAGACTCTTCCAGAAATATGATGTAAAGCGGATATCTCTGTCTGACACAATACTGATAGGGACCCCATGTTGCCTGACTATTTGCTGCATGTACAACTCTGCCAACTTTTCTGTAGATTGTCCCACTCTAAAAGGAAAAAAATGTGCCACATTCGTAAGCCGATCTACTATCACCCAAATAGCATCCTTACCACTTGGTGACCTCAGTAAACCGGTCACAAAGTCCATTGTGATATGTTCCCACTTTCATTCTAGGATATGAAGCGGTTGTAATAATCCAACTGGCCTTTGTTGTTCAGCCTTCACTTGCTGACATATTAAGCAACGGAAAATGAATCTAGCTATCTCCCTCTTCATTCCGTTCCAACAGAAGTGCTGCTTGATATCCTTGTACATTTTGGTCCCTCCAGGGTGTATAGAATACTGAGAACTGTGGGCTTCTGCCATAACCTCCTGTCTGATATCTCCACTAGGCACACATAGGCGTGATCCAAACCTAAGTGTACCATCTTCGTGAATTTTTATCTCTTTTCTGAGTCCTGACTCACATTCTGTCCTAAGCTTCTGGATCCTTGGGTCCTGTGCCTGAGATGTCTTGATCCTGTCTACCAAGTCGGATTGAACCCGTAGACTTGCCAGAATTCCTATATCACTAGGAAGTATAACCTCGATCCCCATCTCCTGAAGATCTTCTAAAATATATTTTTGTGATGTCAACATAAATGTGCCGCCTCTCCTGCTAAGAGCATCTGCTACCACGTTAGCCTTGCCTGGGTGATACTGAAGCTCCACGTCGTAATCCTTGATCAACTATAACCATCTTCTCTACCTCATGTTCAGTTCCTTCTGAGTAAAGATGTACTTCAGACTTTTGTGGTCTGTGTACATGTCCACTCGATCACCGTACAAGTAACGTCTCCATAGCTTCAAAGCAAATACTACTGCCGCCAACTCCAAGTCATGAGTTGGATAATTCTTCTCGTGGTCCCGAAGTTGCCTAGATGCATACGCTATCACCTTCCCATGCTGCATGAGGACACACCCAAGTCCCTTTCCTTACGCGTCACAATAAACGGTAAAACCTCCGGGTCCAACTGGCAATGTAAGAATAGGTGCTGATATCAATTTCTGCTTCAAATTCTCAAATAATGTCTGGCATTCTGCCGACCAGACGAATGGCACATCCTTCCGTGTCAAGCGGGTCATGGGTGCTGAAAGTCTTACAAAGTCTGATATGAACCTTCTGTAATATCCTGCCAATCCCAAGAAACTACGCACATCAGCTACGGTCTTAGGTACTGGCCAACTCTCTACTGCTTCTACCTTCTTGGGATCCACTGCTACTCCAACCCCTGATATGATGTGCCCCAAGAATGAAATTTGATCCGTCCAAAACTCACACTTGCTGAGCTTGGCGTACAACTGGTTCTCTCTCAGAACCTGCAACACTTTCCTGAGGTGATCTTCATGCTCTTCTTCACTAGCTGAGTATACAAGAATGTCGTCGAGGAACACAACGACAAATTGGTCTAAGTATGGCATAAAAATACGGTTCATCAAATCCATAAATATTGCTGGAGCATTGGTCAAACCAAACGGCATAACTAGGAATTCGTAATGTCTGTACTTCGACCTGAATGTTGTCTTGGGAATATCCTCTTCTTGAACTCTAACTTGATGATACCCTGACCAAAGATCTATCTTGGAAAAAACTCTTGCTCTGCTCAACTGATCAAACAAGTCATCGATTCTCGGTAATGGGTACTTGTTCTTTACTGTCGCCGCGTTGAGCTTTCTGTAGTCAATGCACAATCTTGATGACCCATCCTTCTTCTCTACAAGTACCACTGGTGCTGCCCATGGTGATTCGCTGTTTCGGATAAACTTCTTCACCTTCAGTTCCTCTACGTGCTGATACACCTTGGCCTGCTCGAAATCTGTCATTCTGTAAACCCGATCTGATATCGGTTGAGTTCCAGGTGCCAATTCTATACTGAACTCAATATCCCTAACCGGGGGTAAACTTGGAAGTTCCTTGGAAAACACGTCAATAAACTCTTCAAATATCTTCGGGACTTGAATTTCTTCCATTGCCGCTACTATTCCTTCTTTTTGTTGAGTTGCCTCTGATCTAACTAAGGTAAACTGCTCCATGCCTGGAATATTAAAAGATACACTCCCTCTACGGCAATCTATTGTGGCACAACTGTCTTTCAGCCAGTCCATGCCTAAGATGACGTCAAAATTCTTCATAGGAAATTCTATCAACCTGGCGGGTAAGGAACACCCGCACACTACAATACTACACACTAGAATAACTCTACTAACTCCTACGAGCCCATTACCAGTGAGTATATTCAACCTCCCTGGCAATGCCTCGAATTCTATTCCTAGTCATGTCGCAAATTGTACAGATATAAATGAGTGCGATGCTCCCGAATCAAACAATGCTACTGCGGGATATTAGGCGACGAGAATGTTACCTGCCACTATATCCCTCGATGCCAATGCCTCTTCCAAGGACAGATTGAATGCCTGCCCTCGGCCTCCTTGTTGGTTCCCATGCTGCGGCCTAGCCTGGTGCTGCTGTTTGCCCCTGCCTTGGTGATGCTGGGGTGGTCTATGTTGTTGTTGCATCGGCGGTCCCTGCTGCCGAAACATCTGAGCCTGCGATATCAACGGACGTTGTGCCAACGGTCTCACTGCCACCGCTGGTCCTCAATACTGGCATGTCCCTGGTGCTGGCAGAGCAGGAAATTGTTGTACTGGTCCTCTTGACCTCGAATTCATAGGACAGGTGGAAACCTGATGATCTGGACTTCCACATATCAAACACTGTCCGTTCAACGCTCGACACACACCTCTAGTGTGCCCTGCCTTTCCACAATAAGTGCAGCCTGTTGGAGGTTGCTGGTTCTTCCTCTGTTGCTGTTGTTGCCTTGCTGGTGGTGCTGGTCCTCGCATCGCCACATCGTGGATGCGAACGCCAGGAGACGGTGTAACTCAGGGCGCTACTCCCCCTCCTCCTTCAATCTGATTGTGAGGTCTCTTCTGACCTCCAGTCCTTGCTGTGATCCTCTGAATGGTGATCTCATGCCTTCGGGTTGCTGTCAATACCTCATCAAAAGTCTGGTAGTTGTGCCTCTCTATTAATTGCAAGAGTTCAAGATGAAACCCTTGCTGAAACCTTATAGCCCTCTGGCTCTCTGTTGCTACCATCTCCGGGGCGAACCTACTCAGTCTGCAGAACTTTGCTGCATAAGCATCCACTGTCTTGCCAGCCTGCTTGAGGTTGATAAATTTCTGTTGTAGCTCGAACCGCGCCACAACTCCATAGTACTTCGTCTTGAATCTTGCAGTAAAATCGTCCCAAGCAACAAGACGTCTGATGCCCATTTCTTCTGATTCCCACCAATCACGTGCGAGGTCCTGAAGTAACCGTTTCACTAGATCCACACGTTCTTCTGTCGGAACCTTAGCCACTGTCAGAATAGCCTCAATATCCTTAAGCCATGTATCTGCTGAAATGGCATCTTCCGTGCCCTCGAAACGACGGGGGTTGTACTTGCAAAATCTGGTTGAGGCTCCTGAATCTGTCCTCACCCCTCTTTCTAAAGCTGTCTGCAATCCTTGGTTGAGTAGTACATTCTGCTCTTGCAACCGAGCGTACATGCGTTGCTGGGCCAACATCTGATGTTGTTGAGTGGCCATCATCCCTCTCATGATCTCCAGAAGGGCTGGTGTGTCCACTTCCACAGGGGTGGGTGGAACTATTGGTGGTGTTGGAATCTCCGGATACTGCGGTCCAGCTGCTGGTTCTACTATCACTTCTTCTTGGATAGTCTCTTGAGGTAGTACTGGCCCTTGTTGCTGACCAACATGGTCAGGTTGCCCGTGTTGCCCTTGTTGTTGTTGTCCAGTCCTGGCAGATGCGGACAAAGTGCCCCTAAGAAAAGGGACAAGAGAACAATCAAACGATCGGACGGAAAAGATCAATGAAGTCAAAGGATACCGGAATGTCAAGCTAGAGTCGAGAGTAACGACTCATGAGATCAAGGGGGAATATGTGTGATTGAGACATCCTATAAATTAAAACACCCCACAAGTCTGAAATCAGACCTGCATGGGCCACCACTAAAACCTTGTCACGCCCCAGAACCGAAATACCGGAGAGCGGGGGAATGACTCAGCCAGCTACGTATTACGGGTAGAAGAATACCGTATAATACGATCAATACTGTCTAAAAGACGAGGGGGTGCATACTACATTAAAGTCTTACTAGGGTTACTCAACATCTATTGTCTCAATCATTCAAACAAGAAACAATAAATAGAGAACATGTAAGATAAAGCAGTAAGGCGTCCCAAACGCTTGGTCAAAATGTTCTTAAAATCTGGCTGTACAAAACTTAGCCAGATGATGTAGCAACGCATACACAATTGTTATCAGCTGCAGTCTGACTTATTTATAATTATGTAAAAGTAAGTACAAGACAATCCGACTAACATGTCGGTACCAAACGGCCAAAAGTAAATAGTAAGACGAGCAGGGAAGCAAGGGACCCACTCGTGTCCTCCGGCGATCATCCCTCTTGTATTGACCATCTTGGAGGTGGAAGTAAGCTGAGTCCTCGGGAACTGGCTCTAAATCTGGCCATGCAAAACCAGAGAGGTTATGTCATGCCCCGAGTCGGCAACGTTCGTCCCCGATGTTAATTTTGCCGATTCGATCGTCCTCGCTAAGGCGTGATGCCGTACGAGTCTGGAATTGCACTCATACAAGGCATAACGTTACGTTGCTTTTTGATATTAATACGCCAAATTGAAACTTCACAAATCACATCAGAATTTAAGACGCAGTATAGCATTCATAGCTTGTAACGAAGTGCAAGTCGTAATTACATTGGATGCCGTTGCGGCTATATTGATTGAAAACAGAAAGAAAATACATTCGACAAGTTGCCTGAACTACGCTTGTCGTCCCATACATTCGCTCCTTTGTACATAAGCCGTTGACTTGAATTGGCTTCAAAATACTTCAGCATAGGAAGAGCTTTAAAACGCCTCTCCGCACTTCAGCTTCCGTTTAGGTTGGAGCGCCCGCCGCACCTGGGGAAATTGGGGGAGGGAATTAGCACACTTGCTAAGTGGACGAGACGAACCAACTCGTCTAAACCGACTCTGATTGTTAGGGTAGGCATGCTTTAGAGTTGTCTTTCTATTAGAACTAAATGAATTCAGTTCATATTCGATAGTCGTCTTTAAGTAATAAAGCATACAGTATAACATCGCAGTTTATCATATTTCTTACTACGGCCGTGCTCGTCCCTGCATGAAAACAGAGATAATATTTACACCTGCATAAGACAATAGATAAGCATGCAACTATCTTATATGCGGTCATTGGTGCTACGCACCACTAGGAACTTAATCGAAGTTGGCATGCGACGCTACCCTTTCAGCCTAGGTTGCAAGCCTTACTGAAGGTCCCGTATGCCTCGCGCCGAAGTACGATAAATTATTCCCCCTAGGACGAATCGGTTTCGATGCCCCGGATACCGTTTCGAGGAAAACAAACTTGTGCACAAGCTGTCCATGACCATGCCTATGTGCGAACAGTTTCATATATGCAACAGTTTTGTATAGCGCGGATAGTATCGAACGACGTTATCATTTCTCGCAACTCATGCAACGATTCATTTTCTCCAAAGCCGTACACCGATTTAGCGTCCCGTGGGTACCAAATTGTCCGAGGCATCATAACCCATGATCGACGTTTCACATTATTTGCAGCACGTGAAATAGTCTATCTTTTTACTAGAACCTTAAACTTTTTCGTTTATGTGAGAAACTTGTATTTTCAGAGTAGATTACTCAAAATCGATACATTTTCCCGAGTTCTTGACCTTAGTGGATTGGCATGCAATTAACTTGGCATCGTTCGATTTGAATGAATTCGAAGCAAGGAATAAGTTTGTGGGACAGAGTAGAAAAGAAGGGTCGAATCACCCACCGATTACTTTGCTTCGTGCCAGTCGTCCAAGCGCTACGCAACGTCAATCCTTAGTTACGCGAGCTCCTGCAATGGCACCAACGCTTTGCTAGAATTCCTTCTTTTTCCCTTGCATCAAAATTGTAATTGCATCCATGAAAACGACGCGAAAGCACTTCATCAAGCCCAGTGGCAAAGCTCCAATAAAACCATACAGCAGTCCGGTCCGGTCCCGTCGAAGGGACTCTTATAGAGAGCTCACTCGCCGAGACGCAGCCCGCTGCATCTAGGACTTATTCCAACAGAAGTCGTTCCATTAGTTGGATCGATTCTCGTAACTTCCGTCCAAATCGATTTGAATCGATGCCGCAAGGCGTTATCGTTTACCAAGCTTAGCGATCGAGTCAGATGACCATCTAAGTTCCCGGTCGATCTGACTCGGCGCAAGCATATTATGAAGTTCTGTCGCCTATCGAAAGCGGGGCGCTACAGGTTAGACCTCTAATAGCAAGTACCGCAAGGAAGCACGACATGAGAAATTAGAACCAGTGGTAAGAATTAAGAATAAAATAGATCTCTGCTTGCTACTGGGTTTCACACAACATCACGACACTTTAAGCCAACTTTCCAACCAAATAAGGACAGAAGTTGACCCGTCATGTCCTGACATTCTGCTCATCTCAGTAGTTAACAGAGTAGGTACAGTGCACAAACAAATCAATTTAAATGGCCATGCAACTACTACGACTTGCTACTGTGAGTTCTAAGTTGTCTTGGAAACATGCAATAAGAGATTCATCGGTTCTTACAATGTACAAGCAAGGCTAGTCTACCCAATAATCAATTGTGCCAATCATGAATTAGACGTGTCCCAGCGGGACGCCCGTCATCAATGTACAGTAAATATAAACAGATACCACTCCCTACCCGTGTGGCAGATTTGCAGTATCCGTGGGAACCAGTCGGCATGTCGGGGTACTAATTGTTTCGAGATGGCTGCCATGTAAGAACTCGAGAATCCATTCTCTCCATGCAATAGTTATTTTTATTTAGCTTAGTAGTCCCTATGTTAATTGAAATCTCATGTCGTGGATCATGATCATTCTGAATGAGTACTCCCGTATAGAGTACGATATGCATAACTCTACAACGATGCCCATGCGGCTAGGTTGTAGGTCTTACATAGCGTAATGCAACAATCAAGCCTAGCCGCAGAATAATCATACCTTGACCGTAAAGTACACATGTTGTCTTTGCAGAAAAATGGAAGTCAACATGTGTTCATATGCCAATGTTCGGATCGGCTAGTCGATCGCAATGGTTCATACATGAACATGTCTCATTCAATTCAATAAGACGACTAGCCAGTCTTCTAGTTCCAACTAGGAATGCATGATCAATCATTAGTCAAGGTAACAGTCGAGGTCAATTCGTGACAAGGCATGAAAGTCAAACTAGTATTAAGCATGGCCGAGTCTATAACTTGCATAAAATAGTTAGTAACATATTCTTGAAGCCAAGAAAAAGATCTACAACTTTCATGTTGGGAGTTGGAAGAAATTCTAGCCACAATTCGGTCAATTAGGACATATAACAGTTAGAAATAGCCAAAATAGGCATTATGCGGCCTATTCTGTGACATGCGGCCTATGCGGCCCATCCGCGACATCTATGCGGTTCAACTGCGACATGCGGCCTATGCGGCCCATTCGCGACACCATATGCGGCTCAACTGCGACATGCAGCCTATGCGGCCCATCCGCGACATCTATGCGGCTCAACTGCGACATACGGCCTATGCGGCCCAACTGCAACACCATATACGGCTCAACTGCGACATGTGGCCTATGCGGCCCATCCGTGGCATCTATACAGCTCAACTGCGACATACGGCCTATGCGGCCCATCCGCGATATCTATACGGCTCAATTGCGACATGCGGCCTATGCGGCCCAACTGCGACACCATATACGGCTCAACTACGACATGCGGTCTATGCGGTCCATCCGTGACATCTATGTGGCTCAACTGCGACATGCGGCCTATGCGGCCCAACTGCGACACCATATGCGGCTCAACTGCGACATACGGTCTATGCGGCCCAACTGCGACACCATATGCGGCTCAACTGCGACATGCGGTCTATGCGGCCCAACTGCGACACCATATGCGGCTCAACTGCGACATGCGGCCTATGCGGCCCATTCGCGACATCTATGCGGCTCAACTGCGACATGCGGCTCAACTGCGACATGCTGACAGATGAACATAGAAATGACCAAAAATACTTTTGGCCATAACTTCCTCAAAACAAGTCGAAATATAACTTTTCAAAAGCCAAACTTTGGTAGAATTGATTTCTCTACAACATGGAACCACTTATTTTCGAAAACAATAAAGTTTAATAGATCAAAACCACAAAATCTATATAAAAAACCAAAACTTAAAACTTAGATCTACACCCAACCATCCATAGAAATCAAGAACTTCAAGACCTAAACTTGTAGAGGAAGAGAAGATAAACAACATAGATTAAAAAATTAATGGGGATGCATAAAATCCCTCATGGTGTGCAAGATGTACTTGCCTCTCCAAATGGGTGGGTGGGAGAGTAATGGAGGATGAAGAAGAAGAAGAAGTAAATGTGAGTAATGAAGAGAGAGAAAAGTAAAAGGGACATAAATATCAAGCCCAAGTTAATCTCCACCACCCATTCCTTCCTACAAGATCTAGGCCATCCACTCCTCTTCATGATGAACCAAGCTAAACCAAATTGGTTTAATGAACAGAATAAGCCAAGGGCTAAAGCAAAAGCAGAAAATAAAATACAAGAAAATTAATAAGCGCAAAATTGAAGAATTTAAATACAGAACAAATGCATGATAAATATTAAATAAATATATTCAAGCAGTATACGTATAAAAATACGTATTCTGGGAACGGGGAGTGACAAAGGCATAGACCCAAACCTTCCTGGAACAGTCATCAATAAAAGTTACAAAATAAGATGCACCACCAATAGATTTTACCTTCATAGGACCGCAGACATCCGAGTGAATCAACTCGAGCAACGCCGGCTTCCTTGAACTTGGGTGACTTTGGAAAGACACCCTATTTTGCTTTCCAGCTAAGCAATGTGTGCACTTTTCCAACTTTTTAGACTTGAGCCCTGGAATCACCTTCCTGTTCACCAAGTAGCTCATCCCCTTCTCGCTGATATGGCCGAGCCGCACTACCAAAATAAGTGGATTTAGCGACGCCCAAAAACGTCGGAAAAACAACAAAATCCGTCGCTAATATGTATCACCGACGTATTTACCGACGTTTAGGTTTTGTCGCCGTTTCCTTAGTCGCTGATTACAAAAACGTCGCTGAACGTCGCAATTACCGACATTCAGCGACGTAACAGTACGTCGGTGAGTTATCGACGTTTATCGTCGTTCCGTCGGTATATTAGCGACGTATATGTAGTCGCTACACGTCGGTAAAGACCTGGAATATTTACCGACGTCTACCGTCGTTTCGTCGGTAATATAGCGACGTGAATTTTGTCGCTAGACGTCGGTAAAGGTCCTGTACATTTTTGCAGCTAGTGTCGGTAAACGTCGGTAAATACGTCGAAGAGCTGTACTTTTTTGCAGTTAGTCGTCGGTAAATGTCGGTAAAACGTCGAAAAAATATATTATTTGCAGCTTGTCGTCGGTAAACGTCGGAACACGACGTCGCTAAACGTCAGTAAGCGTCGCTAAACGTCGCTAAAGTTGTAAAAAAAATAAAAATAAATAAAACACAGATTCTTTATTACCACTCACAATTCTATAAAACACATATAGGTACACATTCAAATCCCCACTCACAATTCTAAATCACAGCGCATTCAAACCCCCACTCACAATTCCAAATCACAGATAGCTTTAATCTAAGTTAATTAACATCCAATCCAAACACAATTAACATTTATCGACGAAGGAATTAACATCCAATCCAAACAAGTCACAAGTCAATTCGATACAAACACAACTAACATCCAATACAAACATCCAATCATAAGTCACAACATAAGATGATACAAACACAAACAAAAGTCCTAACTAGGACTACTAGTGATCTGGTGCAGGAGGGGCACCGCCGCGACGAAGGCGTAAAAACTCCTCATACTCCGCAACTGAAATCGATACAGATGGAGCGCCAGGCTGTGACGTCGGTGGAGTCGGTGTCGAAGAAGAAGGCGGTGGAGGCGGCGGAGTCGACGACGATGAAGGCGCACCCAGAGTACCAGCATGCTCCAACGCTGTAAGTCGCTGGTTGTATGAATCCATGATAGATAACATTCTACCACTGCTCTGGACCATCGAATCCTGCGCCAATCTCACCGTCTCGGCCATGGTCACCTGTCCTGTCTGCAACTCCGTCACCGTGCGCTCTAACCCTCCAACGGCGCGCTCTGTCCTCTCAGTCGTCTCCCTGAGGTCTATAATGCCGCGGTCGAGCGCATCCAATCGTGCTAGCAGCGCAGGATCGTCCGTAGGATGCTGAGACTGCTGCTCGATCCGTCGTAGCAGGTCGTCACGGAGAGACTCCATCATCTGGTAGACTCGGGCAGACTCCTGGGACGGCTGTGGACCATGCACACTAGCAGGAGATGTCCTAGAGGACTGGGTCGCAACTAGGGCGCCATAGGATCCCGTACCGTAGTACGTACCCCTACGGAGGCCACCAGCGGCGGTCATCCACAGCTCGTCCGTCGACGGAGCTTGAGTGGGCTGCGAGGAAGTACCGGCCTCTCCTGCATCAGGTGCACTAGCAGCCGCCCGTTCCCGCAGCCTCGTATACTCGGCCTAGAAAGTATGGATAGTACTCTATGATTTCTAATTTCTAATTAATGTACTTATTTTTACTAACTTCATGAATATTTATTTGCATCATATTTACTAAGTTATATTAAAATGGACACGAAGTATTACATTAAGATAACGTATTGTAATACTTACATAGGTCTGCTCGGCCCTCTCGTCAATAAGGACTCCGCCCTTCCGATGGGTGGCCAGGAAGACGGTCACCATGTCGGCGTTACCGACCTTCCTTACCTGTAATTAAATATATTATCTTAGTAATAATTTATCGGATTTGTATTAAAATAATATTTCTAAAAGAGAAAGACATACCAGACGACGGAAATGTTCCGTCATCGGAATCGACCCACCGCACCACTTCGAGGCATGTTGCCTAGCCGCCTTAGCCTTCTCCGACTTCTCCTTGTACCTTGGCTCGTTGAATCGAGCCTTCATCTCATTCCACTGATCAGGGGTGATCCAACCTTTGATCGGCTTTCCGGCACGATCACGTTCCTTCTGATCATTAATAGAGTCGCGGATCAGCTTAGCAGCGACGGAAGGAAACATCCCCTCGATCTGCTCGGCCCGGTGCGGCGGATAGTAAAACATATCCTAGAACAGTACGAAACCAAATATTTATCAGTTATATATAATATGCATAAATTAAATGATTCATGTTAAAAACAAATCTATTTTAACCTTGAAGCGCGTAAACCAGAAGTTCTTCCTTTCGTCTGGAGCATCAGAGTAGTTAATCCAGGGACCACCATAATTATGCCTCAGCATATCGCCTAGGCGTCTCTGTACCCCTGGAGGACGATATCTATACATACATATTATATTCATGAAAAAAGTTAATTTATGATAAAAACAGAAGAAAAAAAAAATCATAAACCAAAATACCTACTTTGTACCGTCGGCCCAGATCTCCGTCCTCCCCTCCTCCGGAGGTGCGCACGCATCATCTTCATGATGCTGGTCGGCCGTCGGCGCATCCTCCTCGGCCATCTGCTCATCCGTCTCCATCGTCGTATCAACATCAGGAACGCTAGACGGGGGAGCCCTCTCAACAGGTCTGGAACTACTCGTCCCAGGAGATATGCCACGTGACGTCGTCCCAACCGGCCCAGCTACTGTCCGATATGGAGGAGTAATCGACGACGAGGATCCAGAGCCGGTACCAATAGGAGGTACCGAAGGCAAACTCCGTCCCCTAGCAGTACCTGTAGGAAGTACCGGAGGATCCCGACCTCCTCGTGGCCCTCGCAAATGTCCGCGACGACCTGCCATACCTGATAACAGCATATGATAGTACAAGATATAATAGAGACTAGAAATATGACAGTACAACAAATAATAGAGACTAGAAATATGACAGTACAACAAATATTAGAGACTAGAAATATGACAGTACAACAAATAATAGAGAATAGAAATATGACAGTACAACAAAGATAATAACCAAGGTAACATATGATGATACATTCTACAATAAACATCTAAGTCCAGATAATATATTCTAGAAGAAACATCTAAGTCCAGATAAGTATATCTCTCTCAATCATCTTCAGAATAATCATCTTGTTCGTCTTCCTCGACCTCATCTTCCTCTTCCTCCTCATCTTCACTTTCGTCTTCACCTTCGTCGGCTTCGTCTTCCTCTTCGGATAATTCTACATCTTCTACATTATGTGTCGTGTAATGCGTAACTTCCGTGGAGTCCACATCGACAATATTGGTTACAGGAGGTAGCTCGTCCTCCTGGTAAGCTTTTTCATCAACATCAAAAGTATCTCTAGCTTTAGTCTTGCATACTGCCCACCAGTCAGACTTCGTTGCTCCCCGTCTCGGATAAGCTGTAAAATACACGAGCTGAGCCTGAGTTGCTAGGACAAACGGTTCATAGCCTTGATATCTACGCTTGTAGTTTATATCCACAAGACCATGCTTGTCAATTTTCCAGCCTTGATTTTCAATCGGATCGAACCATTCACACTTGAACAACACGATCTTTGCAGGTTCTCTGCCATAATTATATGACAACTCCACAATCTCTCGCAAGATGCCAAAGAAATCATTTCCTGGATCGACGTCTTTGTAGTTCGAAGACTTGATACACAAACAACTGTTCTTCGTGGAATCAAGATCCAGGAAGCTGCCTCTGATCGGAGCATTTGTCGACTTGAACCGAAAGCCATTGACACAATAACTTGGCCATGTTTTAACAAAAGTAATTGGTCCCTTGGCAAGAGTTCTAATTAATTCAATCTCGGGTGAAATTAGACGATCGACCTGAATATCAAAGAAGAGATAATAAGTTATTTATTGCGCAGTTGCATTAGAAGAGGCCAGTAAATATTACCGAACTGCTTACATATTCGCTCAACCAAGAAGGAAAATGACGTCTCATTTCTTGTTCTAATGCTTCGTCTGTTAGGTAGGGTCTAACCAGCCTCAACTCATCATTATATGTGCTGGAAAACAACGAAGCATTAGAACGATTAGTACAATAATATTAGCTTATACTATTACATTGAGATGACGTAAACTCATCATTCCTTACTTACTCCTCTAGCTTCTCCACTTCATCCTCGTCGCAATTGAGTAATACATACAACTGAGCAGCCCTTAGCTCTTCGTCATTCAAATATCTCTTCTTCATTTTCCCCGAAGGCTTTCCGGACGCATTGAATACTTTCAGTATTCCATCATTAAATTCTTGATATCCGTCGTCGTTTCTCGGAGCCCTCGTTCTATTCGTAGCAACATGAGGTTTGAAATAGGAGGAGCAGAAATTTGTAATCTCCTCGAGAATATAGGCTTCACAAATAGAACCCTCGACCCGAGCCTTATTTTTTACCTTTCTTTTTAGGTGATTCAAATGTCGCTCGAACGGATACATCCATCGATATTCGACGGGTCCACCAACACGTGCCTCGTAGGAAAGATGAATCGGCAAATGCTCCATAGAGTCGAAGAATCCAGGAGGAAACACCCTCTCTAGCTTGCACAGTGTTACCGCAATGTCCTTCTCTTGCTTTTCTAGACGATCAACGAGCAATTTCTTAGAACAAAGGTCCCTGAAGAATATGCTAAGCTCCGTCAATGGATCCCAAACTGCCTGCGGTAAGAATTCCCGAAATGCAATCGGAATTAACCGCTCCATGAATACGTGACAATCATGGCTCTTCATACCTGTCAGTTTGTTCTCCTTGAGGTCGACGCATCTTCTCAAGTTTGAAACATACCCATCTGGAAATTTCAGACCTTGAATCCACCTACAAAGCCTCACTTTATCCTCCTTCTCCAGTGAGAAAATTGCCTTAGGCTGCTTCAACTTCCCATTCCCGTCCTCTATCAAATGCAATGCAGGACGTCTACATATTTCTTTCAAGTCCAATCTAGCCTTAGGATTGTCTTTCGTCTTCCCCTTTACGTCCATTACAGTATTAATTATGTTGTCAAACACATTCTTCTCAATATGCATGACATCAAGGTTATGTCTAATCAGATTGGTGCTCCAGTATGGCAGATCCCAGAATATACTCCTCTTCGTCCAGTTATGAGTGCGACCAAATCCGTCACACTTGTAGCCCGTAGCAGGCTGCTCAATAGCACTTGGTAAATCTCTAACCTCCTCCCATATCGTGGCTCCGCACCACCTTGTCGGTGGATCACCCTTCTCCACAACGCCAGCACGAAAAGCATTCTTGTTCCTCCGGTACGGATGATCCTTCGGCAGGAATTGTCGATGACAATCGAAGAAGCACGGTTTGCCTCCGTGTTTCAAACGGAAAGCCTTAGTGTCGTCCATGCAACACGGACATGAAAGACGACCATGCGTGCTCCATCCAGATAACATTCCATAGGCCGGAAAGTCGTTGATGGTCCACATAAGTGCTGCCCGCATCTGGAAATTTTGTTTTCTAGATACATCGTACGTGTTGGAACCTACTTCCCACAGCTGATTCAACTCATCAATCAATGGCTGTAAATAAACATCGATGTTCCTTTTCGGATTGTTCGGACCTGGGATAATAACGGTGAGGAACATATATGGAGTCTTCATGCACATCCAAGGCGGTAGATTATACGGGGTGACGATCACAGGCCAACACGAATACTGGGATCCCGAAAGTCCGAATGGGGTAAAACCGTCAGAGCAGAGACCCAATCTAACATTACGCGGATCAGAAGCAAAATCTGGATACTCTCGATCAAAGTGCTTCCATGCTTCTCCATCAGATGGGTGATCCAACACTCCTTCGGTATGTTCCCGCTTATGCCAACTCATGTTTTCTGCAGTTTCCTTCACCATAAACAACCGCTGCAAACGCGGCGTCAACGGCAAGTAGTGCATCGAAGAGGTAGGCTTCCTGGCACCGACAGACTTTCCTCTACCACAGGCCTTGTAGCGATCGACACCACAAAATCTGCAGGCGTCTTCATCCTTGTCGTCTTTGTAGTACAACATGCACCCGTTGCGACAGGCATCGATTTTTTCATATCCCATCCAGAGCGATCTAACCATCCTCTTAGACCGGTAGAAGTCTTTAGGCAACTTCGCACCCTCAGGCAATATTTCTATAAGCAACTCCATAATACGGTTGTAGCAATCTTGCGACATGTTAAAATCGGACTTGATGCTCAACAATCTTGTAACCACCTCCAACGGTGAATGATCCTCACAACCAGGATATAATGGAGTCCTTGCATTCTCCAGCAACTCCATGAACTGTGCAGCATCGGGGTTCGGTGCCTCCTCAGGTGCATCATGATCATCCGGATCGAAACTAGGCCCGGCCGCGTCAAAAACCATGTTCACCAACCCATCGTCGTAAGGAGCGTTGTTGTGGACATCCACATAAGGCTCGTACTCCGATGCTAAAGACACAAGTTCTCCGTGCTCGCTCCACTGATAGTAATTCGGCATGAAACCCTTCGAGTACAAATGATACGTGACATCCACTTCTGGATGATATTTCAAGTTGCGACATCTCACACACGGACACTTAATTTTGGTACCGTCCATGTACTGAGGGAACGCCTTGGCAAACTGCAGGAACTGGTGTACACCCTCTATGAATTCATCCCGCACACCGCACATGTCATCAGGATGACGGTTGTACATCCAAGTACGATTCCGCAGATAGTAATTCAGCTCCATAATTCTGTAAGATAGATACATCAAGGTAGTGAAAATCTGTATCGTAAGACAAACTAAACATAATTAGTATATAATCATGTAACTGGTGGATCCGCTAGCTAGTAAGCCGGATGTACTTAATATCAGAGAGTATCAAATTAGTATTAGTATATAGGTTAGGTAGACCGTATCAGAGAGTATCAGATTAGTATCAGAAGAAGGGAGGAGCAGATGGGTCCAGAGCCATGGTGGAGAAGGAGAAGTAACATGAGAGCAGTTTTCGCCGTAACATCTCCTGGCTCTGCTGGCAACTGAAGTCCAGATGCTACAAAGGACGATCCTTCGCTGAAATTAACTACAACACCCATCAGTTCAAGTTCATTCCTAGATGAGTATATTCCAATGCCATAGAGGAAGGTCAACAAACTGATGGCTTCTATGGCATTGGAATCTACTCATATAGGAATGAACTTGAACTGATGGGTGTTGTAGTCGATTTCAGCGAAGGATCGTCCTTTGTAGCATCTGGACTTCAGTTGCCAGCAGAGCCATAGGAGATGTTACGGCAGAAACTGCTCTCATGTTACTTCTCCTCCTCCACCATGGCTCTGGACCCATCTGCTCCTCCCTTCTTCCCTTCTTCTCATTCGACTATCTCGGCCTACTATTCCGATACCGATACTTTGAACCTTGATCTTAACACAAACCTATATACTGATCGATACTAATCTGCTACGCCCGATACTAAGTATATACGGTCGATACTGATAGCGATAGTCCGATACCGATAGCGATAGTCCGATACCGATAGTTCGATCGATACCGATAGTTCGATACCGATAGCGATAGTCCGATACCGATAGCGATAGTTCGATACCGATAGCGATAGTCCGATACAGATACACATGGACCTACATATATATATATCACTAGTAGCCATACTCCTCTACATACTACTCTACACTAGGATCTAGTAACCATATACTAAGTCAAAATCTAGGGTTTGACTGAATATGGGTTAACTTTCTGGTCAAACTAAGTCAAAATCTAGGTTTAATAGGGTGTGTGGGTGTTCACCATGTCAAAGTTCAGTCCATCTCTGGTGGACTCAAAAATGTACAGCAGGTGAGGAGAGTGTTAACCCCAGGTTTAGACATCTAACCCAAGTCAGTCTAATGAGATTCAATCTCAGATTTAACAAGTGTTTTCAGATTTACGAGAGGAAAAAGGTAAAAGAAGAAGAGTTCATACATTCATTTCCAAGTTTAACAGTTCATATAAATCTCAAGTTATATGCATGAAGGAAAGGAAAATCAAGTTCAGTCATGTATGCATTCTCAGATTTCATGTTCAGTTAATCTCAGGTTAATGTTCAAAAACAATCTTAGTTATACATTACATCTCAAGTTCATCTCATTTCTCAGTTATTGCATATATTCATATCATGACAGTTTTGAACATGTAAGATATGAAATAAACTTAACATCTATATAACTGTGAACAATATCTAAACAAACTAAAATCCACAAATCAATCCCAGTATTAACATTACATCACAGTCTATATTTATCATTTAATTTCAATATTAATATAAAACTTACAGTTCAGTTGAGTAGCATAATCCATGTAATGCAAACCCAAATTGAACCCCAAAATACAAACCCATGTAATGCAAACCCAAGTTGAGTAGCATAACCCATGTAATCATATAACCACATCATTTAGTGAACCATACATTACATTAATTAACCAATTTATTATCCTATTAATCTCTGAAAATTCCCAGAACAGTGTAGGTATCATAGTTATGTAGGGAAACCCCAAACCATCAGTCCCACATGCCCCATCCGAAACCCTAAACCTAGTTTACATCTTCTTTCCCAATTTTAAAGGACTACGCCATCTCCAATGGGGGTTTACATTGATCAGAATAATATGCAAAAAAGAAAAAAAAGTAATAAAAATGGCGTTAGGGTTAGGGTTTACCAAATTGACGAGGGGAAGAGGGGGTCGACGGTCTCCGGAGGACGGGGTCGGTGCTCGCGGCGGTCACGAAGGTCGGGGAGAGGAGAGGGGGTCGGTGCTCGCGGCGGCCACCGACGGTCGGCCGGGGAGCTGATGGGGGGGGAGGGGGAGGGTTGGGGAGAGGAGAGGGGTCGCCGAGGTCGGTGGGGGTCGCCGAGGGCGCGGTCGGACGGGGGTCGACGGGGTGGGGGAAGCCGGCTCGGGGTCGGGGGGGAAGGAAAATATTGGGGGGAAATAATGGGGGGAATGAAAACTCGAACCTGACCTATATTCACACTTTAGCGACGTCATATAAGAACGTCGGTACACGTCGCTAATATCATTGATATTAGCGATGAAGTAATAAATACGTCGAAAAACGTCGCTAATATCACTAATATTAGCGACGTTTACCGACTTATACGCGACGTGAGCTCTTTAAAACGCAAACGTAGTTTAAATACGTCGCAGAACGTCGCTGTCAGTCGCTAATAGTGACGTCTTGCGACGTTATAAAGAAACGTCGCTAAATTATTATTTTCCTACGACGTTTTCTTAAAACGTCGCTAATTACGTCGGTAATATGACTTATTTTGGTAGTGCCGCCTGTGCCACAACTCAGTAGACGCATCACTGACGGCGTTCACCTCCTGTGCTCCATGTGTGCTCCCCTCCATATAGTAGAGACCAGACTTCTTGTTTCCTCTGGCAATCACCATCGAACTTCTGGAAAGCTTCCACTGACTATTCCCGAAGAGACTGAAGAATCCTTCGTCATTCAACCTTCCAACCGACACCAGGTTGAAATGGATATCAGGAACGTGACGAACATCTTTGAGAACAAGAACTGCACCTGTTTTCGTTCTCAAGTGCACATCTCCAACGGCAACCGCCTTCGACACATCTCTATTTTTCATCTTCAACACTCCACAGTCGTCTGTCGTGTAAGTGGCAAATAGTGTCCTGTTGTGAGATACATGCGCTGAAGCCCCTGAGTCCACCAGCCAAGAATTATCATCGCAGTCGAGGTTTGTGATAATCTCATCACTTACGATGATCGCATCGCCTCCATGTATCGAGGCCGCCGTTGTAGTGTTATCATCTTGCTTCCCCTTGTCGCCCTTCTTCTCTCTCTTCCAAGCAAAACAGTTCCGCTTGATGTGGCCCTTCTTGCCACAGTAGTAACACTCCGAGTCCTCGTATCGACCCTTGGACTTCCCCCTGCTCTTGTCTCTGCCACCACCTGGATCCCTGTTTTTGCCCCTTCCGCGGCTCTCTGAAACCAATGCCTCTGAGTGGTGGGATGTGGATGAAGTACCCTGAGAACGTCTCCGCATCTCTTCATTCAGCACCCCGCTCTTGGCAAACTCCAGAGTGACTACGCCTTCTGGAGCAGAAGCGATCATAGATACTCGTACGGTCTCCCACGAGTCTGGCAATGTATATAGCAACCAAAGTCCTTGAACCTCGTCGTCGAACTTAACTCCCATCGAGGATAGCTATTCCACCACGCCCTGGAACTCACTCAAGTGATCCATAATGGATGCACCATCTTTGTACCGCAGACCCATCATCATCCGGATCAGAAATAGTTTGTTTACCTCGGTCTTTTTCGCACACAAATATTCCAGCTTCTCCCACAATGTCTTCGCATGCTCAATATTGGCAACGTGGTTGTACACGTTCTCGTCAACGAACTGCCGCATGTACCAAACACTGGTATATGCTCGAAGTTCCAGTCCTCATCGGATTTGTCATTGGGCTTCTCGGATGCAAATACTGGAAGATACAGCTTCTTGACGAACAGCAAATCCTTTATCTTGCTCCGCCAATAATGGTAGTTGGTACCGTTCAGGTTCATCATGCGCACCGGCTTCGCGTCCATCTCTGTTTCCTGGTTTGACTGTCAACTTCTGACACTTCTTTGAACCCAAAGCTCTGATACCACTCTGTTGGGAACGAAGCGCGAAAATCGTTCCCCCAAACCAGAAAGTCCTGTGAGAGAACCGAGCAAAAGCACACAAACCAAAAATGCCAAACACAATCACAGACACAAAGATTTTTGACGTAGAAAACCCTTACGGAAAAAACTACGGGACGATCGGAGTCCAACCCTGATGAACCTCCACTAATGGAATAAAGAGAATACACCCTCTACAAGCTCCTCCTGATCCAACACGGATCACCACAACTCACTTGAAAGAAGAAATTTTTTGATTGCGGACTCCGAAGAACAAGAGTTGCCGAAAAATTATTCGAAGCAATCTCTCCTTCACAATAGTCCTTAATCCTCTCTCTCTCTCAAAGATTGTAAAGCACTCTTGTTTTTTAGATGAGTTTTCAACTAGCATGCATCACCCTTTTATAAGCCCTTGGTAATCCATACATGGAAGGCCAATATATATGGAAACTTCCAATATGCATCAATCATATATTTAATGAAAATCCAATCATAATTGGCTTGCCATAATTGGAAACCCAATAATATAGAAAGCTACTATATGAAGGGTCCAATCATAAATATATGATCAAAGTAAATATGGAAATCCAATCATATATTTCATTACCATATATGTTCCAAAATAGGATCCATGCACTCCCCGAGCTTCTCCGACACACGGATGACGCTCGTCGCACTCCCCGAGCTTCTCCGACACACGGATGACGCTCGTCGCTCTCCGGGGTATTCTCCACATAGGTTGGGAACCCCACCCACTCCAACACGAACATGGGTCTAGTTAGTTTACACACAGAAGCACATATATATATAGCCTAAGTTTTTTTTATATCAACTACGTATTCAAGCTTATTCAACTGCTAATATGAACTTCAAATCACATTGCACCTATGAACTAATATAACTCAATTTTGATCTTCCGTTCTGAACATACAAGATCGATCAGACGACGAAGTTATCGGTCCTGGCACTAGCAGAGACGAAACTGTGAAGGAAGATCTTCCGTCGAGCGAGCGGCTAGTAACCGACGAAGGGAGGAAAAAAGCGTTGGAGCTAGCTGTCGCATTTCAACCAAGTGCACCATCGTTCGTGTCGTTGATGACTGATTACACTATCAGTGCTTCTTTTCTGGTCATTTCTGTACTCTTGATACTTACACTGATTGCTACGTACATGATCTATGAAGAAGATGACATATTCTGGTCTATGGCCCTCGCAGACGATCCCGATAGAGTTTTCTAGGAAGTACCTCCCTCTCCCTCGAACCGATACGAACGTCACTCTGCGACTTCCGACCGGACAGGACGAGTGGATGACCAGGTGTCTCGTCTCGAAGACCAAGATGTTTCGCTTCGGCAGCAACTGGAGGGGCTTCGCCAGTGACAATTCTCTCGCAGCAGGAGATGTGTGCGTGTTCGAGCTGTGCGCGAAGGAACCGCTGGTGATCACTGCCCATATCTTCTGGGCTTAAGAGATCACTAATTCTCAGGATCAGCCTGCAAAACACGAGAATTATTCAGTGAGCTGGGCTCACCATGTATCTTGATTATCCTCCACTTGATGACATGGGGATAAGTGCATGCAGTGGCAGTCTGGAACAGTCTTCTAGTTCCCGTACCATCAAGTGAAGGAGAATCAAGGTGCACCGTTAGTCCAGGTCAGTGAAATCTTACATTTATACTGGATTGGCAAACTAGTATTGCATAGTATAACAAAGGAAGTATAAGCAAGGAAGGTAAGGAATATCATGCACCTATACGTACTTGCATTAGCACTTGTTCTGATATTTGAGGTTCCTTTTGACATCTCAGTGGGAAATGTGGCTCTTATAAGTATGATCAATACCAATTGATGGTTGGCGATATATAATTTGATTCTATGAAGATGGCTGGTGATAACTGTTGAAAACATACGATTTGGTTCCTGTTATGAAAATTTGTTGGATAAACTTGATCTGAATTCTTGATTTTCTCAATCGGCTAAAAAAGAATTAGTACATCAACGTGTCATGTCCATATTACAAGTTCTTATTGGAGTGTATGTAGTATATATGTTGACTTTGTTGCCGGCTTGTACAATATTAAAATGTGCTTAGTTAGAGGCAACATGGTTCCTGTAATGTTTGTTTGAACGGAAATTTTCACTCAAAGCACTAATAGTTATTAAAATTCCAACGAAAGCACAGATTTTGAAAAAATTTCAATAAAAGCACGAAAACATCCTTTGTAAGGGCGTTTTCCTTTTTTTTATTAATTTTTTTAACGTCCGTTAACTATTTCACCAGAAAATGCGTAAAAAAAAATTTAAAAAAAAAGGAAAACGCCCTTAGGAAGGGCGTTTTCCGTTTTTTTATTTTTTTATTTTGTTAAATTTTTTCGGCCCTTTCGTTTTGTTAAAATTAGATAAAAAAGTGTTCTCCAATGCAAAAGTTTGAGAAGACAATAAAATTACTTTTTTCCAACTTCCAAGACAATTTTTTCACTTCTTCATTTTTTTATAGATATTTATATTCATAATTGATGATGTGGAGACAAAGACATTGTGAAGTGCATTGTCTAGATCTAAACAATCAACTTCACATTGTCATTGTCATGTCATTGCCATGTCAATTTCATGATTAATTCTGCATTTGCATTGGAGAAAGATTTTTGAAATGAAAACTTGGCATTCCTATGTGGCAACCATTTTTTCTAAACTCACAATAGGGCTGGAGATGCTCTTATATTGTTGGGATTGAAAAGTTATGTCATGTCATTTTCATCTTCATGCATGGAGCCAAACCATAGACCGTTGAGCAACAAAACAAAAGGGCCGAAAAAAATAGAAAAACGGAAAAGACATGAAGGACGTTTTCCTTTTTTAAAAAAAAAAAATTCACGCATTTTCCGATGAGATAGATAACGGACGTCAAAGAAATTGTTAAAGAAATTAATAAAAAAAGGAAAACGCCCTTTGTAAGGACGTTTTCGTGCTTTTTTTGAAATTTTTTCAAAATCTGTGCTTTCGTTGGAATTTTAATAACTATTAGTGCTTTGAATGAAAATTTCCGTTGTTTGAAAGACAAAGTCCGACATATTAATGGATAATATATTTCGAGAAATATTATGTATTTACTGAACATGTTAATACAATAAATTGATGTTCGGTTTACCACTTAATAACGAAAAAGACTGACTTCTCGTCCTACTGCAGGACACAAAACTGGAATATTTTATTAGAAAGAAATAATAAACTTTTAACCTAAAATATAATTACAGAACTTGTGTTCCTATAAAAATATACGGAGGTTAAAATTTTTAGCATCTTCCGATTTTTGAAATCATGTACAATCTTACGGCTTGTACATGCTTAGAACCCGTCATCTCAAGCATGCTACTTGCGGCCAACACAGGTCAAGTATGGACTAGTTTATTTTTCTTAGTCTTTTCATCTCATTTCTTGTTACTTTCATAACTGTGAACACAAACATGAGTTGTTTCTAAATTTTTTTTTTATGCTTATACTACAAAGAGGTAAGTACTCTTTAAAATATTTTAATTCACACATTTGTTTCTTCATATCCACTTTATTTTCTGTTCTTTCACCTGTTCATTCAGTTGTGCATTTTAATCATTTACATGTTGTAATGTGGTATTAGAAGAAAGAACATTAAGCCATTAATAATGCTTGTGAAGTTATGTGGAACCTATGTGTTCAACTTGATTTCCTTTACAATTTCTTAGGAGTACAATTTAGTAAGATCAAAACCATATCCATATCGAAATGAATTTTTATCCGCTCTAGACATACAATAAAACACATATATCCATTGTTTGGGCTCTAGTTCCAGTGCTCAGTTACTTTGACTTGTGATTGAACAGGACAAAAGTCATGATATGTATACTAATCGATTTGGACAGCCCCCCTCCTCCAGCTTGACTATAACATTATTGAACCTTGTCATAAATTCAAAAGTTAGACATTCGTGTGCATTAGGATACAGATGATGCATATTAAGCTAAGTCGCGCAATACTTGTTTTTGTTTTTTGTTTTATTTTTACGAACCACGAAGTATGTGGGGGGTTTACCATTTATTGAAGGATCTGAAAATTGAGGCCGGAGATAGCCAAGCCTTATAAAAAAGAGTGAGGTTGGAAATGACCATACCTCAATTACAAACATCAAGACAATTACAAACACAGCTTGTAAAACCCATTATTTGTAATTAATTATTTAATAGAGTTTAGTATCATTATTATTAGCATCTTCTAATTATTATTATTATTGATATTATTATTAAATATTTTTGTGTGAAAAAGAATTTCGAAAATATTAACAACATGGACTTTTGGATTCCAGATCCAGACCCGAGTCCGAACCCAGACCCAGGCCTGAGCCCAATCCCATTTTCTTTTAAACCAGATTTTGAATTGGCTAATTATTTTCATTAAAAAATATATATATATTAGCTGGTCCCGTAGGACGAGCTCCCTCACTCTCGTGGGACTCATTCACCCACTCCTATTCCTCCTCCCTTCCTTTACTCCTCTCCACACAAATCCTCACCAACTCTCCTTATATTTCCCACAACCCCACCTCTCCTTTAATTACTCCCCCTCACCCCACCTCTCCTTTAATTAGGCAATTTATAGGGGCACCTCCACATTTACTAAGGGGCAGCCCTTACTTAGGGGGCAGCCTATTTGGTGGAGATTCTACTACAGGGCAGCCCAAATTTTACTAGGGGGCAGCCCAACCCCCCAAACTCAAATTTCCTATTCATTTCATTATTTCCTCTCTCTCTCCTCTAAAAGAAAAAGAAGAATAGCTCTCTCTCCCTCTCCCTAAACCCTAGAAAATTTTCCTCCACCACTCTAATCCTAATTCCTCCACCAAATTTCTTTCAAGAACACTCCCACATTCGACGAGATGACACGCAAGTCGAAGAAATCGGATTCTCGGTATATTTTTCCCTAATTTCTTCAACAATTTTCTACATTTTATTCGAAACCCTAGAATAGTTTTAATTGTCTAAAAACTTTTGATAATTTAGGTTTAGAATGTCTTTAGGGTTTATGAATGCCATTTTCGAACACGACAAACCCACAATTTTTCTTAAAACCCTAATCCTAGAAAACGACAAACTAGCGAGTCGTTTGTCTGTTGGCCGAGTACAGTAGGACTGCCAAGCTTGTGGCAGTCCACATGTAAACAAGGACTGCCACAGGCCTGGCAGTCCTCTTTCAATAGAGGACTGCCAGGACTGTGGCAGTCCTTGTTTACAAGTGGACTGCCACATGCTTGGCAGTCCTACTGTACTCAGTTTTGGGGGTGGGGGATAGGGGGTAAGAGTTCTATTTTAGTTTGCATTGGTGAAGATGGTGAGTTCCGCATTAGTAGTTAGTTCGAGATTTTCATGTTTGTATACTAAATTCAATTATACTTTCATTTACAGTCTAGAAGGGCGAAGGAACTGGCCAAGACACTTCGGAGCGCTTGCCAAAGTGACACTAGTGTCTTGGTCGACACTAGTACCTTGGTCGCCAACGAGCTTGAGCGCATCGACGACGAGGTTGAGTTCCCATTCATGCGTAATGCGGAGTCTCGTTCGAAGGTCCGCCATGATATGTAGTATGATTGTCTGATTGTCTGAAGTTGGGTATTTTGGATGTTGATATTTTTGGGTGTCGAACATGTTGTTGGATACTTGTGTTGAAATACTTGTGTTGGTTATGTGTTGGATACTTGTGTTGAAATACTTCTGTTGAATATGCCACCCCCCTGGCACAGAGAGTTTCAATTAGGACTGCCACCCCCTGACAGTCCTATACAAAAGGAGGACTGCCAGGGTGCTGACAGTCCTAATTGAAACTTGCTGTTACAACAAGTTTTAATTAGGACTGCCAGCACTCTGGCAGTCCTTCATAAGCGTAGGACTGCCAGGGGGGTGGCAGTCCTATTTGTGAGTCATTGAATTAATATTTGTTTGCGATTCTAAAATTTCGACAAAACTGCTAAAACGGGGGTCCAAACATCATTTTTTTGCGATTCTAAAATTTCGAAAGGTCGTCTAACGATGAAGCTGTTACTTTCAGCCTCCTCGAAGATACGCTCGTTTTAGGACAAACGGGACCTCGTTTCGACCTCCCAGTCAAAAGTTATGGCCCTCCAAAGTTTCAACTGACCATAAAATGCAGGAGAAATGACCATTCTCCGTGTAAATTAACACGGAGAATGGCATTCACCGTGTTTTTAACATGGAGAATGGACATTCTCCGTTTTAATTTATACGGAGAATGGTCATTCCAGTGTTAAAATGCAGGAGAATGACCATTCTCCGTCTTAATTTACACGGAGAATGGACATTCTCCGTGTAATTTAGCACGGAGAATGGCCATTCTCCGTGTAATTTAGCACGGAGAATGGCCATTCTCCGTGTAAATTAAGACGAAGAATAGCCATTCTCCGTGTAAATTAAGACGGAGAATGGTCATTCTCCTGCATTTTAACACTGGAATGACCATTCTCCGTATAAATTAAGACGGAAAATGTCCATTCTCCGTGTTAAAACACAGGAGAATGGCCATTTATATAACAACAAGTTTCAATTAGGACTGCCAGCACCCTGGCAGTCCTAATTCAATGTAGGACTGTCAGGGGGGTGGCAGTCCTAATTCACAGAACATTTCATCTAGGACTGCCACACACAGGGCAGTCCTTCACATGTGTTGGACTGCCCTGTGTGTGGCAGTCCTAGATGAATTGTTCTGTGATCAAATCACAGAACATTTTAGCAAGGACTGCCACATACAGGACAGTCCAACACATGTGAAGGACTGCCCTGTGTGTGGCAGTCCTAGATAAATTGTTCTGTGATCAGATCACAGAATATTTTAGCAAGGACTGCCACACACAGGGCAGTCCAGCACATGTGAAGGACTGCCCTGGGTGTGGCAGTCCTAGAAAAGACAACACCTGGATAAAAGTAACATACATGTATGACACACATGTATAACACCCAAATAAAACACATGTATATATAACACCCAGATAAAAGACATAACACATGGATAAAAGTAAGAAACATATATTGGACTTCATATTTCATAGTTTAATGTATACAAAAGTGGTCCTCTATAACCAAAATGCCAAAATGTATACAAAAGTGGTCCTCCATATAACACATTGATACTCAGTCGATTTCGACGTCACAGTGGTCAGCAGGTAAGTCTCTTGGCTCCTCAAACTTCAACAACTTCTTACAATGGTCGATTTGATGAGCGAAAGGTGTGGTCAGCAGGTAAGTCTCTTGGCTCCTCAAACTTCAACAACCTCATCGTAGACAAGTTCTTCTCATCTTCATGCCGTATGACTGAATATATTTGTCTCGGTGCAACACCGAAAATGGACAAGTCTTCGGCTATCTTCTTCTCCGTAGGATTCAACCGTCCGACATACGGATGACCCAATAGTGTCTCGGAAATCTCATGATTGTGGGTTCCATTCTTCACTTGTACTGACCACTTCCCTTCTTCTTCTTTTCTAATCTGGATCGTGAATGGACAACCACATTTCCTCGTTCCAGCTTTCTTTCTTGGAATTTTATTTTGGATAACTGTCTCTTTCTTGTGCGATCTGAACACACCACCTCTTTCACAGCCAACCATCAGACTTTGTCGTCCCGGGCGATTTTGGGCCGATCTGGATATCACTAGAACCAACTTGTTTTTCCGCCCAACTTCTCGACACCATTGTACCGTATCGTCGCTTGATTGAAACGAAAGATCGGTCCAAAATAAATGCCCTACATCGATTGCAATTGGAGCATGTACCGCAACCTCGAAAGATCGCAAGTCCTACAATAGAAGTTAAAAGTCAAAACTAAACAACTACATAAAGCGTATTATTATTTATAGAGGAGTCTGTACTTGGTCACAAGTTGAGACACTTCAAGCGTATCTGTCTGCAACATATAATCCTTAGTTCTCTAAAATTTAGTTATAAATGTAATATAGTTATCCTTAGTTCTCTAAAATTTAGTTATAAATGTAATATAGTTGCTACTTGAAAGTAACATCATAATACCCAGACACAAACGGTGGTGAACCCATAAATAGTGAAATTCTTGCTTAATTTTGCTTTAACATATATCTGACATAATGAAATTCTTGCTTAATTTTACATTAAGCTTACAAGTTCTCAGTTTCAATTTTAGATATAAAGAAATGTTAACGTGGTATTATATGTTTGGTTCTGTTGCTATGTTTTCACTTTTCAACCTAGTGAGTGCAAAATGAGAATTTAACTTTGAAAGGTTTTCATATTTCCTTGTCATATTTTCTTGGACACAGAGGACTGCCACAAATGTGGCAGTCCCTCACATATATAGGACTGCCACAAATGTGGCAGTCCTTCACATATATAGGACTGCCACATCTGTGGCAGTCCTATATATGTGAGGGACTGCCACATTTGTGGCAGTCCTCTGTGTCAGTCCAATTTTTGACCCGAAGTAAATGTTAAGTGTAGTTACCACGAGGGTTTCCGATGCGTCGAAGTGTTCTTCGGAAGTTGTGGGAGGAGAGTATCCAGCATTTGATGGTCCCGGTTGTTCCATTTTCTATTTTTTTCTACATTAAACAGAAAATTCAACTTTTCTATGTAAAATTTAGGTTAAAACTAAAAATATTACACAAAAATAAATTCGACGACTTACAAATTAATGGGAAAAGTGATTGACACTGTATTCTACCATAAATTTTAGGTTGGGGGACAATTTCACCTAGCTAGGGTTAATTATAGGTTTATATGAGGAGGAGAAAAAAGGAGTGGAGGAAGAGAAGTAGTAGAGGGAGGAAGAAAGAGAGAGGTGAAATCTAAAATGAAATTGGCTTATATAGTATTTTTTAGGCTGCCCCCCCTAGTAAAAAAACACAATGGCAAACTTGTAATTTTTTGGAAAAAATTTTGGGTTGCCCCTTAGTAAATGTGGAGGTGCCCCTTACTCCCCCTCACCCCACCTTCTCACTCACTCACGAGAACAATTTAACTCTCCTTACAAACTTCACAGAACTTCTCTTTACTCTCAAACTCTCATTCTCACCAAAAACCCACTTCCTCTCCCACCTACTCCCCAAACCCTCACCCGCGGATCCCCGAGCTCCCCTCGCGCCGCCCCCTGGCCGTGCGGTTCCGGCGACCACCGCACCATCCGTCCGCACCCCCTCGCGCCCCTACTCCGGCGACAGCGCCCTCTCCCCGGAGCTCCGCCGACCCCGGCATTTCCCCGTCCAGCGCACACCCCGCGCGGCCAAGCCAGCCCCGCGCGCCCCTTTCCGTCGCCAACTCCGGCGACCGCGCGTTTCTTTGGCGCTGTTCCCGCGAGTTTTCTTCGCCAACTCCGGCGACCAGCGTGCCCTAGCGCCTTTCCGACCGACCAGCGCTCCGCCGAGCTTCTCTCGGCAACTGCTCTTGTGTGTTCTGGCACGCTGCTCGTTGGTGAGCCTTCCCTGGTTGGTTCTGCCGTGCCCTATCTCTGGATTTTCGACGATTGCGTCGACGTCGCTGATTTTCAGCGCTGATTTCGGAACGTCGCTGTGCTGGATTATTCTTTTCTTTCTATTTTATCATCTGAGAGCTGTAGCCGAGCAACCCGAGGTATAACCCCCTGTCCCGCTATTTTTATTATCTTGTCGATGATGAAATGGTCCCCGGTTCCCTTTGGGAATTCGGTATTAGCGACGTCGTATTTTTCCGGGACTTTCGGAAAGGTCCCATGAATTGTTTTGCTTTCCCGAAATATTTTCGGGAATGGATTTTGGTATGATTTAGTTTCTGGAAATTTTCGGAAACGTTCTGTGATTTGTGGATGGGAATCGGACTTCCGAAACTATTTCGGGTCGTCCCGATTATTCTGTGGATTGTTGTGGATATTTTTATATATATAAAATGTGGGTTTTTCCCTGGTTTGGGACTTGCAGGAGTTATCGGCGCCAATTTTCCAGTTTTTGGGTTGACCAAAAACAGAGGAGATGCTGCCCGATTTTTCCGTAAATTTCGAATTATTTTCAAAATGAATTTAAAATAAATTTTCGAAATTTAATTGATAATTATTTTTGGGTGACGACCGTACCGGTCAATGGACCCGGCTAAGTGCAAACGATACCGGCCCGCCCGGACGTTGAGGCAATTAGCCAAAAATGAGGATCGGACCATTATCTGAGACTTACTATTTATCTCTATTTTTATTATTTATTTTCTGTTTTCTATTTTATTTAAATTCTATATTTTCAGTTAGGACTAACGGCAGTTTATTCTTATTTCAATTTATGTAAATAAATTGTAATGGGCATAAGCCCAGCTGGTTGGTCTGTGACTGTAATAGCTTAGATTTCTTGTTTTTCTGGTTTTGCGAGTTTTTAGTATTTAACGATTAAAACGATTAAAATGTATTTTTCGTATAAAACTAATTAGTATTTTCTCGCTTAAAATTGACGAGTTTAATATTAAATAAAAATCACGTATTTCTCACTAAATAAGAAAATTAGTTTTTATATTTATAAATATAAAATACCAAGTTTTTTTTTAATAATCTGGCATCGACGATATTTTTCCGAAATCAGAAGTTAAATAATCGTTTTTCCTCGTATTAAATCAACGCACTTAATAACGTATTTTTCTGTGGTTAGTTAATTAAATAATTAAAATTGGACTAGGACGCAAATAGAGATTACAACTAGCATAGCTAAGTTGGTAAACCTGACAGCTGAGTCTATCTCTCGAATGTAGGAATTCGAGGACAACTCTAAACTTTCCGTCTCGGAGTCGTCCACCTCTCCAGTCATTTTTCTGAGGCAAGTATAGTTTGTGTTAGTTTACAGTTATTTACTTAATCGTTTTACTGCATGTCTAAACCACGACTCAAACACGAAACTCTCTCCGAGAGTACTGTACTGTAACTACTGGGGACTGGAGAATAGCGTAATGATTATGACCACTACTGTAACAAAACCCATTATCCCTCCTGTAACAAACCCAAGCCGGTCATATGTCATTACCTGTTCAAATCACTATTTTCTACTGTAACAAACCTGTTTTAAAACTGTTTAGAACTGCATGATTCTATTTCTTATTTAACTGTTTAAAATTAGCATGAATTGTACTTTGCTCCCTCCTGACTGGAGATAACATTTTTAGGGGATGATGCTGAGCTGTGTTACAACAGCTATTACCCTGAGTTGTACCCCGTTGTGCTGCCAAAGTCCCCGCAGGAGGACGATGGATCTGAGGCTGATAGATAGATTTTCCATTTTCTGCATTTTGTTTATTTCAGAATTCTGTATTTTCCCTTCAGAACAATTTTCATTGTATTTGAATTTCAGTTTAAATAAAGTTTAATTCCGAAGTTGAGTTGTGACAAATTATAGTGTTGTTGTATGGTTACCTGCTACTGAACAGCTTACTGCCGCCGTCTCAACAACGGTGCAGGCTGGGCATGATCCGACTAGACCCAGATTATTGGGATCGGGTCGTGACATGTTTTCAGTGGTGGCCCATGCAGGTCCGTACAACAACTTAGGAAAACATACCTAGAAACAATTAGAACACTAGAACATTGATTTGTCACGACATAGGACCGATTTATATAAATAAATATTTTTGTTTGATTATAGACTGGTTGGATACCTTGCTTATGTATGTACCCTAAACCTTCCAGATCATGGCCAAAGGAAAGACTACTAGATCCGGCCCTGCTGAAGATGAGGTATCATCAACCGATCACACCCCTTCTCAAGCACGCCGGGACCCACCACCCTTGCAGCTGACAGACCGTCCTCATGCTGCACCAGCCCCCCGGCCCGTTTACGCTTCCACAGCACAAGCGGCAGAACCGGCACAATCTCGGGCTGAGACGCAGACCCCTGCGGTAGTGCCCGTACCAGCTGCTCCACCAGTACCCGTGGATCCCACTGACCTAGTGGAAATGCTACGAGGAGTGCTTGAAGTACAGAGAGCTCAAGCAGAAGCCCACAGAGAGCAGACTGCTGCCCAAGCTGAAGCCCATCGCGAGCAGACCGCGATTATGAGAGAAGGCATGGAGAATGCCCACAACGTGGCTATGGCTGCCCTCGAGAGAGGAGGAACCACTTCATCAGGGCTACGACCTGCCAAGGTAAGCATGATTCAGGAATTATTTATATTTCTTTAAAGGCCATTCTTTTGATTAAAGGCGTATTATTGCATGAAGGTGGGAGACATAGTATAAGCCCCTGATTTTCAAAAATTTTTAAACTAGTATTAATTAATTATTAAATGTCATTATTGGTTTTAAAAATAATTTAATATGATTTTAGGAATTTTCTAGAATTGATGTTTTAATTAAGTTTTGCAATTAATTAAGATTGTTTTAATATCATTCTGTAATTTTTAGAATTGTTTTTATGGTAGTATGCAATTTATTAAATTGTTGAAATAGTATTTTGTAATTAATGAATTGTTTTTAAGGGTGGAATGCAAATTTATATTTGCATTTAGTGACTTAGGGACCTATTCGTAAATTCCAAAAATCCTGAGGACCTAAGTGTAAAACCCTCACCCACCCCCCTGCCCGACGACCGACGACTGCCCGACCGCCGATCTACTTTCCCCCGCCATTTCCGGCCAGCTCACTGCCCCCCGACCGACCTAGCTAGCCTATAAATGACCCCCTCTCTCCCCTCAGCTCGACCATCACCACAACCACCGCCCACAACCCCTTTTCCTTTCCCGACGAGCTAAACCCTAACCCTACTCCGGCGACCCCCAGCGCCGCCCCCACAGCGACCTTCACTGCCAACCACCGCCGTCGATAGCTTCGCCACAGCACGGCGAGTCGATCGCCACCGCTCCGCCACGACCACGACGCCCCCAGCCGACGATCGCCCGTTCGAAACTCCGTTCAAACGCCGGACACGTACGTGTCACTCCTCCCCTGTGTCGTATCGTGTCTCGTTCACACGTTTTTCGTTCGCCCGGACACGACGACCCCAGCCCCGTGCTCGGACACGCGAGTTAGGACTCGTGCGTGTTGTGCATAGCCCCGACACTAGACTCGGCTGTCCTTCGTGTCCTTGACTGTATGGACACAGGACTCATAACATGAACTAACGGGTTTGGGCTTTGCTTAACGGGTAAAAACCCATTTAATTTCTGTGCTAAATAAATGTAAACCTAACCCTAACTTTAACAAACCCACCGAGCTGGCCCACTGGCCAGCCCGAACGAATTAAACCCCCCCCCCCCCCCGCTGGACAGGGTTCGAGCCCCCCTGCTTCTGTTTCTTTTCTTTTTCCTTTTCCTTTTCTTTTTTCTTTTTTCTTTTTCTTTTTGTTTTTTTATATAATTATATATATATGTATACATATATTTGTATATATGTATATATATATTATTATACATACTATATTTAGGTATATATAGTTGTTGTTTATATATATATATATATGAATATACTTTATTATTTTATGTATATATATATATATATATATATATATATATATATATGTGTGTTATGTATACATATATATTTATGTATATATATTTCCTTATGTATATATATTATTATATATATACTATTATATATATATGTATACATTAATTTTGTATATATATATATATATGTTATATGGATAAGTATTTTCTTATATGTATGTATATATACATATATTTGTATATATATATGATATATAGTTGAGCATTTTCCTATATATAAATATCCCTATATTTATATATATATATATATATATATATATATATATATATATATATATATATATATATATATATATATATATATATATATATTTCCTATGTGTATTTTACTTAGCTTAGTGTAAATTATTTATATAAAATAATGTTCATACTTTTATAATTACTATGTAAAACTTTACCGTAATAAAATAATAATATTTATTTTGACTATTACCAAATTGTATTTTTATTGTATTTAAATTACTGCAACCATTTGGTGTCCAAGTCTAGCATGGGTATTTGGGCTCAAATGTGTTTTCACACATTCAAGACCTGTACAAGTCATATTGGACTTGATTCACGGTCTTGGGTCCTGTATTTGAACTTTGGTTCAAATTATATACATGGACAAAATACGCAGATAAATTAATTATTGTGTGCATTGCTGTTTTTGATTTTCTAAAAATACTTAAAGTGTTGCTAAAATTATGGAAAAATAGTATTTAGATACTATGTTAAGTTGGCTATTTTAGTATAATTTTTGTAGTATTTAATTTACTGTTTTGCCACTAGTTTGGCATATGAAACCAAAACTCATTTTCTGTATACTTAGGAAAACTGATTTTTATAAAATATTTGTACTGGATAATAAATTCCAGAAAAATTATAATAAATTTTTATAGTTAGCAAGGATCGTTTTGGTACTTTGTTTTATGCAAAACTAGGCTTTTTGTCTACTTCAAAAATTGTTAGAACATAATGATCTTTTGATTTATTTATTGATT
The DNA here is from genome assembly GCA_029216955.1 of Iris pallida. Taxonomy (NCBI): domain Eukaryota; kingdom Viridiplantae; phylum Streptophyta; class Magnoliopsida; order Asparagales; family Iridaceae; genus Iris; species Iris pallida. The sequence continues at coordinate 18,648,029 of JANAVB010033820.1, forward strand.
AATTACGACTTGTAGCTTTTTGTGTTATTTGGAGTTTTAGTCGTGTTAAACCCCATCCCTCACTAGTGTAAAGACCCTAGAAAGTTAGTTAACGTAGTGTGTCACCCCACATTGGTCTCCTATGCCAAGTCATCATTTTGGCTAGGTGTCCAGTCACAAGTCATGTCGTACCAATTAGTGTCCTAGTATTTTAGCTTAGTGTAAAAGCTAAGTTTATGTATGTATTTCTACAGTGACGAGTTACCGGACATCTATTGCACTTTTATCGCAGCTTATTTTGCTAGAGGTAAATACATCTACAAACTCATTTACTGTCTTTTAATGCTAGAACATGTATTAACCATGTTAAATGCTGATCCTTGGGGTAGCAAGTTAAAACGTCACATGTTGTACTTTCCATTACTACCATGCTTAGAACAGTCTTGATGTATCTCTCACATGATTAGAATATGGGTTATGGGGAAACTGATAGTATTGTACGTGATCATGACCCCCCTATAGTAGCGAGCTTGGTCGCATTTTATATGCATACCTTGTCCGTAGGCCAATACTGCTCTATTTGTACGTTGTACATCTATCGCTTGAGTCTTGTACGGAACGTACATTATATACATATGCCCACTGCATTTTGTACATCTATTGACCGATCACGTACCTGCTACAGTTTTAAACATTACATATACATCTGTCTCTATGACATATGTATCCTTGCCATGATAGATTATGATGACATGATTGTGATACGACATGAGATAGATGCCATGTTCCTTATGTTACTATGATACTATGATCCCAGTTGTACCATGACGACATGTTTCTAGTATTTTCTGTTTTATAGACTCATCACACCATGATCCTTGTTGTACATCTCTTTCATTATATGTTCAGTACTTTAGTTGTAGAGGTTGTACTTGCTCCTGTCCTGACAGGATAACGTTGTAGGTATACTTACTGAGGAAGAGTTGCACTGTGATTCGTATTATGGAGTCACTGCCGAGGACCCGGTTTTGCCATACGAAGATGTTCCTGCGGGGAGACTCGTCTAGTTTGCTTAGCTGCTTGGGTTACTTAGTGTAGTCATGTATTAGACTACGTATTTTGTAACTGGACATGTATCCAGTTTTACATTTCAGTTTACTTGTACTTGGATATTTTGTTATATACGACGACTTTTGTGTTTGGAGCATTTATGATTCTTCTTCACTTATAGAATTGTTAGCACATTTAGTCTTATCTTGTTATCTCTAGAACAGCTTACTGCGCTTTATCTTAAGCGTAGGCTGGACATGGCTCGGCCCGGCCCAACAATTTGGGTAACGGGTCGTGACACATAGAAAGCTTTAAGAAGCAAGACCCTCGACCTTTCAAAGGAACCGAGGGTATCATCTACGCCGATGAATGGCTAGATCATATGGAGCGTCTCCTGAGCGTCGCTCGACTTCCGGAGGACCTCAAGGCTGAAGCTGTACTCCAACTACAGGATGTGGCGAGCATCTGGTATCGGAATGAACCCCGACTCCAAGACAAGCAGCTCGACTGGGACACTTTTAAGAAGCTGTTCCGCAGGAAGTTTTTTTCGACATCGGAGATGCGAAAAATGGAGAGGCAATTCCAGAACTTGAGGCAGGGTAACATGACGGTCAGCGAGTATGCGGCAGAGTTCGACCGACTAAGCCGCTTTGCCGAGAACCTGGTAGCTGACCCGAAGGATCGTGCTGAGCGATTCAGGTATGGCTTACGAGAAGAGATTCGTACCCCTGTGATCGCAGGTGGCGCTAAGACCTATGAGAGGATCCTGATCCGAGCTCAGGACGTGGAGAAGAGCCAGCCTTCTCGATCCAAGAGGGAGTACCCTGGAACTAGCAACTTCCAGGGTAGTCAGAAGAGGCCCAACAACAACAACAACAGGCCCTCGCACCAGCAGCATCATCAACAGGCGAGGACCAATGACAGGGCACACCAGAAACAGATCCCTGTCTGGGACTATTACAAGAGGCCGGGCCACCAGTCGAACATCTGCAGGAAGAGGCTAGGTCACTGTCTAGTCTGTGGGTCTGCCACCCACCAAGTGAAGGACTGCCCCATGTCAGGCCACCGGCCCGGAACCAACCAGCAGAGAGCTCCCCTACCTACTCAGCAACAACAGTTTGGACAGCACCAGCAGAAGACTGGGCGAGCTTTTGCCCTAGCAGCTGATGAGCAGGAGCCAGAGCAGGAACCAACCGCAGATGTCATCACAGGTTCCATTTATGTGTTTTCACATCCTGCTCTAGCATTATTTGATTCGGATGCATCACATAGTTTCATATCATCCAAGTTTATATCTGCACACCACATAGATTCGGGACTTAGCAAAGTGATTAGTAGGGTTATGACCGGTGGTGGACCTATACCCATCACTGAGGCTTGTAATTGTCCCATAACCATCTCTGGCCATCAGTTCACGACACCTTTACTAGTGATGCCCCTGCCCAACTATGATGTAGTCCTAGGGATGGACTGGTTAAGTAAACAGCATGCGCTGATAGATTGTCACCGAGGATGTGTAATCTTCAGCCCACCAGGAGAACCGGAGTTTGAAATCTCTCGGGCTCCGGAAGATATGAAGAGTATCACCTACTCCTCAATCACCGAAGAACCCGGGCCTCCTCACCCTATCATTGCGGAATTTATGGATGTCTATCCAGATAGTCTTCCAGGATTGCCGCCGGATCGAGGTGTAGAATTCACTATCGATCTTGTACCCGGCTCTTTCCCTATTTCTCGGGGATGCTACAGAGTCAACCCAAAGGAGGCTAAGGAGATGAAGGATCAGATCGACGAGCTGAAGTCGCAAGGATTTATCAGAGACGGAGCTTCACCCTGGGGAGCACCAGTTTTGTTCGTGCCCAAGAAGGATGGAACTGTGCGGATGTGCATCGACTACCGGACGCTGAACAACATCACCATCAAGAACAAGTACCCCCTGCCCCGGATCGACGACCTGTTTGATCAACTGAGCGGAGCCAAAGTATTTTCGAAGATAGATCTCAGATCAGGCTACCATCAAATCAAGGTCAGGAAGGAGGATATTCCTAAGACTGCATTCAACACCAAGTATGGACAATTTGAATTCTTGGTCATGCCGTTTGGACTGACAAATGCTCCTGCGGTATTCATGAACCTCATGAACAAAGTTTTTCATGAATATCTGGATCAGTTTGTTGTTGTTTTTATCGATGACATACTGATCTACTCGAAGACGGAGGAAGAGCATGAAGAGCACTTGAGGAAAGTGCTGAGTACCTTGAGAAAGGAGAAGCTCTATGGTAAGCTATCCAAATGTGAATTCTTTTTAGACAAGGTAGAATTTCTGGGCCATGTTGTCCCAGGAAAAGGAATTTCGGTGGATCCAAAGAAGATAGCTGCTATTGAGAAGTGGACTGCACCAAGCTCGGTTGCAGAGATCAGGAGCTTTTTGGGACTAGCTGGCTACTACCGGAAGTTCGTGAAGGATTTCTCCAAGATTGCGGAGCCAATGACGAAGCTTACCAGGAAGAACGAGGAGTTCATATGGTCTGAAGCGTGCCAGTCAGCTTTTGAGAAACTGAAGAAGAGGCTCACAACTGCACCGATACTTGCGCTACCCGCAGGTACCGGTGGTTTCTCAATCTATAGTAATGCTTCCGAAAAAGGACTGGGTTGGGTTCTTCAACAACACGGGAAAGTGATTACCTATGCATCTAGACAATTGCAGACTCATAAGAAGAACTACCCCACACATGACTTGAAGCTTGCAGCGGTGATTTTTGCTTTGAAGCTATGGAAGCACTACCTGTATGAAGAGAGAGTGGAAATATTTACGGACCATAAAAGTCTGAAATATGTTTTCACTCAGAAGGAGCTAAACATGAGACAAAGACGATGGCTGGAGCTAATGAAGGATTTTGATATCAACCTGCAGTACCATCCGGGTAAGGCTAATGTTGTTGCAGATGCACTTAGTCGATACCCAATGGCGATGTTCTTGACCAAGGAGCGCCATTTGCTGGAGGACATGGAGAAGCTTGGATTGGAAATTGTACTGCCCGAGGAAGAGATGAAGAAACTTGGAAGGGAAGCCATCGTACCAGGAGCTGAAACATCATTGATGCAGTTGCAAGTGCGTTCGAGTCTTATGGACAAGATCAAGGAGACACAATTCCAAGACGAGACGCTTTGCAAACTCAGAGACCAAGTGCTGGCAGGAACACTTGAAGGATTCTCAATCGCCAGCGACGGAGCATTGAAGAATGGTACGAGGCTGTGCGTACCAACTGGCGAACTGAGGAACGAGCTGATGCAAGAAGCGCACCAGTCGCAGTATTCCATACACCCTGGAGCCAACAAGATGTACCGGGATATACAGACTATAGTATGGTGGTACGGAATGAAGAAGGACATATCCAGGTATGTGGCTAGATGTTTAATTTGTCAGCAAGTTAAAGCCAGCAGGCAGAGACCAGCAGGATTATTGCAGCCGCTCGACATTCCGGAGTGGAAATGGGAGCACATCACGATGGATTTTGTATCAGGACTGCCTCGATCCCAAGGAGGGAAGGATGCCATCTGGGTTATAGTGGACCGACTGACGAAGTCAGCTCACTTTATCCCCTTCAAGGTTGGTTTATCCATCGAGAAGTTGGCAGCACTGTACATACGGCACATCTACCGGATTTATGGAGTTCCGGTAAGTATCGTATCTGACAGAGATACCAGGTTTACATTTCATTTTTGGAAGAGTTTGCATGACAGCTTGGGAACCCAACTGAAGTTCAGCACCGCCTACCACCCTCAAACTGACGGACAATCGGAGAGAACAATCCAGACGCTAGAAGATATGCTGAGATCCTACGTCCTGGAATTTGGAGGGTCTTGGGAAGACCATTTGCACTTGGTAGAGTTCTCTTACAACAACAGCTACCAAGCTAGCATCAGGATGACACCGTTCGAGGCACTCTATGGACGTCGTTGCCGCACCCCTCTTGCCTGGGACGACGTCGGAGAACGAGTGTTGCTTGGACCTAAGATGGTGACCGAAGCAGCGGAGAAAGTGAGAATGATCAGAGACAAGCTCCGGATAGCCCAAGACAGACAGAAGCATTGGGCCGATTACAGCAGACGGCCTTTGGAGTTTGAAGCAGGCGACAGTGTGTTTGTGAAGATCTCGCCTACCAGAGGAACAATTCGCTTCGGCAGAGCAGGAAAGTTGAGCCCCAGGTATATTGGTCCATTTGAAATACTTAACAGGATTGGAGAAGTGGCTTATCGGGTGGCTCTACCCCCAAGTCTCGAAGGCGTCCACAACGTCTTCCACGTCTGGCAGCTGAGACGCTACATCCCGGACCCGAGCCATATCTTGGACCATTCAGAGCTGGAGATTGGACCCAGCCTCACAGTGCCGGAGAAACCAGTGGCAATTTTGGACCGAGGCGAGAAGAGGACCAGGAACACCGTGACGCCAATAGTCAGAGTGATGTGGCGGCACAACTCACCAGGCGAGTCGACCTGGGAGCGAGAAGACCAGATGCGGGAGCAGTACCCGTACCTGTTTGAGACTTGAGGTAATCCCTAACCTTACTTTAAATTTCGAGGACGAAATTTTCTAAGGAGGGAAGATTGTAAAACCCATTATTTGTAATTAATTATTTAATAGAGTTTAGTATAATTATTATTAGCATCTTCTAATTATTATTATTATTGATATTATTATTAAATATTTTTGTGTGAAAAAGAATTTTGAAAATATTAACAACATTGACTTTTGGATTCCAGACCCAGACCCGAGTCCGAACCCAGACCCAGGCCTGAGCCCAATCCCATTTTCTTTTAAACCAGATTTTGAATTGGATAATTATTTTCATTAAAAAAAATATATTAGCTGGTCCCGTAGGACCAGCCCCCTCACTCTCGTGGGACTCATTCACCCACTCCTATTCCTCCTCCCTTCCTTTACTCATTTCCACACAAATCCTCACCAACTCTCCTTATATTTCCCACAACCCCACCTCTCCTTTAATTACTCCCCCTCACCCCACCTCTCCTTTAATTACTCCCCCTCATCCCACCTTCTCACTCACTCACGAGAACAATTTAACTCTCCTTACAAACTTCACAGAACTTCTCTTTACTCTCAAACTCTCATTCTCACCAAAAACCCACTTCCTCTCCCACCTACTCCCCAAACCCTCACCCGCGGATCCCCGAGCTCCCCTCGCGCCGCCCCCTGGCCGCGCGGTTCCGACGACCACCGCTCCACCCGTCCGTACCCCCTCGCGTCCCTACTCCGGCGACAGCGCCCTCTCCCCGGAGCTCCGCCGACCCCGGCATTTCCCCGTCCAGCGCGCACCCCGCGCGGCCAAGCCAGCCCAGCGCGCCCCTTCCCGTCGCCAACTCCGGCGACCGCACGTTTCTTTGGCGCTGTTCCCGCGAGTTTTCTCCGCCAACTCCGGCGACCAGCGTGCCCTAGCGCCTTCCCGGCCGACCAGCGCTCCGCCGAGCTTCTCTCGGTAACTGCTCTTGTGTGTTCTGGAACGCTGCTCGTTGGTGAGCCTTCCCTGGTTGGTTCTGCCGTGCCCTATCTCTGGATTTTCGACGATTGCGTCGAAGTCGCTGATTTTCAGCGCTGATTTTGGAACGTCACTGTGCTGGATCATTCTTTTCTTTCTATTTTATCATCTGAGAGCTCTAGCCGAGCAACCCGAGGTATAACCCCCTGTCCCGCTATTTTTATTATCTTGTCGATGATGAAATGGTCCCCGGTTCCCTTTGGGAATTCGGTATTAGCGACGTCGTATTTTTTCGGGACTTTCGAAAAGGTCCCGTGAATTGTTTTGCTTTTCCGGAATATTTTCGGGAATGGATTTTGGTATGATTTAGTTTCTGGAAATTTTCAGAAACGTTCTGTGATTTGTGGATGGGAATCGGACTTCCGAAACTATTTCGGGTCGTCCCGATTATTCTGTGGATTATTGTGGATATTTTTATATATATAAAATGTGGGTTTTTCTCTGGTTTGGGACTTGCAGGAGTTATCGGCGCCAATTTCCCAGTTTTTGGGTTGACCAAAAACAGAGGAGATGCTGCCCGATTTTTCCGTAAATCCCGAATTATTTTCAAAATGAATTTAAAATGAATTTTCGAAATTTAATTGATAATTATTTTTGGGTGACGACCGTACCGGTCAATGGACCCGGCTAAGTGCAAACGATACCGGTCCGCCCGGACGTTGAGGCAATTAGCCAAAAATGAGGATCGGACCATTATCTGAGACTTACTATTTATCTCTACTTTTATTATTTATTTTCTGTTTTCTATTTTATTTAAATTCTATATTTTCAGTTAGGACTAACGGCAGTTTATTCTTATTTCAATTTATGTAAATAAATTGTAATGGGCATAAGCCCAGCTGGTTGGTCTGTGACTGTAATAGCTTAGATTTCTTATTTTTCTGGTTTTACGAGTTTTTAGTATTTAACGATTAAAACGATTAAAATATATTTTTCGTATAAAACTAATTAGTATTTTCTCGCTTAAAATTGACGAGTTTAATATTAAATAAAAATCACGTATTTCTCACTAAATAAGAAAATTAGTTTTTATATTTATAAATATAAAATTACCAAGTTTTTTTCTAATAATCTGGCATCGACGATATTTTTCCGAAATCAGAAGTTAAATAATCGTTTTCCCTCGTATTAAATCAACGCACTTAATAACGTGTTTTTTTGTGGTTAGTTAATTAAATAATTAAAATTGGACTAGGACGCAAATAGAGATTACAACTAGCATAGCTAAGTTGGTAAACCTGACAGCTGAGTCTATCTCTCGAATGTAGGAATTCGAGGACAACTCTAAACTTCCCGTCTCGGAGTCGTCCACCTCTCCAGTCATTTTCCTGAGGCAAGTATAGTTTGTGTTAGTTTACAGTTATTTACTTAATCGTTTTACTGCATGTCTAAACCACGACTCAAACACGAAACTCTCTCCGAGAGTACTGTACTGTAACTACTGGGGACTGGGGAATAGCGTAATGATTATGACCACTACTGTAACAAAACCTATTATCCCTCCTGTAACAAACCCAAGCCGATCATATGTCATTACCTGTTCAAATCACTGTTTTCTACTGTAACAAACCTGTTTTAAAACTGTTTAGAACTGCATGATTCTATTTCTTATTTAACTGTTTAAAATTAGCATGAATTGTACTTTGCTCCCTCCTGACTGGAGATAACATTTTTAGGGGATGATGCTGAGCTGTGTTACAACAGCTATTACGACCCTGAGTTGTACCCCGTTGTGCTGCCAAAGTCCCCGCAGGAGGACGATGGATCTGAGGCTGATAGATAGATTTTCTATTTTCTGCATTTTGTTTATTTCAGAATTCTGTATTTTCCCTTCAGAACAATTTTCATTGTATTTGAATTTCAGTTTAAATAAAGTTTAATTCCAAAGTTGAGTTGTGACAAATTATAGTGTTGTTGTATGGTTACCTGCTACTGAACAGCTTACTGCCGCCGTCTCAACAACGGTGCAGGCTGGGCATGATCCGACTAGACGGCCCAGATTATTGGGATCGGGTCGTGACATTTTTTCAGTGGTGGCCCATACAGGTCCGTACAACAACTTAGGAAAACATACCTAGAAACAATTAGAACACTAGAACATTGATTTGTCACGACATAGGACCGATTTATATAAATAAATATTTTTGTTTGATTATAGACTGGTAGGATACCTTGCTTATGTATGTACCCTAAACCTTCCAGATCATGGCTAAAGGAAAGACTACTAGATCCGGCCCTGCTGAAGATGAGGTGTCATCAACCTATTACACCCCTTCTCAAGCACGCCGGGACCCACCACCCTTGCAGCTGACAGACCGTCCTCATGCTGCACCAGCCCCCCGGCCCGTTTACGCTTCTACAGCACAAGCGGCAGAACCGGCACAATCCCGGGCTGAGACGCAGACCCCTGCGGTAGTGTCCGCACCAGCTGCTCCACCAGTACCCGTAGATCCCACTGACCTAGTGGGAATGCTACGAGGAGTGCTTGAAGCACAGAGAGCTCAAGCAGAAGCCCACAGAGAGCAGACTGCTGCCCAAGCTGAAGCCCATCGCGAGCAGACCGCGATTATGAGAGAAGGCATGGAGAATGCCCACAACGTGGCTATGGCTGCCCTCGAGAGAGGAGGAACCACTTCATCAGGGCCACGACCTGCCAAGGTAAGCATAATTCAGGAATTATTTATATTTCTTTAAAGGTCATTCTTTTGATTAAAGGCGTATTATTGCATGAAGGTGGGAGACATAGAAAGCTTTAAGAAGCAAGACCCTCGACCTTTCAAAGGAACCGAGGGTATCATCTACGCCGATGAATGGCTAGATCATATGGAGCGTCTCCTGAGCGTCGCTCGACTTCCGGAGGACCTCAAGGCTGAAGCTGTACTCCAACTACAGGATGTGGCGAGCATCTGGTATCGGAATGAACCCCGACTCCAAGACAAGCAGCTCGACTGGGACACTTTCAAGAAGCTGTTCCGCAGGAAGTTTTTTCCGACATCGGAGATGCGAGAAATGGAGAGGCAATTCCAGAACTTGAGGCAGGGTAACATGACGGTCAACGAGTATGCGGTAGAGTTCGGCCGACTAAGCCGCTTTGCCCAGAACCTGGTAGCTGACCCGAAGGATCGTGCTGAGCGATTCAGGTATGGCTTACGAGAAGAGATTCGCACCCCTGTGATCGCAGGTGGCGCTAAGACCTATGAGAGGATCCTGATCCGAGCTCAGGACGTGGAGAAGAGCCAGTCTTCTCGATCCAAGAGGGAGTACCCTGGAACAAGCAACTTCCAGGGTAGTCAGAAGAGGCCCAACAACAACAACAACAACAACAACAGGCGCTCGTACCAGCAGCATCATCAACAGGCGAGGACCAATGACAGGGCACACCAGAAGCAGATCCCTGTCTGCAACTATTGCAAGAGGCCGGGCCACCAGTCGAACATCTGCAGGAAGAGGCTAGGTCACTGCCTAGTCTGTGGGTCTGCCATCCACCAAGTGAAGGACTGCCCCATGTCAGGCCACCGGCCCGGAACCAACCAGCAGAGAGCTCCCCTACCTACTCAGCAACAACAGTTTGGACAGCACCAGCAGAAGACTGGGCGAGCTTTTGCCCTAGCAGCTGATGAGCAGGAGCCAGAGCAGGAACCAACCGCAGATGTCATCACAGGTTCCATTTATGTGTTTTCACATCCTGCTCTAGCATTATTTGATTCGGGTGCATCACATAGTTTCATATCATCCTAGTTTATATCTGCACACCACATAGATTCGGGACTTAGCAAAGTGATTAGTAGGGTTATGACCGGTGGTGGACCTATACCCATCACTGAGGCTTGTAATTGTCCCATAACCATCTCTGGCCATCAGTTCACGACACCTTTACTAGTGATACCCCTGCCCAACTATGATGTAGTCCTAGGGATGGACTGGTTAAGTGAACAACATGCGCTGATAGATTGTCACCGAGGATGTGTAATCTTCAGCCCACCAGGAGAACCGGAGTTTGAAATCTCTCGGGCTCCGGAAGATATGAAGAGTATCACCTACTCCTCAATCACCGAAGAACCCGGGCCTCCTCACCCTATCATTGCGGAATTTATGGATGTCTTTCCAGATAGTCTTCCAGGATTGCCGTCGGATCGAGGTGTAGAATTCACTATCGATCTTGTACCCGGCTCTTCCCCCATTTCTTGGGGATGCTACAGAGTCAACCCAAAGGAGGCTAAGGAGATGAAGGATCAGATCGACGAGCTGAAGTCGCAAGGATTTATCAGAGACGGAGCTTCACCCTGGGGAGCACCAGTTTTGTTCGTGCCCAAGAAGGATGGAACTGTGCGGATGTGCATCGACTACCGGGCGCTGAACAACATCACCATCAAGAACAAGTACCCCCTGCCCTGGATCGACGACCTGTTTGATCAACTGAGCGGAGCCAAAGTATTTTCGAAGATATATCTCAGATCAGGCTACCATCAAATCAAGGTCAGGAAGGAGGATATTCCCAAGACTGCATTCAACACCAAGTATGGACAATTTGAATTCTTGGTCATGCCGTTTGGACTGACAAATGCTCCTGCGGTATTCATGAACCTCATGAACAAGGTTTTCCATGAATATCTGGACCAGTTTGTTGTTGTTTTTATCGATGACATACTGATCTACTCGAAGACGGAGGAAGAGCATGAAGAGCACTTGAGGAAAGTGCTGAGTACCTTGAGAAAGGAGAAGCTCTATGGTAAGCTATCCAAATGTGAATTCTTTTTAGACAAGGTGGAATTTTTTGGCCATGTTGTCACATGAAAAGGAATTTCGGTGGATCCAAAGAAGATAGCTGCTATTGAGAAGTGGACTGCACCAAGCTCGGTTGCAGAGATCAGGAGCTTTTTGGGACTAGCTGGCTACTACCGGAAGTTCGTGAAGGATTTCTCCAAGATTGCGGAGCCAATGACGAAGCTTACCAGGAAGAACGAGGAGTTCATATGGTCTGAAGCGTGCCAGTCAGCTTTTGAGGAACTGAAGAAGAGGCTAACAACTGCACCGATACTTGCGCTACCAGCAGGTACCAGTGGTTTCTCAATCTATAGTGATGCTTCCGAAAAAGGACTGGGTTGCGTTCTTCAACAACACGGAAAAGTGATTGCCTATGCATCTAGACAATTGCGGACTCATGAGAAGAACTACCCCACACATGACTTGGAGCTTGCAGCGGTGATTTTTGCTTTGAAGCTATGGAAGCACTACTTGTATGGAGAGAGTGGAAATATTTACGGACCATAAAAGTCTGAAATATGTTTTCACTCAGAAGGAGCTAAACATGAGACAAAGACGATGGCTGGAGCTAATGAAGGATTTTAATATCAACCTGCAGTACCATCCGGGTAAGGCTAATGTTGTTGCAGATGCACTTAGTCGATACCCAATGGCGATGTTCTTGACCAAGGAGCGCCATTTGCTGGAGGACATGGAGAAGCTTGGATTGGAAATTGTACTGCCCGAGGAAGAGATGAAGAAACTTGGAAGGGAAGCCATCGTACCAGGAGCTGAAACATCATTGATGCAGTTGCAAGTGCGTTCGCGTCTTATGGACAAGATCAAGGAGACACAATTCCAAGACGAGACGCTTTGCAAACTCAGAGACCAAGTGCTGGCAGGAACACTTGAAGGATTCTCAATCGCCAGCGACGGAGCATTGAAGAATGGTACGAGGCTGTGCGTACCAACTGGCGAACTGAGGAACGAGCTGATGCAAGAAGCGCACCAGTCGCAGTATTCCATACACCCTGGAGCCAACAAGATGTACCGGGATATGCGGACTATAGTATGGTGGTACGGAATGAAGAAGGACGTATCCAGGTATGTGGCTAGATGTTTAATTTGTCAGCCAGTTAAAGCCAGCAGGCAGAGACCAGCAGGATTATTGCAGCCGCTCGACATTCCGGAGTGGAAATGGGAGCACATCACGATAGATTTTGTATCAGGACTGTCTCGATCCCAAGGAGGGAAGGATGCCATCTGGGTTATAGTGGACCGACTGACGAAGTCAGCTCACTTTATCCCCTTCAAGGTTGGTTTATCCACCGAGAAGTTGGCAGCACTGTACATGCGGCACATCTACCGGATTTATGGAGTTCCGGTAAGTATCGTATCTGACAGAGATACCAGGTTTACATCTCATTTTTGGAAGAGTTTGCATGACAGCTTGGGAACCCAACTGAAGTTCAGTACCGCCTACCACCCTCAGACTGACGGGCAATCGGAGAGAACAATCCAGACGCTAGAAGATATGCTGAGATCCTGCGTCCTGGAATTTGGAGGGTCTTGGGAAGACCATTTGCACTTGGTAGAGTTCTCTTACAACAACAGCTACCAAGCTAGCATCGGGATGACACCGTTCGAGGCACTCTATGGACGTCGTTGCCGCACCCCTCTTGCCTGGGACGACGTCGGAGAACGAGTGTTGCTTGGACCTGAGATGGTGACCGAAGCAGCAGAAAAAGTGAGAATGATCAGAGACAAGCTCCGGATAGCCCAAGACAGACAGAAGCATTGGGCCGATTGCAGCAGACGGCCTTTGGAGTTTGAAGCAGGCGACAGTGTGTTTGTGAAGATCTCGCCTACCAGAGGAACAATTCGCTTCGGCAGAGCAGGAAAGTTGAGCCCCAGGTATATTGGTCCATTTGAAATACTTAACAGGATTGGAGAAGTGGCTTATCGGGTGGCTCTACCCCCAAGTCTCGAAGGCGTCCACAACGTCTTCCACGTCTGGCAGCTGAGACGCTACATCCCGGACCCGAGCCATATCTTGGACCATTCAGAGCTGGAGATTGGACCCAGCCTCACAGTGCCGGAGAAACCAGTGGCAATTTTGGACCGAGGCGAGAAGAGGACCAAGAACACCGTGACGCCAATAGTCAGAGTGATGTGGCGGCACAACTCACCAAGCGAGTCGACCTGGGAGCGAGAAGACCAGATGCGGGAGCAGTACCCGTACCTGTTTGAGACTTGAGGTAATCCCTAACCTTACTTTAAATTTCGAGGACGAAATTTTCTAAGAAGAGAAGATTGTAAAACCCATTATTTGTAATTAATTATTTAATAGAGTTTAGTATAATTATTATTAGCATCTTCTAATTATTATTATTATTGATATTATTATTAAATATTTTTGTGTGAAAAAGAATTTCGAAAATATTAACAACATGGACTTTTGGATTCCAGACCCAGACCCGAGTCCGAATCCAGACCCAGGCCTGAGCCCAATCCTATTTTCTTTTATACCAGATTTTGAATTGGCTAATTATTTTCATTAAAAAAAAATATTAGCTGGTCCCGTAGGACCAGCTCCCTCACTCTCGTGGGACTCATTCACCCACTCCTATTCCTCCTCCCTTCCTTTACTCCTCTCCACACAAATCCTCACCAACTCTCCTTATATTTCCCACAACCCCACCTCTCCTTTAATTACTCCCCCTCACCCCACCCCTCCTTTAATTACTCCCCCTCACCCCACCTTCTCACTCACTCACGAGAACAATTTAACTCTCCTTACAAACTTCACAGAACTTCTCTTTACTCTCAAACTCTCATTCTCACCAAAAACCCACTTCCTCTCCCACCTACTCCCCAAACCCTCACCCGCGGATCCCCGAGCTCCCCTCGCGCCGCCCCCTGGCCGCGCGGTTCCGGCGACCACCGTGCCACCCGTCCGCACCCCCTCGCGCCCCTACTCCGGCGACAGCGCCCTCTCCCCGGAGCTCCGCCGACCCCGGCATTTCCCCGTCCAGCGCGCACCCCGCGCGGCCAAGCCAGCCCCGCGCGCCCCTTCCCGTCGCCAACTCCGGCAACCGCGCGTTTCTTTGGCGCTGTTCCCGCGAGTTTTCTCCGCCAACTCCGGCGACCAGCGTGCCCTAGCGCCTTCCCGGCCGACCAGCGCTCCGCCGAGCTTCTCTCGGTAACTGCTCTTGTGTGTTCTGGCACGCTGCTCGTTGGTGAGCCTTCCCTGGTTGGTTCTGCCGTGCCCTATCTCTGGATTTTCGACGATTGCGTCGACGTCGCTGATTTTCAGCGCTGATTTCGGAACGTCGCTGTGCTGGATTATTCTTTTCTTTCTATTTTATCATCTGAGAGCTCTAGCCGAGCAACCCGAGATATAACCCCATGTCCCGCTATTTTTATTATCTTGTCGATGATGAAATGGTCCCCGATTCCCTTTGGGAATTCGGTATTAGCGACGTCGTATTTTTCCGGGACTTTCGGAAAGGTTCCGTGAATTGTTTTGCTTTCCCGGAATATTTTCGGGAATGGATTTTGGTATGATTTAGTTTCTGGAAATTTCCGGAAACGTTCTGTGATTTGTGGATGGGAATCGGACTTCCGAAACTATTTCGGGTCGTCCCGATTATTCTGTGGATTGTTGTGGATATTTTTATATATATATAATGTGGGTTTTTTCCTGGTTTGGGACTTGCAGGAGTTATCGGCGCCAATTTTCCAGTTTTTGGGTTGACCAAAAACAGAGGAGATGCTGCCCGATTTTTCCGTAAATCCCGAATTATTTTCAAAATGAATTTAAAATGAATTTTCGGAATTTAATTGATAATTATTTTTGGGTGACGACCGTACCGGTCAATGGACCCGGCTAAGTGCAAACGATACCGGCCCGCCCGGACGTTGAGGCAATTAGCCAAAAATGAGGATCGGACCATTATCTGAGACTTACTATTTATCTCTATTTTTATTATTTATTTTCTGTTTTCTATTTTATTTAAATTCTATATTTTCAGTTAGGACTAACGGCAGTTTATTCTTATTTCAATTTATGTAAATAAATTGTAATGGGCATAAGCCCAGCTGGTTGGTCTGTGACTGTAATAGCTTAGATTTCTTGTTTTTTTTGGTTTTGCGAGTTTTTAGTATTTAACGATTAAAACGATTAAAATGTATTTTTCGTATAAAACTAATTAGTATTTTCTCGCTTAAAATTGACGAGTTTAATATTAAATAAAAATCACGTATTTCTACTAAATAAGAAAATTAGTTTTTATATTTATAAATATAAAATTATCAAGTTTTTTTCTAATAATCTGGCATCGACGATATTTTTCCGAAATCAGAAGTTAAATAATCGTTTTCCCTCGTATTTAATCAACGCACTTAATAACGTGTTTTTCTGTGGTTAGTTAATTAAATAATTAAAATTGGACTAGGACGCAAATAGAGATTACAACTAGCATAGCTAAGTTGGTAAACCTGACAGCTGAGTCTATCTCTCGAATGTAGGAATTCGAGGACAACTCTAAACTTTCCGTCTCGGAGTCGTCCATCTCTCCAGTCATTTTCCTGAGGCAAGTATAGTTTGTGTTAGTTCACAGTTATTTACTTAATCGTTTTACTGCATGTCTAAACCACGACTCAAACACGAAACTCTCTCCGAGAGTACTGTACTGTAACTACTGGGGACTGGGGAATAGCGTAATGATTATGACCACTACTGTAACAAAATTCATTATCTCTCCTGTAACAAACCCAAGCCGGTCATATGTCATTACCTGTTCAAATCACTGTTTTCTACTGTAACAAACCTGTTTTAAAACTGTTTAGAACTGCATGATTCTATTTCTTATTTAACTGTTTAAAATTAGCATGAATTGTACTTTGCTCCCTCCTGACTGGAGATAACATTTTTAGGGGATGATGCTGAGCTGTGTTACAACAGCTATTACGACCCTGAGTTGTACCCCGTTGTGCTGCCAAAGTTCCTGCAGGAGGACGATGGATCTGAGGCTGATAGATAGATTTTCCATTTTCTGCATTTTGTTTATTTCAGAATTCTGTATTTTCCCTTCAGAACAATTTTCATTGTATTTGAATTTCAGTTTAAATAAAGTTTAATTCCGAAGTTGAGTTGTGACAAATTATAGTGTTGTTGTATGGTTACCTGCTACTAAACAGCTTACTGCCGCCGTCTCAACAACGGTGCAGGCTGGGCATGATCCGACTAGACCCAGATTATTGGGATCGGGTCGTGACACAGCTCAAGTAAGAGCTTACTTGAATACAGAAAGAAACTCGGAAACCTGGTGCTGAACAAGAACTAAGCTAACATTAGACCAAAGGAACCATCCTATGTTCTTATTTGTAGCTCTTCCGAAGGAATGCAGGTTTTGTTGGTCCAAAGATCAGAGTACCTCTAACCATTTTGGGTAAATCGTTAGCCAGCGTGAAGACTTGGACTTGTATATTGCGGCGTGCATGGGCTGCTAGAACATGCAAAAGAGGTCCGTAAGCTCTCTGAATGCGGAGTGTTTCTTCCAGGAAATTTTAGCATTGCCTTTGAGAAACTCGGTGATGATTTTGGAGTCCGTTTGAATGAGATATAATTTGCGGTAAAACTTCTTGCATAACTTGATACCTAGAACTATTGCCTAGTGGCATACCCAAAATTAGCAATGAAATTTTCTAAATGCCCCTCCTCCAGTTATTATCCCTGCTCTAGCTGATCCATTCTGTGTTAGGGACAAGTCCTCTGGCTTTAGCCTCCCACTTGAGCTATTTCCCTCTACTTGTGAACTTCAGAACAGGGGCATTCATACATATATTTAAACTCGGTTTTTTCCATGAAACTAGAGTTGCACGCTTCGCCTCAAGGTATGGTTAATAACAGTCAAATGCTTCAAGATGGAGTGGATGATTGTTTTTTTGTGGTTTCCAGCCCCTGATATGCTGCTTCGACTCCTCCTGGCTTCTCCGATGTAGCACTCTATAGTTGAACACGAGCCATATACAACAGTTGGAACCTTCTGAAGCTTATATTATGTATTTTGTTTGCTATTTGTGTTATTGCTTGTGGACAGTTAATTTGAAGAATATTATGATTAGTATGACAGCTTAGGGTTGTACTTACTATTTTATTGCAAAGTATAGCAATAAGTATAAGCAGAAATGTACAACTCAGTGTCAGAATATACATACAATAGCAGTTGTTCATATTTAAGGTTCCTGTGACATCTCAGTGGTAAATGTACTTGTTACATTGAAGACGAGGAAGTGATGAACGATGGGAATTTGATGTTGGAGGGGTTGCATTGAAGACGAGGAAGATCAAGATGTAGACATTAACTCTCAGACTTGTATCTCGTATCAAACAAAAGTGATGGACTTTCGGCTTCTAGCAGCGACAAGCTCATGATCACTAACTGGCATATAGTTTCATTTTTTTTTACTTTTATTTAGGTTTGTATATTCTGTAGTTTCCTTTGTTTTGTTAATGTGTCGTCAATGGTATGTCCCGTGAATTTTATTAGTAAGTTTCTTTCCTTCTTCTTCGAGTCTTCAGTGTAAATTACAAATATGGCTAACCTCCCCTCAGTAACATGTTCAAGTTCAACCTAGCACTAGTACTATCAAATGCATATCCTATTATCTCAAAAAAAAAAAAAATTCAATGCATATCCTGTCTCTGTTTATAATTTCCTCTATTTGATCAGGAATTAATATGGTGGTGGGTGAAAAAAATTCAATATTCTACACTGATAGAGGTTTGATCAATAAAATGATTACACATTTGGAACTACACCTACTCCTCAATTTCAATTTCCACTTCAGTATAGCAACAGTAACTGCGTTCTCTGCCTCTTTTTTTTTTTTTTTTTACTTTTCTCCATTTTTGTGATATGAGTTGTACTGTGGTTGCCAGGTTGATAATTATTGCAGTTCTCCAAAGGTTTTCAACCACCACCTTTCTGGTATTGTGTACAAATATGAACTTACATATTGAGCTACTTTATTTCCCAATATAGCAACCTAAAGTTCAAAACATTTAGTTTCAACCACTTCAAAGTTCTTACACCTTCTCCTCCCTCCCATAGTCTCATCACAACCAAAGAGAGGCTAGCGTTTGCTGGTACATTTCTTCTTATTATTTTTCTTGCAGCTTGCACAACATTTTTTTGTACATCAAAAGCATTATCACCAACAATAGTCTATTTTTCTATAATTTCTCTCAGTTAAGTGACATTTGATATATATATGTGTACATGAGATCTTGTAATGTGATGTCAAAATGAAGGGTGGGGGAGCCAATTAGGAAACTATGTATAGTAAAACTTTGCTGTTGTTATCCTCAGTTTTTTTTCTTTAACTTAGTTTAGATCTTGTCTGCACTTAACATATAGGTGACAACATTTTTTTTACATCAAAAGCATTACCACCAACAATAGTCTATTTTTCTCTAATTTCTCTTAGTTAAGTGACATTTGATATATGTGTACATGAGATCTTGTAATGTGATGCCAAAATGAAGGGTGGGGGAGCCAATTAGGAAACTCTGTATATTAAAACTTTGCTGTTGTTATCCTCAGTTTTTTTTTTCTTTAACTTAGTTTAGATCTTGTCTGCACTTAACATATAGGTGACAACATGCAAAGAGGCTGCAAAACCTGTGAGGAGTGGATGGAGCATTGCTACTGGGGACATCTTCCGAAGAGCAAGAGGTTTCTGAAGACCCTAACTGGAAACTTTTCGCTTCGCTTGGTATACAAATCTTCACTAAACTTAGTTAGCCTTAGTTATTATGCTAAGAACAAGTTTCACTTTGATGTTTGGTGTACTAATTATCTTCATACTGCTGTCGTATATTCTTTCCGTGAACTTTAGAATGCAGTATTCAAAAAAAAATAAAAAAATCTCTCATCTAATTTCAAAGTTGCCCAAATTTGAACTGGGATTTTCAGGGTTTTTTTTTATTTATAAACAGCTGTTACTGAGTTGTAAATCGAGTTGAACTTGGCCTAGAACTAGGTTTCTTTTACAACTCAACCCAATTTTTGTTCTTGAAACTGCTATAAATAGTAATATTCTAAGAAGGAAAAAAAATGCAATTAACCATAACATGCTAATTGTCACCCATCTATCTAGAGCCAATATTGTAGAACACTTATGAACATCAATACAGAAGAATGTGAACAACGTTGCTCATAGTAAAACAAAAAACTATTTCTAAAACTAACGAATCCACAAAGAGAAGAACGAGATGACAACAAATCTAGTAAGAGTAAAGACTTTGAAGGACAAATTGAAGACATTATGGCTATAGAGCACAAATGAAAAGGATGTGTTCTTTGCAACAAGGGCATGTGGATAAGTCTTTGCAGAAAAGATTTTTTAACTTCAAACTGAGCTTACTCAAAGCGTAAGCAGCAACCCCTGATCTGTACTGGATTTTATAAGCAGTATTCGAGAAGGCAACATATCTACATATTAGGTTGGGCTTCAAAGTGCTTATCATGGCTACTTTTTTCCCCTCTGTAAGCAGTCCTAAAAGTTGTTTGCTAACAACAACTTTAAGCTGCTGTCACTAAACAGTTTTTTATTTTATTTTTGAGAGAGGCCATTAATTATAGACTGTATCTGTCGTGGGCTACTAGCACCAAGACCCCCTCTCATTGTTTATTTTGCCCGAGTTGGGATTCGAACCCACTCCCATCTCCTCCCTACGAGTGCTACCAGTGGACCACCCTCTTGGTGGTGTCACCAAACAGCTATTAGGATTGCTTTTCCAAAAAAAAAAAAAAAAAAAAAAAAAGCAGAAGCAGCCATGATAAGCAATCCCAAACTTGACAATGTAGTCCAGAGCAACCTGTGCATTTTCTCGCATTCAAAATTTATCTTGAGTACCATAATAATATTAATGTTGTTGATATTGTCCTCCTACTTCCTTTAACTGAATCTTAAAAGCTGACAGGACAAGGCCAAGCCAAATTGAACATATGAATGAGTAACATCTTTGTTAATTGAAATGAGGTATGACAATTTCTTAACCCCGGGTAAGCAGTTGCTACGTGAGTAAAGTTCCTATGACAATATCATGATGTATAATCTTAAACTGAATAACCAGTTAGGAAGTTTACCGACCATCTAACACGCCAACTAGGTTTACAGTAAGAAACATTGTGTCTCTAAGATGCTGAAACCAATTGGTAGGGTTAACAGGTTGATACCCAGTCAAAATTTTGCTAAATAATTTTATGAAACCTTCTCATTCTTCTCTGTAAAAGATGCTGAAACCATTTTGGGAGGGAACACTCAAATATGATGATTGAGTAGGTCCAATAATTCATTGATCACCCTTAACATGCACTTGTGAGAAAATAGACAATATTTATATTCTGAAATATTTGTTGGGATTCTATTCTTTACAGATGTGAACATTTGCAACCAAATTCTACACAGTTTACCATACAAAATTGATCAAGTAACAACTAATAACAATATGGCGATCTCAATCTGTCAGTTTAGTTGAAATAATAAGGTTTATTAGTTGGTACAGATGTTGCATCTGATTATCATTTCCAAAAAGCAGATTGGGATATTTTTATGAACTCATAGTTTATCAGATGGTTCTAATCTTCAATTCAGGAACCTATTCATTTATAAATCATTTGAGATACAAAGTTTTATATTGGTTATTGGGCAGTACAGATTTTCGCCAATCAACTCTCTGTTCGCGGGTTCTAACAGAGAGATGAGTTTTATACTAGATAATAGTCAAATTATATTTACATTATTTTGACAGGAAAAAAAAACTAATTATTTGGTAAAGGATGAGGATAATAGTCCTTACTCTTCTTTGTTTTACAATAGCCAATAGTCTATTTAATTGATACACATGACAGAAACACTGCCCAAGCAAGGTAGAGTGAAGTACTGAGAAACTAAAATATGAGATCCCCGCCACTCCATTCAACATGACTGGCTTTTGTTCAAGAATCAAATGCATGACTTCTGATCATATTTTGGCTTTGTTAGCCGTTAGTACCTCTACTACCGATCTACTAAAGAATAGTTTTCATCAATTCTAGTTTAATACACCTACGCAACAATTTAAAATGTACTGAAACATAAGGTCACATCCGTCGCCTATGATCAATCAACAAGAATGGGCATTAATTTTATGGCATGTGATCGATGAGATGAACCCTTGTGATTGATAACCAGCTTCTTTGAGATGTTCAAAAGTAATTTCAAATATTTCATACTTTATGTCAAATGGATGGTGCGGATGGGTGTCAAAAGAAATATCATTGTGTTTATCAGATTTCATGCTCTAACCTCTGTGTTCATTGAAGCCACCAATAAGTTGGGATGAACAATAACTACTCTAGTTGTCCCTTTTATATAGTTCCTTGTGTGATTGAATGATTGAATTACGCCAACTACCAATATATAGCATAATGATCTTTTTGATATTATATGTAGCAAAACGATTGATTGAAGAAACAATGGGTACCGAGAAAAAATGAAACATGTGGAATATCTTTACTGAATCATGTACTTTTGGTAGGTTTTTCAGGAAATGCAAATGCAGGTCTGAATTCTGTAGCAGTACTGTCTTCGTCAATAGATTCTATTATACCGCGCTTTTGCAACTTCTGATAAATATGTTGGCACTGGCCAGTCCAAAATTAGTTTTTGAAAACGGAAACATGCTAAACATAAAACAGGAAGATAGTGAAACCAACCACCTGTGGATCATCTAGAATCAGCGACTTGAAGCGTTTTATCGTGACTTACATTCTTTGTTCAAGGCCCCCAGATCATAAGCACTAATTTCCTTTCTTGGAATCTTGGATCATGTTCACTGTACCTTGATTTCTTCTTTTTAGGCTATTTACCTTAATTTTTCCCGTTCTTTCTTTTAAATCCCACTGTACTAAATCTGCCAACTTTCAGAGCTTACCGAATAAGTTCACCTCTTATTTCAAAGAAGAGGCATCTCAAAAGGTTCTGTTGAAGGGCCCTGCCGGTGGCACATGGCATGTAGGAATCACAGAGATTAAGGGAAATCTGTGTCTTCAAAATGGCTGGAAAGAGTTTGTTCATGCACATAACTTAAGGAAGAATGACACACTGCTTTTCAAATATGAAGGTGATTCCCACTTCAGTGTTTTAGTGTTTGATGCAAGCGAATGCGAGAAGGAGTCAACATACTTTGTGAAGAAAAAACACTCTGTGGAAGGAAAAACCGGAGAAATGGAACATCAGGATGCTTCAGAACCAGATGCCCCGCCCCTGAGCCCTCCTCGTGCTGATCCTCCTCAAGAAGTATCGCGACCAAACAAATATCAGAAGCGTGAGGAAGTCCGTTCCAAGAGAGGAGGTGAGCTCTCCAATTCTGTCATGTAACTTACTCCGATTATTTTTGTCTTCAGATTGCTTAGGTGTGGAATTTAAAACAGGTTAAACCTACACTTGTCAAGTAGAGCATATATATATCAAGCCTAACAAGCGCTCTTCATGCATGACCGACACTAAGAACTTCTTATGATCATGCGAGGATACATAATATGGATTTGTTGCATGCTTCCACACACTATCACACACAAAAACATGTAATAGACAAGAACTTGGTAGGTAATGGCGCCTTAACTCGAGCTTGATGTATCTTGAAATTGGCATGTTTACATTAATAAAATGCGTGTAACTCGACCTTAGTTGCTATATATGTTAATGCTTAAATTTTACCTATTGAAGTTACTGACATTTTCTCCTTCCATGAGAATACAAATCAGAACATAATAGTTTGTCCCCAAAGCTTGAACCTGAGGAAACAAGTGAACTCGAAGATCGACGAGGCAAGGGGGGTAGTTTACCGAGAAGGACAAAGCAATGTCTAAATAGAGGGGAAAAAATAGCTGGGTCGGAGAGGGGGAAAGCTCTGGAGTTGGCTTCTGCATTACAACCCAGTAGACCATCATTCTTATCGGTGATGAAGACTTTCAATGTTCACCGGACAGGATATTATTTGGTAAGTTTTCTGCATGCTTGGTAATTCACTAACGAGCGATTCTGAAAGTTTTTTACACGAATAAAATTAAATAGTGAAAGGTATCGGTAGTTATAATTATATATTTTTTGTGAGGACATAAATGGAATAAAATAATAAAATCGCTCAAAACCCACCGATTTATAAAGCCACCTAAAATTACACCGGTTTGGGGGAGGTTTTGAGCCGACTGTTGATATATATATATAGTGTTATTGGGCTTTAGTCCCACATTGGCTAGAATGATAGGAGAGGAGGCTAGCCTCTCCTATATATATGTTGTTACTCCATTCAATAAAATTACTTCAAGTCTCAACATGGTATCAGAGCCTAAAATTGCTTAGCATACCGTTAGAAACCCCTCCTCCACACAAACCCTAACCCTAATCCCCCTTCTACGCCGCCGCTGTCGCCCGCTGCCGCTGCAGCTGCTGCCGCCCGCTGCCGCTGCAGCTGCTGCCGCGCCGCCGCCGCCGCAGCGCCGCCCCGCTGCTGCTGCAGCTGCCGCGCCGCCGCCGCCGCTGCCGCGCTGCTGCCGTTGCTGTGCCGCTGTTGCGGCTGCAACTGCTGCTGCTGCTGCCGTTTTTACGGCTGCAGGATTCATTGTACCGCTATTGCGGGTACAAGATTCACGCTCGTTTCTGTACCGTTTTTACGGCTGCAGGATTCATTGTACCGCTATTGCGGGTACAAGATTCACGCTCGTTCTTGAGATCAATCTCAAGGAGATGCCTATAATCCCTAGATCCGATGAAATCAGACATATTCGGATCTAGGAGAGGACGGCAAGGACGAGCGTGAGTCGTGGAGCAAGTGTGAAGTGATCGAGAAGAAGCATCGATGGAGGAGATTCTCAAGAAGCTGGATGCTGACGATGTGGCGACATTGCTGAAGTTGATAAAGGTGTCGGCTGGTGAAAGCACGACACGAGCACCGCCAAAGTTAGAACTACCCTCCATCGATCTGAAGTTGGATGGACCAGCCACCTATTTGAGTTGGTCACGGCGGGTGAGAAGAACCCTTGCAGGTAAGAACCTGGAGGGATTCTTGACAGGCGAGAAGACAGAGCCGGAAGAGGGCTCGACAGGACGCGACGAGTGGAAATCCACTCATATGGTGATTTATATCTGGCTTCTCAACTCCTTAGTCCAGTCTATTGCTTCCACAGTAGATGGCATTGAGATGGTGAAAGATGTATGGGAGAAATTGAGAAGAACCTATGATGGCATAGGTAACAATCTACGGATCTTCCAGATAAAAGGGGAGATCGACGACACCGTACAAGGCGAGAAGACGGTGCAGGAGTACGCTACGGAGTTGGAACGCCTCTGGCTGGATTATGATCACCATTCCAAACGGGCAAGCTGCGGGGACCCAAAGTGCAAGGAGAGACAGGTGTGTCTGCAGGAGAGGACGATGAAATTCCTTAAGGGACTGACTGCAGCATTCACACAGA
The DNA here is from genome assembly GCA_029216955.1 of Iris pallida. Lineage (NCBI taxonomy): Eukaryota > Viridiplantae > Streptophyta > Magnoliopsida > Asparagales > Iridaceae > Iris > Iris pallida. The sequence continues at coordinate 18,672,888 of JANAVB010033820.1, forward strand.
GAACAGCCTTACTCCTCGCCCAGCCAGCGATCCCTAGTCTCGAGGAGGCTATCTCAGCCATGATTCAGGAGGAGACGCGGATCAGATTACAGACAGGGACAGGCGCATCATCGACAGGTGCTTTACCCGAAGTGAAGTCAGCACTAGCAGCTACCGGTTCGGGGGATACAGGATCCAAGGGAGAGCTCTGGCAACAGAATCGGCAGTGCTACAACTGTGGGGAGATAGGCCACCATCGATATGCTTGTACCAAACCACCTAAGGAGGGAGACTCAGGTGGTGGACGTGGACGAGGATATGCTGGACGTGGACGTGGTCGAGGAGGCCGACGAGGCGGTCGAGGAGGCTATCGGGCAAACCTGCTGGTGGCAGATGGGAATGGAGGAGCTGGCGGCGCCTTTACTGAGGAGGATCAGGCGCTACTGGATCTGCTGGAGAGAAAGCAAAAAGCGTCAATCGAAGGAGACAGGAGGAGCGTAGCAGAGGAGGCATCCACTCCATTCTTCAACGCCGCTATGTATGCCCATCCATCAGAAGGTACTGACGAGTCTCACGCTCTTGCATCTATGTCTTCCCTTAAAATGTCAGACTGGATTATCGACTCAGGAGCATCTCGGCATGTGACCGGAAATGCTAGTAAGTTTTTCTCGTACACTCACCTAGCATCGACAGACACCATTCAGACTGCGGATGGTACTTTCCAACCAGTGGTCGGTAAGGGTACTGTTAATTGTACGGGTTCAGTAAGGTTATCCAATGTTTTGCATGCTCCATCCTTCCCAGTCAGTCTCTTGTCTATTAGTTCTATAATTCTCCAACTAAAATGCATTGTTTCTTTTGATATTCCTAAGGTGATCTTCCAGGAGAAAGGGACGGGACGAAGACTTGGGACTGGCACTTGGCATGATGGACTGTGGTACCTAGATCAAGACGGACTGGACTCAGCATTGGTGTCTATGGCAGAGAAGGCTGGAATGGAGGAGCTGCAGCAGAAGACTGAAGACACTTTGATACTTCATCATAGGAGGATGGGGCATTCTTCCTTTGATACTCTAAATAAGTTGTATCCAGATATGTATGCAAAATCAAATAAAAGGAAATTAGTATGTGATGCATGTGAGTTAGGAAAACTTACTAGGAGTTCATATGTTGGAAATGGTCATAAGAGTTCTTCAGTCTTTGAGGTAGTTCATTCTGATGTTTGGGGCCCATGTGCTACTAACACTATGAATGGGTATAAGTATTTTGTTTCGTTTATCGATTGTGCATCTCGTGTCACCTGGCTGTATTTGATGAAGAACAAAAGTGATGTATTTGCTTGTTTTCGGGACTTTCATAAATATGTCCAGACTCAGTATAATGCAGTGGTGAAGATACTGAGATCTGACAATGGGACGGAGTATACCAATAGGACACTTGCAGAGTACTTGTCAGCACATGAAATACAGCATCAGACCTCTTGTGCATATACACCAGCACAAAATGGAGTAGCAGAAAGGAAGAACCGACATCTTCTGGAGACCGCAAGAAGTATGATGATCGACATGAATGTCCCACAACACCTATGGGGATATGCGGTGTTGACAGCAGCTCAACTTATAAACAGGATGCCTTCAAAAGTCCTGGGATGGAAGTCTCCATGTGAAGTATTACAAGGTAATAATAGTGGAATACTTCCACTAAAGGTGTTTGGATGTGTGTGTTTTGTGAAGGACAACAGACCATTCGTTGGAAAACTTGACCCTAGAGCAGTCAAGTGCATCTTCGTGGGCTACTCAGCAACTCAGAAGGGGTATGTATGCTGGAGTCCAGTAGAGAAGAAGAAATTTGTTAGTATGGACGTCCACTTCCGGGAGCATGAGCCATATTACCGCCAGGATGGAACTTCGTATAACACGCCTCATACTACAAGTATAAGGCGAGAGGGGGAGATAGAGAACTTGGAGAACCTGGTGGTAACCGATTTAGAAGTTTGGCATAGAGACACGGTTGAGGAGGAACATGAAGGTGAAGCGGAACAGAGGGAGGAGACGAGAAGTGTTACACCTACGGCTCAGGGGGAGTTACTGACCTACAACAGGAGAAACAACAAGCAGACTACAGGACCAGTACCTACAGTGTCAGTGCCAAGTCCCTTGCCTGCGCCTGTCCCAACTCCTGAGACACCTATACCACCATCCTCCTCATCTACACCACCATCCTCCTCATCTACACCACCACCCTCCTCAGGTGATATCGTTCCTCCCATACCACTACCTACACGAAGGACTACTCGCAGCAATGCGGGAAATCCTCCGGACAGATATGGTTGGGATCTTGCTAAGTTTGTTTCTTATGATCATATATCTTCTTCTCATGGAGCATTTATAGCATCTTTGGATAGTATTACTGTACCTAACAATTGGCAGGTTGCCAAGAACGATCCAAAGTGGAAAGCGGCAATGCACGAGGAGTTGGGAGCTCTTGAGAAGAACCACACTTGGGAGCTGGTGAGACTGCCAGAAGGGAAAAGAGCAGTTGGATGTAAATGGGTTTTTACTGTGAAACAGAACCCAGATGGACAGGTTGAGCGCTATAAAGCTCGACTGGTGGCAAAAGGATACAGTCAGACGTACGGCATCGACTATGACGAGACCTTTGCACCAGTGGCGAAGATGAGCACTGTCAGGACCTTGATCTCCCTGGCAGCCAATGGAGGGTGGAAGCTACACCAACTGGATGTGAAGAATGCATTTCTTCATGGAGATCTAGTAGAGGAGGTGTACATGGAGATACCACCAGGATTCGGCACAAAACAGACAGAAGGCAAGGTCTGCAGACTGAAGAAGTCTCTCTATGGACTGAAGCAGTCTCCTCGGGCATGGTTTGACAGGTTCAGGAGAGCAATGATAGGGATGGGATATCAGCAGATCAATGCTGATCACACTGTCTTCTTCAGACGGAGTGGAGGCCATATCACCATGCTTGCAGTATATGTAGATGATATGATTATCACAGGCAATGATGAGCAGGAGATCGCCCAACTCAAAGTAAAACTTGGCAAGGAGTTCGAGGTGAAAGATCTTGGCCCCCTTCGATACTTCCTTGGGATTGAGATTGCTCGAGATAATGAGGGAATCGTTCTTTCTCAAAGGAAGTACGCACTGGACCTGCTTACGGAAACAGGGATGATGGGATGTAAACCAGCTACGACACCGATAGACCAGAAGTTTAAACTGGATGCTGAAGCTGGAGAACCAGTTGACCGGGATAGATATCAGAGATTGGTGGGCAAGTTAATCTACTTAAGCCACACTCGACCTGATATCAGCTTTGCGGTAAGTGTAGTAAGCCGCTACATGCATGACCCCCGGAAGGGTCACATGGACGCAGTGTACCAGATTCTGAGGTACTTGAAGGGAGCCCCCGGGAAGGGACTGATCTTTAGAAGAAATAATCATGTAGGCATTGAGGGCTATTGTGATTCTGACTGGGCTAGCTGTGCTGACGACAGGAGATCCACATCGGGATACTGCATATTTGTAGGAGGCAACTTGGTCTCTTGGAGGAGTAAGAAGCAGTCAGTAGTGGCCAGATCAACAGCTGAAGCAGAGTATAGAGCGATGGCCTTGGGAGTCACAGAACTATTGTGGTTGAAGAATATGCTGACGGAGCTAAAGCTGGACCAGGGAACAAAGATGAAGCTATGGTGTGACAACCAGTCAGCTATTAATATTGCCAACAATCCAGTGCAGCATGACAGGACCAAACATATTGAGATTGACAGATTCTTCATCAAAGAGAAACTGGATAAAGGAGAACTAGAGCTGGGCTATGTTCCAACCAAAGATCAGGTAGCAGACGGACTGACAAAGGGGCTTAGTTCTATCAACATGATGAGAGGATGTGACAAGATGGGCTTAGTGAATATCTTTCGCCCATCTTGAGGGGGAGTGTTGATATATATATATAGTGTTATTGGGCTTTAGTCCCACATTGGCTAGAATGATAGGAGAGGAGGCTAGCCTCTCCTATATATATGTTGTTACTCCATTCAATAAAATTACTTCAAGTCTCAACACCGACCAAAACCAGCGCCTCAAAAAAATTAACAAGCAAGAGTTTTCATAAACGGTCGGTTCAAAAATATTCCAGAACCGGTAAAAATATTGTTACCAAGCAGACCCTAAGGAATGCTGCGTTGACAATTATAGACTTTTCTAGTTCTGAAATCAACTTTTGATGGTAATATCCTTTCTTCTTATGATGAATGGCAATTGTTGGTACAATGTAGGCACTGAAGACTGAGTTTTCAAGGTTGTATCTCCCGAAAAGCAATCAGATGGTCTGCCTCCGCCTTCCGGACGGGAATGGGGAATGGAAGGTTAACTACCGGATTTACGGAGGACATAATTTTCAGTTTGTTGGTAACTGGAAGAAGTTTTCCATGGACAACCGCTTGGAAGTGGGGGACGTATTGGTGTTCGAGCTGTCGGAGGACTGTGACCAAGAGCAATGTGCCACAATGGAAGTTCACATCTTCCGCGCCTCGGACTAGGGGGGGACGGGGTTCCACTGAGGGGATGTGTTTGATACACAAGTTTTGGAAACAGCGGATCTGCTTGCGAATGGGGGACTTGCTGCGCGCGTGGTGAAGTATGATAACTTTTTACTTGGTTTCAAATGTTAGGTGATATATATATCTGACGATTCTGAGACTAAGGAGTGCTTTTTATTAGATGTATGATACTGTGATATACTATGTTGTGTACTTAATAACTAATTTCCAGTTAAACTTTGGGAAGTGAAACTGCTGAAATCAACGCTGGATATTTTGGGGAAGGGGGTTTATTCATACTTTGTTAATTATTGGAATGGGTTATGTTATGGGTCTCATTCAAAGTTGTCAATTCTGTTGGTTGCTTCCAATTAGGGGCTACTATTCTTTGGGCAATTTGGAAGGCAAGATGTGCATGCGTGTTTCGAAAAATAGCTCCTAACCCATCTGCCATTATTTCGCATGCTCTGACCATTCATCACAAATACTCTGGTGAAGCTCCTACTGCCTTATCTGATCCAGTCATTACATGATAAGTTCACAAAAAATGGTTTTCGGAACCCACCACAGAACGGTTATATCAAAATTAATGTAGATGGCGCAACCTCTTCAACACACATTGCATCAGCGGCGGTCGCTAGAGATGACAAAGAAAATTTCATTTGGTGCCATCACACCATATTCTGCAATTCAAATCTATACAGAACAAGGCCTACAAGCAGAGCTCCAGGCTATTCTATATGATATCATTATGGACACTTTAGTGATCTGATATGAATAGTTTTAGTGATTGAAGAACGAGTGTAATTTTGAAAATATTTAGAAATGCTTAAGAGCAACTCTCTTGATCCTTCTTTGCCTCGTGTATGAAAGAAAAAATTGGAGAGAATTTCTTTTTCCTGCAAAATATATATATAACATGAACCTGTGGTATCGGAAGAAAATTGCTTACATATCATGATATATTGTTATTCTTGGTTGTTTTGTCACATTTTTATTTAGCTACATGTATAAAACATATTGTTATGTTCTGCATCAGTTCCTCTTTTTAAATCTAATATATTATTATATATGAAATATTGATTATTCTCCAAACAAAAGTTACAAAAGTTGACCATTTAATCTAAGAACTTTACTATTACATAATAGACTTCATCTATCATGGACCCTATGGACAACCTAAAGAATTAATATATGTGCAACTGATATTTTCAGACCATCTAATCAAATAAACCGGTTGGTTTGAATTTTCAGTCAGAGTCCAAGAAAGAAGGAATTCCTCCGGAAAGGGAAGAACAATAATGAGACGTACATTTTATGTCAATTTGTTTGAACAACAACAGTAATGGCTTTATAATTTCTACACAATGACTGGGGACATATGGTCTGGATGGAACAGAAGGCTAGACAAAATGCTAACCAATTTTGGTTGAATGACAACAGCATCTATAGTAAAATTCATTTTAATTTCTAAATTCTAGATTCAAAATAATTTTTAGTGACCCAATTTCGAGATCTTCATCAACCAACCGCCACGAATACTGCAAAAGATAACGTCATGACTCAGAAATCACTATACAACATTCACGATCATTATCCAAATTTAAGGTGCACCCCACCCAATTACCATAATGCAAGACACCATAATGCAAGAAATCACTAAAACAAAATTTTAATAAGGTATTTAATAAGGTATATATTTAATAAGGTATATATATATATATATATATATATAAATATATTAGAATTGAAAATTTTTGAGTTACGTCCCATTTTTTTATCCAAATTTAAGGTGCACCCCACCCAATTACCATAATGCAAGACACCCTTCCACTTTTTATGGAAACTGTCTTTCGTTTAACGGTCAACTGCTTTGACCAAAAAAATTTGACAAAAATATTTCTATCTTATTCTCCACGACCCCCGTCCCACACCCCCGCACCCCCCGCCGTGCGGCACACCCCCGTCGGCCGTCGCCACTGCACCGCTGCTGCTGCCGTCGTCATCCAGTAGGGAGGGGGAGAGCTGTGGGGAGAGGGAGCGGGAACGGGGAGGAGGGGAGCTACGGCGACGGTGGGGAGGGGGGGAGCTACGGTGAGCGGCAGAGGCGAGCGGGGGTAGAGAGAGGGGACAGCAGGAGTGGGAAAGAAGACAAGGAAGAGAGATATTTTCGTCAAGTATTTTGGGTCAAAGCAGTTGACCGTTGGTTCTAGGCGAATTTCGTCAAAAGTGGGAGGTGTATTGCATTATGAAAATTGTCTGGGGTGTACCTTGAATTTGGGTAAAACAAATTAAATGGGGTGTAACTCAAAATTTATCATTGGAATTTCTATACTTAAGCATCTTTGCATATTTTTTGGAATAGCAGTTGTTGGATTGTCTTTATGAACCATTTAATTAGATACAATATCTCGAGAGAAAAAAAAGGATAGTTTAAAGATCTAATCTGAACGGTCCATAAACATAATCCAAAGGCTGCTGTTTTTTGGAACATGTAGAGATGCTTAAGTGCGGGGATCCTGACTCCTCTCTCTCTCTCTCTCTCTCTCTCTCTCTATATATATATATATATATATATATATATATATATATATATATATATATATATATATATATATATATATATTTATTTATTTTGGAATATATATATATATATATATATATATATATATATATATATATATATATATATATATATATATATATTTATTTGGAACCAGGTAAATTATTTCTGGAATCGCTCCCACTGTGATTCGATGTTTCAGATGCCCCCGCTCCGCGCGAGGCATTTGGATTGGCTTGTTGGATGCTATCAGAATGTTGAAACGTGACTTATGTTGGGAATCAGGAGAATTGAGACTGATGCAGTCTCTCTTAGCTGGCTAGACGGAATGGGAATTGGAACGTGGCTCGCTGGTGGAGCTACGCTTAGTGGAATTGTGTGTGATTGGAACAGGAAGACCCTTTGTGCAAGTGAGTGGAACTGTCCTTCCTCCTCCTTACTCCTTCATGCTTAATAAAATGAAGTATTAAATTGCTATAAATTGTCCCTAATTGTCCCATGTTTTAGTTGTTGAATAATAGAGATGCTTATGCTGAGAATTATTCAAATGTACAACACATGAATATTGAACTGCTAATGTGACTTGATGTCTGAGAATGAATTGATAACATTGTCCCTTATGTTTAATGCTGCTGAAACAAATGAAATACTTGAATAATGAGATGCGGTATGATTGATACATGGAAAAGAACTGGCTATGCTATTAACACAATGAACTGAATGAGACTCTTGAATCATGTACTCTCTGTATAACTGTTGTAAAGAAATGAGATGCTGCCTGTTTTCTTATAAGCAATGAAATGAATAATAATTGTCTCAATGAAATGAATGAAATGTTGTTGGTTCCTCGTTGAGAGGAATGCTATGAGAAATGTGCAATGAATCAATGAATGAGGAATGATGAGGCTTGGGATCATGGAGATCACCAAGTAGAATGATGGTAATGATTAGTCGTTGAACACGGCTCGAAATTTAGATCAGATGTTGAACTGTTGGCTCTGCTTACTTTCAGTTGCTTTACCATGGATTTGTGTTATCGAGTCGACACGCATTCGCGTGGTCATGGACGTACTTGTACAAGTCTGAGTAAGTTTCCTCGAACGGTACCTGGGACGCTGGGACCGATTCAACCCGGAAGGAAACATTGGTCGTGATATGGTGGCACGAGGTATTACGGGACATCCGGCTAGGCTTGCAACCCTGGAATGGTGCATCGTAATACCCGTTGGAAAGTTATTTATGGTGCAGTTTCACCAACGACCATGTAGTCAGGATGCATGCTAATGAATATTTTGGTGCAGGCAGAGTAAGTGTAACAGTTAACCTGTATTTGCTGCAGGTACGAAGGAGTTGGCTATCGGTAAGAAATCACTTAAATGTGATATACTCTATATATGTGTTGGTTTAACTTGCGTGCTTAACGTGCCAAATAAATGATGCTGTGTTGTAGCCTTTCAATATGAGAACCTGCTTAACATGTTAAGTTCAGTATGCTAGAAATATTCCTTGCTATGAAACATTGCTCAAACATAACATACATGCTAAGTGATGCTTGAAGTGAGAATTGTCATAACATGTTTAAGATGTTAATGTTAACGATGCCTCAATGATGTCTTTCCATGATAACACCAAGAATGCTTTAATGATACATCCACATGAATATTGCAAAGAATATGTTTACATGTTTCACTATGATTATTGCCCATGAACTGTAAACTGATGCTAGGCCCCAAATAGAAAGATCATTCTACTAAATGCTGCTTAAATGGTTACGTAAATGTTGGTTTAGGCGAGTGGGTTGGATCCTGCTCGTCAGTATATAGATGATGTGCTGATCCACGTTTTGTGGGCAGGTGCTCGTGCTTGGAATATTTTGACACGAAGATTGGCTTGACCGGTCCGCGGCATCGAGGATTTGTTGGGCATACAGAAGCTCTCCTTGTACAAGATGATGTCTTTTGCTTATAAAGGGCATAATGTATGGAACATTGTAATCAGTTGTACCAGTGAGTTGTAAGCCAAGTCGGTATATCGAGTTGTAATCCAATGTATCCAAGTATCAAATGTAAGCTGTATAGCATTGTTCAGTTGGCTTTCCATGTAAAGTGAGATTGGTTGTAAGCATTGTACTTCAACACAAGTTTTGTACTCTTCTTCAATTATCAATAAAGAGAATAAAGTTCTATATTCTCTGTGTGACTTCAAGTTATCCCTTTATCTCCGCTGTTATAAAGAATTGATGTATTTCTATTCGGTAAGGAAGATTGTCCTCATTAACTTCAATTTGTCTGTTTCTGCCACTGCGATGTGTTCCTATTTGAAGATTATCAATTATGTACCATCTTTGCCTTGTACAAGTGCAATACCAGACTTGTACGACATCACGTCCAAGCGAGGACGATCGATTCCAAGAGATAAAATATACGAATAAATGACTCTACGAATCGGGGCGTGACACCCTCCTCATGTTGATCCTCCTGAAGAAGTATCGTGACCAAACAAATATCAGAAGCGCGAGGAAGTCCGTTCCAAGGGAGGAGGTGAGCTCTCCAATTCTATCATGTAACTTACTCTGATTATTTTTGTCTTCAGATTGCTTAGGTGTGGAATTTAAGACAGATTAAACCCTCACTTGTCAAGTAGAGCTTATATATCAAAGCCTAACAAGCCCTCTTTATGCATGACCGATACTAAGAACTTCTTATGATCATGCGAGGATACATAGTATGGATTTGGTTCATGCTTCCACACACTATCACACACACAAAAACATGTAATAGACAAGGTGTCAGATCCCTATTTTGAAAATAGGCATCCGACTGTATTTAATATTTTTGGTTATTTTAATATTTTGTATTGTTTAAAATTTTATTAATTATGGAGTTAGCATTGTTTACTTCCTGGTCAGGATTATTCCTATTTCTATTTTGCTATTATTATTATTATTGCTATTGTTACTATCATCATCATTATTATTTATTTATTTAAATAATCTAACCTACCTAAACCCCTACCTAACCCCTCACATCACTCCCCCTCACCCCTCTCTCCACTCATTCACACCCTCTCTCATTCTCTCCCCCTCTCAGCTTGGAGAGCAGCACCCCCCCAAGCTCAGCTCTCTCTCCTCCCTCTCCCCTAACTCCGGCCACCACCCTCACCGCCAGCTCCCTCTCTCCATCACTGCTCTCTTTCCCTCCCTGGAGAGCAGCCCCCTCACCCGAGCTCCCTCTCCCCCACACCACGATTGCCCCGCCTCCAGCCGTGACCACCGCCACCAGCACCATCGTCATCGCCTCCAGCCCCATGGCCTCCGTCCTCTTCTCCTTCCTCCCCTCGTCTCCGACCGCCGAATGCCACCACTGCCTCCACTGCTCCCACCACCACTTCCGACCACCACTGCTTCCTTTCTCCTCCGGCTACCTCTATCTCGGTCGGCACCACGGCGATCACCAGCGCCCTCATCATCGTCTCCACTGTAGCCACCCTCACCGCCAGCACCGTCGTCTTCTCCACCTCCGGCTCTGCCAGCGGCCTCCCCGCCCTCGTCTCTCTCCCTCTCTGTCTTTTCCTCCACCGCCGGGAGCCCTCGACCCTCCTGGCCGAGCTCACCGACAGGTCCTCGGCCTCCGCCTCCCTGTTTTCCTTTCCTTCCGGCCGCCGTGCTCGGGGAAGGTGCCAGCCTCGAGCGGCGGGACGCCCTTGGGCCCTATACCGTTCGAGCAGTGAGCCCCCTCGGCCTGCGTGCTCTTGGGCAGTGTGCCTTCGTTCTCTGTGTCTTCGGGACACGTGTACCTCGATGTACGTATCAGTTTTGTTTTTTGTACTGCCTCGATGTGCGCGCTGTCTTGGGCAGCGGGACGCCTCAAGCCCCGTGCTGCCCCGGGCACCGTGCCACCTTGAGTTGTGTGTTGTCTCGATCCTCGTGTCTCGGCCTTTGTGCCTAGCTCGTGACCCGTGCCGCCTCGATTTATGTGCACGCACCGATTTGCGTGTCGTATCGATTCTTGTGTTGCCTCGGTTTACGTGCTTGCTCCGATTTACGTGCCGCATTAGTCTCTGTGCCATCTCGATTTGCGTGCACATTTCGATTTACGTGTCGCATTGATTGGTGCGCTATCTTGATATTCGTGATTTTCTCGATCTACGTGTACGTCCCGATTTACGTGCACGTTGTCTTCTGTTCATCTCGATTCTCGTGTGCGACTCGATATACGTGCACGTCTCAATTTGCGTGTCTATATCGATCTGCGTGCCTCGGTTTTTGTGCCAGATCCCTGTACTACTTGCGGGACCCGTACGGTATAGCCTCGTGCCATTCTTCGTGATTTTGTCATTATTTTATTATATAATTCTAATGATTGTTTATTGTGTGTTCCGAAGACCTCGATTGGCGTGCAAGCTTGGATCATGATTGCCGAAGATTTGCTTACCTAGCCGAGCCCTCTAGGCAAGTATTCCTTGCTCATCGACGGCTCTTGCCCTCTTTCCTGGATTTTATTGTATTTAATTAATTTGTACTTGTAAATTGTATAACCCTGATTAGTGTAGCCTAGTAGTAGAACTGTCATGATGATAACTTAGGATAGCTTGGTCCGATACCGGGATAGACCGTATCGGACAACTCGGATGGGTCATCCACACCTCCGAGGACACGAGCACGACTCACTTGTACGGATGGTCCCCGTATGTCCCGTGTCCGACTCGCAGTCGGGTAACGACTCTGGCTAACTATTCTTGTGGCTGTGATTGTGCTTGGGTTAGAACTATGGACATATGATGTGATGCATCCTGCGAGGTAATTTCTTGTTATATGTGTTGGCCTGGCGTCCAGTACGCATTGTAGTGCTGCTGGAGGCCGGAACTTAGTGGTCTCGGGTTCGATTGGTTTCCAGTACGCATTATAGTGCTGCTGGAGGCCGAGACTTAGTGTTCTCGGCTATCGATTTGTTTTCAGTACGCATCGTAGTGCTGCTGGTAGCTAAGACTTAGTGTTCTCAGCCTACGATTCTGCGATTCTGCGGCAGGTTGTGCCGAGTGGTTTTAGCCCCAATTCGCTGGGAGCTCCCGTCCAGAATACAAAGGAGACTCTGCCGGATTTTTCCAGAATTTCCAGTTGGGAATTTGGTTCGAAGGATTAGGCAGAACCATTCCTTTGGTTTGCTGGACTGGATTCATGCATGTTCATCTTGGTACAGTATACCTGATCCCATTGCCTGCTAGGTAGACTCCATACTAGATTAGTCGCCTAGCTCCTGACCTGTCTTGTCCGTCGGATAGCGTAAGGAGAGCGGTTCCACTCGGGAGACGGTCTGCAACCCTGGTCCTTGTTTGGTTTAAGGGTTGTGGATTTGTTCCAGAGCGGTCCATGTAATCCTTGCCACTTCCGGCGGTATTTATTACCGGACTCTTGTTCCCTGACCCTTCATTCTAGGAGTTGTCCTAGTATAGCCAGATAGGGCTGACAGTTGTCTTATGTATCGAAATTGTGACATTGGAAATATTTAGATTGCGTAGTATTTGAGGATTGATCTAGAATAATGTATCGGTAGACTCAATGGATTCCTGGAGTTGGATTACTGTGTGAATGTTTCGCGGAACGAGAAAGATACCGAGGATTTTGATATATGATTTTTACTCAACTTTCCAAGTGCCCGAAACCTGGTACCTTTGTGTATTCCGGTAGTTGGGAAACCTGGTTTGATTGCTATGTCTTGGTAGTTGAGGGGCTCGTTTTCTAGTGGCTTGTGATCATTGACTTGGAGGATTCTTGTGAGCCAGAGGGCCTAGCATTGCTTATAGTGATTAGCTTGGTATTTGGTTATTGACCTTCCTGACATGATATTGATTCCATCGTAGAGGGGTGACTCTTGATAGATTGATCTGGTGGATAGACCGACTGGATGATTGGAGCTCTAGGCTCCCATATATGCTTGAGATGTTATTATAGTAGAGGTTCTGATCTTGTACTTGACCTGATATCCATGCAACGACGTGGGCAGATGACTTCTTGTGAATGACAGATTTGTCCTTGTCCTAGACCTGACTACTTGTATCCGTGCTATAAGTCCAGTTACCCTTTGAGGTACTGGCCCTGACCTTGCACTGTGGTGCCCCTTGTCTACTGGCACTTTGAGGTGCTACTTCCATGATTATATGGCATTGTGATGCCATTCTGGTATTCTAGCTATATTATATGATTACCTGCACGGGTACCTTGGTAGTTGGCCCTTAGTCTTAGCGTTGTCAGGATTGCTTGCTTGCTTGTTGCATAACACTAAGGATGTAAAACCCCTAAATTTCTACTATTTTTTTTTTATCGATTTTGGTACTGATTTAAATTTTTTTTGTATATTGTAAATCGCGTAGTTGCATTGTATGTCGCGCGCAAAATTTTATTTTTCGTAATTGCTCGACTAGTACGACTATGTGCGAGCGTACATATTTTTGAAAAATATTTTTTTCTATTTTTATAGTTTCGAAATAATATAGATAATAATTATTTTTAGCTATCATACCTAAATTTTCAAGTTTATGATTTTAATTATGAAAAGCGTTTCATTTATATAGATATAATAATAAATAATTTTCCTATAAAATGGTATATTAGAAAAGTATATTTATGTAAATATTATTTGGACATACATATATATTTTGTAATTATTTATTAGTTTATTTTTAAATAATAATGTAATTTTTGAAATTATTATTATTAGTATTTTTGAAAAATATATTTTGAAATTATTGTGGCGATTTAAATCTTGATTTAATTTTATGGATTTATTTAAATAGTTAAATTAATATATATATTTGAAATTTGATTGATTTTAAACTAAAGGATGGAATTTAATTAGATTTAAATTGATTTAGATTTGGATTAAAATTTATTGAATTTGATTTAAAATAAATAGAGGAATTATCTAAAGGGATTTGCAACTATCATAATCCTTATCTAAATAGTAGTTTCCACCTCCTATATAAGGAGAGACTCATTATTTTCTATTCCACTAATTTTCTCCACCTACAAATGTGTTTGTGCATCGTGTCCGTGCACATCAAGCCATATCCATTCACTTCTTCTATTTTTTATCCAAATTGATTAATGTTCTCATTTAAGAAATTCTCTTTTCCCTTCCATCTATTTTCTCTTATCACAAATTTTTACTATCCTTTTACCGATCAACAAGTCCGTCTATCCTAGTAGTCCTTAAATTTCGAGTACGAAAATTTTTTAAGGTGGGTAGATTTGTAACTCATCTTCTCGAAATTATTATTTTTTAAATTATATCTATATATTTTAATTTCGTGTTTAAAAGTAATTATCGTAGAAATTTTGTAAAAGATATTTTGTGATTACTTTTTGTCACGACCCGATTCCCAAATTGTTGGGCCGGGCCGAGCCCTGTCCAGCCTACGCTTGATTAGAGCGTAGTAAGCTGTTCTAGACAGTCAGGTAATAATGATAAATGTGCTAATAATTAAGATAGTTTAAGAATGATCACAACACAGCTTCTATATAGATAGATGAAAAACCACTAAGTTTGTTACAAATAGTACACAACCAAAAGTAGTACTGGAGACAAGGTCCAGTTTAAAGGTACAAAACAGCGTCTGTGATAATAACCCAACACTAAGTCAACTAAGCAGCTAAGCAGGATTTCCTGCTGGAATATCCTCAACTGGAGCTCCATAGTACGGGTCACAAAGCATTTCTTCCTCGGTCAAAATACCTACAACGTTATCCTGTCAGGACGGGAGCAAGTACAACCTCTACTACTAAAGTACTGAATGTATAATGCAAGAGATGTACAACAGGAACATGGTATGATAAGACTGAAAAATAGACATACTGGAATCATGGTAAATCATATAAAGCGAAAAATCATGGTATATCTTGATTATCATTTTAAGACACTCTTGTCAATTGTGGCATATTGTACATTATGTATTAAAACTGGAGCAGGTATGAGATCGGTCAATAGGTGCTATGCTAGTTTACTGCAATGTACGTATGTACATTCCACAAGTCCAGAAACTACATTCTTAGTTTACTGCAATGTACGTATGTACATTCCACAAGTCCAGAAACCGCACTGCTAGTTTACTGCAATGTACGTATGTACATTCCACAAGTCCAGAAACTACACAATTAGCATACTGCAATGTAAGTGAGTACATTCCACGAGTTCAGTAACTATACTATCAACTCTCTCATAACCCAGTAATCATCATGTAAAAGATACGGGAAATAGTGTAAAGCATGGTGGGAACTGGCAATAGTATGAAACATGTTATGATTTGACTTGCTACTCCAAGGATCAGCATTCACATGGGTTGATTAACATTCTTTTATCAAATAACAGTATTTTAACATGTACAATTAACAAAAGACTTGCAACTGGATTAATGGTAATTCACAAGGTTGTCACATGTGCTTAACATTAAAAGACAGTAAATGAGTTTGTAGATGTACTTGCCTGGAGCAAAGCAATGCAATGACAATAAAGCTAAGATGTAGAGTGTCCTGGCACTGAAAGCATATATATACTCAGACTCTAAGTTACAAGACAATATAAATACACTAGTGATGTGAGAAGGCCAAATTGGACATTGGCTAGGTGAACTTAGCCTAGGGGTTCAAATTGAAGTGATTTGGCATCTAAACTAACACATGGGTCTCCCATATTAAGGCTGGTTAGCAATCCAAATACTAGAAATACACAAAAATCACAAGTCATGACTTAGTCATAATTATTGGTAAAATAAACATTCTGTGCACTGTGTTTTAACAATTTTAGAAAATACTAGAAATCTCCAATAAATGCAGAATAATATACTGACAGAAACCTTGTTAATTATAGAAATTTATTATAATTTTTCTGGGATTTATTACCCAACAGAAGTATTTTAGAAAAATCAGTTTTCATAAATATACAGAAAGTGAGTTCTGGTTTCATATGCCAAACTAGGGGCAAAACAGTAAATTAAATACTACAAAATTATACTAAATTAGCTAACTTAACATAGTATCTAAAAACTATTTTTTCATAATTTTAGCAATACTTTAAGTATTTTTAGAAAATCAAAAACAGTAATGCACACAATAATTAATTATCTGCGTATTTTGTCCATGTACATAATTTGAACCAAAGTTCAAATACAGGACCCAAGACCATGATTCAAGTCCAATATGACTTGTGCAGGCCTTGAATGTGTGAAAACATATTTGGGCCCAAATATCCATGCTAGGCTTGGACACCAAATGGTTGCAGTAATTTAAATATACAGAAAATACTAAGTGGTAGAAATGCAAAATAAATATTAATATTTTAATAAGGTAAAATTTTACATAGTAACTATAAAAGTATGAACATTATTTTATATAAATAATTTACACTAAGCTAAGTAAAATACGTATAGGAAATAATATATATATATAAATATAGGGATATTTATATATATAGGAAAATGCTTAACTATATTATTATTATATATATATACAAATGTGTATATATACATACATATAAGAAAATACTTAACTATATAATATATATATATATACAAAATTAATGTATACATATACATATAATAGTATATATATGATAATATATATACACAAAGAAATATATATACATAAATATATATGTATACATAATACATATATATATACATATAAATAATGAAGTATACATACATATACATATATATAAAAAAAATAGCAACTATATATACCTAAATATAGTATGTATAATAATACATATACACATATATACAATTATATGTATACATATATATATATAATTATATATAAAAACAAAAGAAAAAGAAAAAAGAAAAGGAAAAGAAAAAGAAAATAAACAGCAGCAAAAAGGGGGGGCTCGAACTCGGGCTAACCGAGCGGGGGGGGGGGGTTTAATCGGGTTGGGCTGGCCAGGGGGTCAGCCCACTGGGTTTGTTAGAGTTAGGGTTTAGGTTAACTATAAGTCAGATTTTAAGTTAATGGGTTTTAACCCGTTAGCACAAAACCAAACCCGTTCTCTAAATAACAGTTCGCTCGTGTCCATACAGTCCAGGACACGAGAATATGAAATCTGACACCGTGTCGGCGTGTCCATGCACTGTACGACACGCACGACACGATCTACGCATGTCCACACTTACCACTAGGTTTGTCTAGGCTGGGCGAGTCTGTGTCCGTGTATACGAGTCGAGATTCGATACGGGGACGAAGTGATACGTACGTGTCCGAGCTCGACTTGCTGTTGAGAGGGCGATCAGGCGGAGGAGGCGTCGTGGTCGTGGCGGAGCGGTGGCGCTGGACGCGGCTCGACGAGGTGGATGAGATGGTGGTGGTGGTTCACGGCGACAGGATCTGTAGGCGTCGGGCTAGGCTTCACCGGAGTTAGGTTTCCGGTGATGGAAATCGAGGAAGAACGGCGGCTACGGCGGTTGGGGTGGTGATCGATGGTCGGTGTGGTGATGAAGGTCGGCCAGGGGTCCTATTTATAGGACTTTGAGGCGGTGGGGTTGCCGGAAAACGCGGGGCTCGACGTGGTCGGCCGGGTCGTCGGGGATGGGACGCACAGTGGGAACGCAGGATAATTAGGGTTAGGTCCCTAGAACTTAGGAAATTTCCTATAGGTCCTTTCCATTGGGTTACGCAAATATTAATTGCAAAAGCCCTCCCGCAGTTAGTTTATGCAAATATTAATTTGCAAACATTAAATGGGTAATTGCAAATAGCATTTATAACAATCTAAATATTTGCAAACCTATTTAAAAACAATCAAATAAATTGCAAAGTGATATTTTAAGTATTTAAAATCATTTAAAAATACAGGAAAAATTCCTAATAATTACTATAAAATATTTTAATACTAAAAATAATCATTAATGGCCAATTATCACTAATTAACAAAAAATTGAAAAACAGGGGCTGACAAGTCTTCCCTCCTTGAAAAATTTCGTCCTCGAAATTTACAAGAACTGAAGACACGCGAGGCAACTAACATTTTAAAATAATTACAGCGATGACTAAGGCTATCTCCTAATGATGGAATGTCTATGAAACAGGTCTACTGGTCAATGGCTTGTCTTATGAGTGCAGCTACTAAATGATGGTTTGGCATGAGTCTAGTGATAGGTAACTTAATGAGGCACTAGAATCAAACAGTCATATGCAAATAAATCCAACCTGTGGCACCGTCTGTCAAGTATTCTGGCTCTGGCTCTGGGCCCTGCACTGGTACTGCTGCCTGGATGGCTAAAGGGTATGCTCTCCCTGAAGGTCCTCTGGTAGATGGCTTCGCCTTCGGGCACTCCCGAATCATATGGGTGGAAGACCCGCAAGCAAGACACTGGCTCAATTTCTTCCTACAGATGGAGACATCGTGCCCTGACTTTTTGCAGAAGGCACAAGAGACCCACTTCTGCTGCTGTTGCCCCGGATCTCGGGCAAATGATAACTGATGCTGAGGATGAGCTGGTGGAGAATAGGCCTGCTGGTGCTGGGTAGTCGTCCTCTGCTGGAAAGTCTGGCGCTTAGACGGCCCGTCATGATGTGTGGTAGCTGGCCTCTTGCAAGACAAAAGACGCTCCTCGATACCTCGGGCTCTCTCCAGTAGCTGGTAGTAGTCTGTGATCCCGTTGGCCACTAGTAAGATGCTAATGTCCGGGACAAGACCATGGCAGAATCTGCGAGCCATCTCCTCCGGGTCGGCTACTAAGCTCGGGGCAAAACGACTGAGTCTGCTAACTCACCTGCGTACTCATCGACTGTACGGCTCCCCTGTTGCAGGTTCTGGAATTGCAATCCCATGGCAACTCTAGCGGTGGTGGAGAAGAACTTCCTCTTAAACTGGATCTTGAATTGCTCCCAGTTTCCTCTGCCGCCAATGAACATCGTCTCATTTCTGAACCAAACCCCTGCCAGGTCTGCTAACAAAAATCCTGCTGCCTCGACCCAAAGGTCGTCAGGTAATCTAGCCCCTATGAGCTTCCTCTCTACGGAATCTAACCAGTCATCAGCTACAACTATGCCTTCCGTCCCAAGAAACTCCTTCGGTTTTAGGTTCATAAAACTTTTGATGCTACCTAGCCTCAATTGATGTTCTATAGGTTGCGAGACGGGGGTATGCTGAGTATTCAGGAGCCCCTGGATCAAAGCCAGTAATTGGGTTCCGTCGAGGGAAACAATAGTCTGGGGAGGTATGATAGGAGGTGGGGGTGGAGGCATCTGGGTCTGCGGGGTAGGAGGTGGTGGAGGTATACCGTCACCTGAGGTGGCAGAATCGGGAGAGTGTGTAGGGTCCATCTATTTATAAAAGACAAAGGAATTATAAGAATAAAGCAAGTAGTCATAAGCAAACAATTTAGTTACACTACCGGTCCTACGCTGTGATGAGTTTTCCTATGTTGCAATCCTAAAATTCCTCTAGGTGTTCTAGATGTTGTTCCTAGTGTTATCTAGTTATCCTTAATTTCTGCAGGCGTGCTTGGTACAGTAACGTAACCAAACAACTTTGTCAGGACCTGCGTGGGCCGCCAAAAAAAAACATGTCACGACCCGATTCCCAAATTGTTGGGCCGGGCCGAGCCCTGTCCAGCCTACGCTTGATTAGAGCGTAGTAAGCTGTTCTAGACAGTCAGGTAATAATGATAAATATGCTAATAATTAAGATAGTTTAAGAATGATCACAACACAGCTTCTATATAGATAGATGAAAAACCACTAAGTTTGTTACAAATAGTACACAACCAAAAGTAGTACTGGAGACAAGGTCCAGTTTAAAGGTACAAAACAGCGTCTGTGATAATAACCCAACACTAAGTCAACTAAGCAGCTAAGCAGGATTCCCTGCTGGAATATCCTCAACTGGAGCTCCATAGTACGGGTCACAAAGCATTTCTTCCTCGGTCAAAATACCTACAACGTTATCCTGTCAGGACGGGAGCAAGTACAACCTCTACTACTAAAGTACTGAATGTATAATGCAAGAGATGTACAACAGGAACATGGTATGATAAGACTGAAAAATAGACATACTGGAATCATGGTAAATCATATAAAGCGGAAAATCATGGTATATCTTGATTATCATTTTAAGACACTCTTGTCAATTGTGGCATATTGTACATTATGTATTAAAACTGGAGCAGGTATGAGATCGGTCAATAGGTGCTATGCTAGTTTACTGCAATGTACGTATGTACATTCCACAAGTCCAGAAACTACATTCTTAGTTTACTGCAATGTACGTATGTACATTCTACAAGTCCAGAAATCGTACTGCTAGTTTACTGCAATGTACGTATGTACATTCCACAAGTCCAGAAACTACATAATTAGCATACTGCAATGTAAGTGAGTACATTCCACGAGTCCAGTAACTATACTATCAACTCTCTCATAACCCAGTAATCATCATGTAAAAGATACGGGAAATAGTGTAAAGCATGGTGGGAACTGGCAATAGTATGAAACATGTTATGATTTGACTTGCTACTCCAAGGATCAGCATTCACATGGGTTGATTAACATTCTTTTATCAAATAACAGTATTTTAACATGTACAATTAACAAAAGACTTGCAACTGGATTAATGGTAATTTACAAGGTTGTCACATGTGCTTAACATTAAAAGACAGTAAATGAGTTTGTAGATGTACTTGCCTGGAGCAAAGCAATGCAATGACAATAAAGCTAAGATGTAGAGTGTCCTGGCACTGAAAGCATATATATACTCAGACTCTAAGTTACAAGACAATATAAATACACTAGTGATGTGAGAAGGCCAAATTGGACATTGGCTAGGTGAACTTAGCCTAGGGGTTCAAATTGAAGTGATTTGGCATCTAAACTAACACATGGGTCTCCCATATTAAGGCTGGTTAGCAATCCAAATACTAGAAATACACAAAAATCACAAGTCATGACTTAGTCATAATTATTGGTAAAATAAACATTCTGTGCACTGTGTTTTAACAATTTTAGAAAATACTAGAAATCTCCAATAAATGCAGAATAATATACTGACAGAAACCTTGTTAATTATAGAAATTTATTATAATTTTTCTGGGATTTATTACCCAACAGAAGTATTTTAGAAAAATCAGTTTTCATAAATATACAGAAAGTGAGTTCTGGTTTCATATGCCAAACTAGGGGCAAAACAGTAAATTAAATACTACAAAAATTATACTAAATTAGCTAACTTAACATAGTATCTAAAAACTATTTTTCCATAATTTTAGCAATACTTTAAGTATTTTTAGAAAATCAAAAACAGTAATGCACACAATAATTAATTATCTGCGTATTTTGTCCATGTACATAATTTGAACCAAAGTTCAAATACAGGACCCAAGACCATGATTCAAGTCCAATATGACTTGTGCAGGCCTTGAATGTGTGAAAACACATTTGGGCCCAAATATCCATGCTAGGCTTGGACACCAAATGGTTGCAGTAATTTAAATATACAGAAAATACTAAGTGGTAGAAATGCAAAATAAATATTAATATTTTAATAAGGTAAAATTTTACATAGTAACTATAAAAGTATGAATATTATTTTATATAAATAATTTACACTAAGCTAAGTAAAATACGTATAGGAAATAATATATATATATAAATATAGGGATATTTATATATATAGGAAAATGCTTAACTATATTATTATATATATATACAAATGTGTATATATACATACATATAAGAAAATACTTAACTATATAATATATATATATATACAAAATTAATGTATACATATACATATAATAGTATATATATGATAATATATATACACAAAGAAATATATATACATAAATATATATGTATACATAATACATATATATATACATATAAATAATGAAGTATACATACATATACATATATATAAAAAAAAAACAGCAACTATATATACCTAAATATAGTATGTATAATAATACATATACACATATATACAATTATATGTATACATATATATATATAATTATATATAAAAACAAAAGAAAAAGAAAAAAGAAAAGGAAAAGAAAAAGAAAATAAACAGCAGCAAAAAGGGGGGGGCTCGAACTCGGGCTAACCGAGCGGGGGGGGGGGGTTTAATCGGGTTGGGCTGGTCAGGGGGTCAGCCCACTGGGTTTGTTAGAGTTAGGGTTTAGGTTAACTATAAGTCAGATTTTAAGTTAATGGGTTTTAACCCGTTAGCACAAAACCAAACCCGTTCTCTAAATAACAGTTCGCTCGTGTCCATACAGTCCAGGACACGAGAATATGAAATCTGACACCGTGTCGGCGTGTCCATGCACTGTACGACACGCACGACACGAACTACGCGTGTCCACACTTACCACTAGGTTCGTCTAGGCTGGACGAGTCTGTGTCCGTGTATACGAGTCGAGATTCGATACGGGGACGAAGTGATACGTACGTGTCCGAGCTCGACTTGCTGTCGAGAGGGCGATCAGGCGGAGGAGGCGTCGTGGTCGTGGCGGAGCGGTGGCGCTGGACGCGGCTCGACGAGGTGGATGAGATGGTGGTGGTGGTTCACGGCGACAGGATCTGTAGGCGTCGGGCTAGGCTTCACCGGAGTTAGGTTTCCGGTGATGGAAATCGAGGAAGAACGGCGGCTACGGCGGTTGGGGTGGTGATCGATGGTCGGTGTGGTGATGAAGGTCGGCCAGGGGTCCTATTTATAGGACTTTGAGGCGGTGGGGTTGCCGGAAAACGCGGGGCTCGACGTGGTCGGCCGGGTCGTCGGGGATGGGACGCACAGTGGGAACGCAGGATAATTAGGGTTAGGTCCCTAGAACTTAGGAAATTTCCTATAGGTCCTTTCCATTGGGTTACGCAAATATTAATTGCAAAAGCCCTCCCGCAATTAGTTTATGCAAATATTAATTTGCAAACATTAAATGGGTAATTGCAAATAGCATTTATAACAATCTAAATATTTGCAAACCTATTTAAAAACAATCAAATAAATTGCAAAGTGATATTTTAAGTATTTAAAACCTATTTAAAATCATTTTAAAATACAGGAAAAATTCCTAATAATTACTATAAAATATTTTAATACTAAAAATAATCATTAATGGCCAATTATCACTAATTAACAAAAATTTGAAAAACAGGGACTGACACTTTTGTTATCAAAAACTAGTTTTAAATTAATGGTTTGAAATAATGTTTCTAAAAAAATGTTCTCGAATTTTTTATTTGAAATATAAAGTATGTTTTTATTGTTTTTGGTCTTCTAAAAATTGGTTTTAAAAAAAAATTAAGCGATAAAAGGTTTTTTTTTTGTCTATTTATTTTTAAATAATGATTTGGATTTATAAAAGTAAGTTTTATAATATTTAATGACATCGAGTATTATTTTGATATGTTAATCAGTTATTTGATTATATTTGAATTTATTTAAATTATCTTGATGGTTATCAACTATACTTTAAATTATGTTGATAATTTAAATATTGTTTAAAATACTTACGATGACTAATTGGAGCATTACGATTTGTCTAATCTAGGTTTGAAATATTATTTGATTAAATAATTTATTTATTATTTGATTTAAATTATTTTGATAAATATTAGTTATTATTTTAAAGTTATTATGTTGAGTTTGATTTGGATTTGGATTCATATGATTTGAATTATTTGATAATATAGAATAATACTTAAAGTTATAATGGTGATCATTTAAAGGATTGCAATCAAATTGATTTGATTTTTAAATAATTTATTTGATTTAAATTTATGCGAAGATTTATCCATTAGAAATTCTTATCCTATTGGAATCATATCTAGCATTAATTAGATAATTTTTTATTTAAATCAAATTCTATCTAATTTAGGAGATAAATCTGAAATAAATACCTATATAAACCCAATACATCCCTTTCTATTAGCCATAATTCGAAATTATTTTTAGTCCAATAGAAATTCTAAAATTCGTCATTAGAATTCAGCCCCACTTTTTAGCAGCAAGAGCAACTTGGAACGACGATATCTCCTAGCTCCGAACTCCTTTTCGCCTCCAATTTTTTTTAAAGAAGCGTATCGAGGTAAGGTTTCCAAAAACATATTTTAATAGACAAAATTCGTTCCGTAGATTTCTACAAAACTGTTTGAGTATCTAGTGTCCCAAAAATAAACGTGTTTCAGTATTTTTGCGATTTCGGGAGATTCCGGAAACGAAAATGCGATCCGTTTAGTTTTTCGGAAAGCTAATACGAAAACCTATACCATATCCTAACTTCAGAATTTATTAAATAAATGTAATAGGTGCAGTATTAATTATAATTAGATAATAGACTATTTTCAGCATCTGAAGTTGTTCCTGCACCTTCCTCTTTGTGCGATGTTGTTGATTCGTCGCCAGGACATCATCTTTCCTCACTCGGACGTCAGGCAAGACACCTTGCCATTTGCTGTTTAATTATTTTAGCTCATATTTCATGCATGTTCATTATTTTCTTTATGCAAAATAAACTGTGATACATGGCATAACCTGTTAGAACTTAATGTTCATTTATATTTTCTGCTATGTATTATTTTTCTTACACATTAAACCTAGATTTAAGGGACCACCTTGTGTGTTGCATACATAGGCCTTGACACATTTATACCACGTTGTTGTGAGTCACATATAGGACTCGGACATGCGTGATTGGCTGGCCACCAGTACGTATAAGCCGTGCGTTAGGAAATAACTGCTAATAGAATTGCATGCTA
Source organism: Iris pallida (assembly GCA_029216955.1). Classification (NCBI taxonomy): domain Eukaryota; kingdom Viridiplantae; phylum Streptophyta; class Magnoliopsida; order Asparagales; family Iridaceae; genus Iris; species Iris pallida. The sequence continues at coordinate 18,697,731 of JANAVB010033820.1, forward strand.
GAAGACTTAGCAGTTATGAGTTGGCATTGGGCGGGGAGAACATGATTGGAAGTTGACTACCACCCTATCTATCGTAGACTCACTCGCTACTGAGGAACGATAGGTAGACTATATGCTATAGACTCGCTCGGTACTGAGGAATAGTATATGGTGTTGTGACTCGCTACTGAGGTATTGTATTGGTATTTTCTTGACTTGACCGGATAGTCATGCAACCATGAACTGTTCTTAAAACTGCATTCACTTAGAACGGTAGGCTACCCTTATCCGTTAGGTACGAGTACTCTTGGTTTGGGTACTTGTATCTGACCGTGGCTTGGGACAATAACTTGTCGCGGATTAGTTCGTCACATCTTGTCCTTGTTTGGTTGTAGGTGTGACTTACTACTTCGATGAGAAGGTATTGAACCTTGTTGGGGTCCGGATACCATATTGGATTCTTAGCATGGAAAGATACGCCACCGTGAATTAGTTTACCATCTCCTGTCCTTGTTTGGTTGGGGGGATGTTACGCTCGTTCAATAGGTGCGTATTGGACCATGTTATAATTCAATTGACTTATTTATTTGAGCAATATTTATTCAGTTTATATGGCATGATATTATGTGTCTTATTACGTCCCTCTGAGGACCTGGTTATCTCTCCAGGTGTGTGTGCTATTGTCTTTCGCAGGTGTTCTAGCTCTAGCCGTGATCTTCACTATTTCTTCAAGGATGATTGCAATTGGATCGTCTTCGCTTCGCTCGCCAAATTCATTTCTTTTCTTATGTATTTTTTTTACTTGTTGGTAGTGGATTTATCTCCGCCCAACATATTGTATCGAGACAATTTCATAGATGATTATATGATATCTTTTATTCATTTATTTTGTGTGGATGAGATTAGTTATGGTTCTACTGCATTTTACAGCTTATGTATTCATACGAGGTTTCCATATATTGGAGTGTACTTCGTATAAATACAGCTGGCATGTCTACGTTCCTAGTCCTACGTATTTTGGGACAGGGGCGTTACAAAGGATGAATCACAACTGGGACTACAGGTGCCGAGGTTGATTCTTACTTAGCGTTCCCGTACTGAGGTACGACATCTAGGAGGGTGATCATGTGACCACGACATGTGATCCCTGATAACTATATAGATAATCTAGGTAACTTAAACTGGTAGAAGCATTGGAGGAGAACGGAATCCCGAGATCGTGCATTACCAGCTTTATCCGAGACATTAGTCATGACCTGCAGGCTGGCCGCCACGGATATTGTTACCATTCGTACTAGTGGATGGCAATATCCGGCTACTTTATGTACTATACATTATATAGATGGCATGCTCGGCACGGTGGCCTTACGAGGGACCGGTGGTGACATGCAGAGTCTGGTGGTCTTGCGAGGGACCGGCGCTCATCTAGTCTTGATATACTTGGCCCCGCTAGCCCTACTGGGACGACACGATCTGAGAATTCCTACATTGCATTGTTGGGGTAACCCAACCTCCACATAAAGAGCCGTAGACATTTTGAGTGGCCGCTTATTCTCCTAAATTGTATGGCTTGTTGCTTGCTAAGCTGGCTGGCACGTAATGCTGTCCCGGTGCGGTAATTCATTCCCTTGTTCTTATTTGATATAGGGGTGAGTTACTGTTCCGATGACAGACTACGAGTTCCAGTTGGCGATGCAAGCATTAGTGGATGTTAGGATGACTGTGATGATTGTTGGTTACTTACGTATTAGTAGCTGGATTGCTGCCTTATATTCTGTAATTGTGCGTTGGTACCGCACGATCCTTTTCCCTCATTACTGCTGTTCATACATGTTATTCCTGTCATATATTATATCATGCTGGTTTTCTTCGTCCGTCCTTGAGCCTTCCTTTCTGGTACTTGCTACGGTTGGCCTGACCAACCCTGGATTGTTCCCAGATTGCCTGTGACCGACCCTGTGGATCTTCCAGACTCGACTTGGAGGATGTGCTTCAGTTCCCGACCATGCTAGGAACTGTGGGAAGGTATACTCATCTACATTATTATCTTGTACTGTAGATTTTCTGATTATCATATGAGTATTTCCTGCTTTCATATGATTCTCTCTCTTGTTCAGTATTTTATTGTGATTTGCATGTGTACATGAGATCGAATTTAGACCATAGATTGATTGCATGCTAGGATACCCAGCAAGACTTGACAGCCGTCATCGTCGTATAGCATATTCGTACCTTATACGGTGTAGCTGGCCGACGTCCGTCCCCGTATTTCGGTACTGGGACGTGACACAAGGACTTGGTAGGTAATGGCGCCTTAACTCAAGCTTGGTGTATCTTGAAATTGGCATGTTTACATTAATAAATGCGTGTAACTCGACCTAGTTGCTATATATGTTAATGCTTAAATTTTACCTATTGAAGTTACCGACATTTTCTCCTTCCATGAGAATACAAATTAGAACATAATAGTTTGTCCCCAAAGCTTGAACCTGAGGAAACAAGTGAACTCGAAGATCGACGAGGCAAGGGGTAGTTTATCGAGAAGGACAAAGCAATGTCTAAATAGAGGGGGAAAAATAGCTGGGTCGGAGAGGGGGAAAGCTCTGGAGTTGGCTTCTGCATTCCAACCCAGTAAACCATCGTTCTTATCGGTGATGAAGTCTTTCAATGTTCACCGGACAGGATATTATTTGGTAAGTTTTCTGCAGTCCAATACATACTTGGTAATTCAGTAACGAGCGATTCCGAAAGTTTTTTACATGAATAAAATTAAATAGTGAAGGGTATCGGTAGTTATAATTATATAATTTTTTGTGAGGATATAAGTGGAATAAAATAATAAAGCTGTTCAAAACCTACCGATTTGGAGTATTTATAAAACTTTCTTCTTATGATGAATGGCAATTGTTGGTACAATGTAGGCACTGAACACTGAGTTTTCAAGGTTGTATCTCCCGAAAAGCAATCAGAAGGTCTGCCTCCGCCTTCCGGACGGGAATGGGGAATGGAAGGTTAACTACCGGATTTACAGAGGACATAATTTTCAGTTTGTTGGTAACTGGAAGAACTTTTCCATGGACAACCGCTTGGAAGTAGGGGACGTGTTGGTGTTCGAGCTGTCGGAGGACCGTGACCAAGAGCAATATGCCACAATGGAAGTTCACATCTTCCGCGCCTCGGACTAGGGGGCCGGGGTTCCACTGGAGGGGATGTGTTTGATACACAGATTTTGGGAACAGCAGATCTACTTGCTTGTGAATGGGGGACTTGCTGCGCACGTGGTGAAGTATGATAACTTTTTACTTGGTTTTCAAATGTTTGGTGATATTTATATCTAATGATTCTGAGACTAAGGTGTGCTTTTTATTAGCTGTATGATACTATGATATACTATGTTGTGTACTAATAACTAATTTCCAGTTAAACTTTGGAAAGTGAAACTGCTGAAATCAACGCTGGATATTTTGGGGAAGGGGGCTTATTCATACTTTGTTAATTATTGAAATGCGTTATGTTATGGGTCTCATTCAAAGTTGTCAATTCTCTTGGTTGCTTCCAATTAGGGGCTACTATTCTTTGGACAATTTGGAATGCAAGATGTGCATGCGTGTTTCGAGAAAGAGCTTTGCTATGCCTACAACCAAATGTATACAACCCTCTTACAACCGTCACGTGTCGAACTTCGATTGGAGGAGAGGGGGAAGTGGTGGGGTCGGATGGAGCCCATGTAGCAGGGGTGAGAGTAGAGGTGGGACCCGGTGGGACCCATGTGTAAGAGATGGAAGAGAGAGGTTGTAAAAATTTGATAGTAGACTTAGCATTTTCCTTAGAAAAATAGCTCCTAACCCATCTGCTATTACATCACAAATAATCTGGTGAAGCTCCTATTGCCTTATCTGAGATCCAGTCATTACATGATAAGTTCACCAAAAATGGTTTTTGGATCCTACCACAAAACGGTTATATCAAAATTAATGTAGATTGCACAACCTCTTCAACACACATTGCATCAGCGGCGGCGGTCGCTAGAGATGACAAAGGAAATTTCATTGGTGCCATCACACAATTTTCTGCAATTCAAATCTATGCAGAACAAGGCCAACAAGCAGAGCTCCAGGCTATTCATCAAGGCATTTTGTGTTGGAGTGGGTGTAGTTTCCAACCTATGTGGAGAAGATCTCGGAGTGCGACGAGCGCCGTCTGTGTATCAGAGAAGTTCGGGGAGGTGACGAGGCCATTCGGAGTCGACGGAGAAACTCGGTAGCCAACATATGGCATACTGGAACAGGGGAGGCAGAGTTCGGGCCGAACTCTGCCCCCTTGGTTCCAAAATAATTCTTTGACAAAAATACAGAGTTCTGCCCGAACACTGTGTTGTCGGGCTGAAGTGGATTTCAGGGTGATTTAAGCACCGTTGGATCGTATCCTACGGTCCAGATTTTGTTGCGGGATTAGGGTGTTTACATATGGTTTTTTCTAACCCTAATCACATACACAACACACACAATAGGCAAGAGTGCCATTGCAACTTTGGAAGAGAAGAAGGGGGATTGAAGGCCGTTTTCGAAGGAAGATCGTGTTCGGGTAATTTCTACTCGTCGTCTTTGTTCTTCGTAGCCTTGTAGTCAATTGTTTTTGCTTCCAAGTGTTGTGGGGATCCGTGTTGGATCGGGAGAAGTTTGTAGAGGGTGTACTTCTTTATTTCATTAGTGAAGGCTTCTCAGGGTTGGACTCCGATTGTTCCGTGGTTTTTTCTCGTAAGGATTTTCCACGTCAAAATTTTTGTGTCTGCGTGGTTTGTTTTGGTGTTTGGTTCGTGCGTTGTATTGCTTGGTTCTCTCGCATGTACTCTCTAGTTTGGAGAAATATTTTCGTACTTCTTTCCCAACATTTTGCTGGCAAAGAAATTACACAAAAAAGAGGTGATCGTAGAAGGGGACTCCCTAGTGGCCAATAGTATTCTCAGAGGGAATAAAACTCTTATACCATGGATTCTATATGATATCACTATGGCCCTAATCTCTGTGGATCATCATATTCACTAGAAGGAATGTAAACTCAGTTGCAGATGCTCTTGCTAGAGATGCTTTAAAATTTTAGTAGAAGGAAGTTTAATTGGGGGAGAGGAGAGCCAATACATATAATCTTGCTTGTTGCTAGGATTGGAGGGGGAATTAATTGGGGTATATTTAGTAACTATTGTTTGGATTGAAGAATTTTAGTAGAAGGAAGATTAGTAAAAATATATATATAATATTTACAAAAATATTCTTATTATATATATGACATAAAATTAGATTAATTTGATTGAATTTTTAATTAAAATTTGTCAAAATATTTTTCAAAAAAAATAATAGCTACAAATCTGATATCTATATAAAGATAACAAGAATCTAAACACAATAAAATTAAGTAACATGATAATTATAGGGTTCTACCATTTATAAGTTACGGAACAGTATGTTGAAAGCACCAATATGGAAAAAAAAAATCATGTTATTTTATATAACAAATAAGGAATATTTATGTCTTTTTAAACAAAATCTCTCGTTTTCCATCGTTAATCTCGATTTGGGGTTAAAAAATGTACAAAAGAAGGCTAAACAAATTTTCACTTAACTCTCTCTATAGCTCTTCTCCCAAACTCACGCCCACAAACTAATCAGAGTTTGTTTTTTTTTCTCACTTAACTTTTTCTCACTTAACTCTCTTAGCCTTCAATCTAAGTAAACCCTTAAACATTTTCAAATGTGTCAAATTACACTCGTTGGATTGTGTCTTTTTTTTAAAAAAAAAATGGACACTTTAGTGATTAATATGAATGGTTTTAGTGATTTAAGAAAAAGATACAATTCAACTAGTGTAATTTTCAAAACATATAGAAATGCTTAGGAGCAACTCTCTTGATCCATCTTCTTCTCCTCTTGTACGAGAGAAAAAATTGCAGAGATTTTCTTTTTCCTGCAAAATGTATATATAATATGAACCTGTAGTATCGGACGAAAATTGTTTACGTATCGTGATGTATTGTTATTCTTGGTTGTTTTTTTGTCACATTTTTATTTGTCTGCATCAGTTCCTCTTTTTAGAATTTAATATATTATTGTATATGAAATATTGATTATTTTCCAAACAAAAGTTACAAAAGTTGACCATTTAATCTAAGAACCTTTTTTTTTTTAATCCAAGAACTTTACTATTACATAGGAGACACCATCTATCATGGACCCTATGGACAACCTAAAGAATTAATATATGTGCAACTGATATTTTCAGACCATCTAATCAAATTAAACCGGTTGGTTTGAATTGTCAATCAGAGTCCAAGAAAGAAGGAATTCCTCCGGAAAGGGATTGTATTAGAACAATAATGAGACGTACATTTTATGTCAATTTGTTTGAACAACAACAGTAATGGCTTTATAATTGCTACACAATGACTGGGGACATATGGCCTGGATGGAACAGAAGGCTAGACAAAATGCTAACAGCATCTCCAACCCGAAAAAATGGTTACCACATAGAAATAATAAGCTTTTATTTCAAAATCATTCTTCAATATAAATGTAAAATAAATTATGAAATTGACACGGCAATGACATAATAAGAGCATCTCCAACCCTATTGTGAGTTTAGAAAAAATGGTTGCCACATAGGAATGACAAACTTTCATTCCAAAAAATTTTCTCAATGCAAATGTAGAATAAAACATGAAGTTGACATGGCAAGGAGAATGTGAAGTTGGTTGTCTAGATCTAGACAATGCACTTCACAATGACTTTATCTCCACATCATCAATTATGAATAGAAATATTTATAAAAAAGTTGAAGAAGTGGAGGAGTTGCCTTGGAAGTTGGAAAAAATAATTTTTATTGTCTCCTCAATACTTTTGCATTGGAGAGAGTTTTTCTATCTCATTGTCTTTTGAGATATAATTTTGCCACATAAACAAGACATTGTCTTGTGGCTCATGCCACGTAGGAGCCACCTAAGACTCACAACAATTAACAAGACAATAGGGTTGGAGATGCTCTAAGGGCAATGTAAAGTTCGTTGTCCAGATCTAGACAATGCACTTCACAATAACTTTATCTCCACATCATCAATTATGAATATAAATATTTATAAAAAAAAAAATCAAGAAGTGGAGGAGTTGTCTTGGAAGTTGGAAAAAATATTTTGTATTATCTTCTCAATACTTTTGCATTGGAGAACATTTTTTTTTATCTCATTGTCTTGTGTGAATATCATCTTGCCACATAGCAAATACATTTTCTTGTGTTAAATGCCACATAGTAATCATAACGCAAAACAATACAATAGGGTTGGAGATGCTCTTACAATTTTGGTTGAATGACAACAGCATCTACAGTAAAATTTATTTCAATTTCTAAATTCAAGATTCAAAATATAAGAGTTTATTTTGTAAGATAGTAAAACTTACTTGAAATTGTATGATAATCTTGTTCTAGCAACAAAAATGTACATGGGTCTAAAAAAAAATTAGATTGAGAATGTAGGACTTTATAAAATATTAAAATTAACGTTGTTATTTTGACCGTCCGGAGGGCTGGCTCGTGCTGGTTCGCCACCATGTGGCAGGCATCCATTGGCTCCCTCGCCTGGGTGGGCCCAAGTAGGGCCGGCCCTGAGTTAATGGGGGCCCTAGGCAAATTTTTAAAATGGGGCCCATATATAACATAAAAAAATTGAACTAAACAAGGCTAGAACCTAGGACCTCTTCTATACAAGTATAACAAACTACCACTACACCACAAATGTTTTATGATATAAGAGGATCATATTATATATTAGTTCTATTTTCCATATAAGATTACTATTATATATACATTTAAATTAAATTTTTTGGGTCCCCAAATTTTATGGGGGCCTGGGCGGTCGCCCGGGCTGCCCTGGGCCAGGGCCGGCCCTGGACCCAAGTTAGCGGAAGGGGGACCAATGGTTGTCCGCTACGTGGACACGGACTAGTCCCACGAATGGACAAAATAACGTTTTTCTATTAAAATTCAATTGAAGTACCACGATCCCTAACTTATTATAATTTTAAAATAAATAAAATATGTTGGAGAATAAATAGTTGAAATATATTTCAATCATTTATTTTTTTTTATTTATTATAAATACATTTTCAATCCCATCCTCAAAGGAAAGATGAACCATCCAGCTTTTAGGTCCCAAAATCTAAATCATGACTGTTGACTGTCCCATTGTATCAAAATAATTTTTAGTGACCCAATTTCGACATCTTCATCAACCAACCACCACGAAAACTTCAAAAGATAACGTCACCATAAAAGACATGACTCAGCAATCACTATACAATTCACGATCATTATCCAACAGTCACGGCTCCTAAAACAAAATTTTAATAAGTTTTATATATATATATATTTTTTTGAAGCAATGGGTACTTGTGGTGAACTCGCCTCCACCGGAGCTCGAACTCCCGACCACTTGGGTCGCATGCATCTCTCTTAACCACTCGGCTAGAGGTATATATGGATTGGAATTTCTATACTCATACATCTTTACATATTTTTCGGAATAGCAATTGTTGGATTGTCTTTATAAACCATTAGTTTAGGTACAATATCTCAAAAAAAAAAAAAAAAAGAATAGTTTAAGGATATAATCTGAACGGTCCATAAACACAGCCCAACAACTGCTATTTGTGGGAACATGTGGGGATGCTTAAGTGCAGGAATTTCGACTCCTCTCTGTCTCCATATATATATATATATATATATATATATATATATATATATATATATATATATATATATATATATATATATATATATATCAGATCGGGAGACCTGCGGGAGTCCCGTCGTCCTTGAACGTTGGATTGAGCGAACGCGAGCGGACTTTCCGATCCGATGGTGCGAGGGGATGAGACTTTGACGGGACTCCACGGACAAGAATTTTGATCCGCGTCCATCTATATATAAAAGATGGTGGGGTCTACACATTCACATTGTAATCTTAACCACCAAAGTCAAATCCAAATTTAATTCATGTCTTTTATATATATATATATATATATATATATATATATATATATATAAGTGGTAGGATGAATTACTTTCTTAAGGAAAATATTCTATATGCTTCCACGTCTTTCTTCTATAACGGTCGCCTTTCTTTCTATATGAAATTATGTAAACATGCTTTCTAGGCTTAGAGAAATGACATAAAATTCAAGTTTATAAGGTTCATAGCTGGATGGATTTTACCACACTTTAACTAGTAATTTAGTAATAAGTAATATAATCTTCCTAACTCTCTTTGACCATCGGCAATCTAAACGTATTTTATATTAACCATGAGCCCACCTTTTATTGTAATATATAATTCTACACGTCAAAAGCGGTCTGGGGGTTCCCAATACCACAAATATGGGTGAGCATTTTCAACCGAATTGAAATAGTCAAAACCGTATAAACCGAAATTCTAAAAATCCAAAATCGAAATCGAATCGAAATTAACCAAAACCAAAACCGAACCGAACCGAACAAAATAACGATTCAGTTTGTTCGGTATTTCGAAGGTATAATGAGTTTGGTCCAAAGTTGAAATCGTGGTTAAATGATATTAAAAATTACACATTTGTTGTATTTGCGTCCAAGTTAGACTATAAATTACCAACATTTGATTTCAAAACACATAAATAAAATTATTGCTTTCAAAATATATACATTTTTATTACAAAATATGCATAGAATTTAGACTATTTACATAATTGTACAAGTCTTATTCTATTTTAGATTTTTAACCGAAACAAAAATAAAAAACTGAAATCGAATTAATAATTTTAGTATTTCTAAAACCGAACTGATTTTTTTCAAACCATATAAAATCTTTTGTTAGGTTCGGTTGGATTCGATTGTCAGTCCAAACCCGAATAATGCTCACCCCAGGTCCACCAGTACAAGTAATTAATGTAGGGAAGTGGCAGTTAACTTGTGGGTCAAAGTGGCCGGTCCCAATATCACCCCTAGATTTTTTTTTTTTTTTTCCTTTTCAAATATCTATATTAATTTGCCGACATAATGGATATGTGGTCCCATAAAATACAATAATTACGCAATTATTCCTTCAGCGTCACTTCAATTCTTCTATTTCTTTCTTTGTTAGTTATCAAACCTAACTCTTCAAATTTCCCATTTTTTTCCTCTCTCAAAATTCTCTCTTCTCGATCGTTACTGGATTCGGCGGTTTCGCGGAGGGGTCTCGAAGCCCTAATGGCGGACGGAGGGGTGAGGTCGGAGGAATCGGTTGATGGCGGGAAGGACGTGCTGAGCTCTTCCGACGAGTCGGCGGCGGCGGCGGATCATTTGGTCGTCATGGTCCATGGGATTCTCGGGAGGTGAATTTTGTAAAGTTCTTTTAATTTTTTGGTTAAAGTGCAATATTTTGGAGGTAACTGGTTGAAAGTTGTAATTTTTGGGGGGGGATTAAGGGCTAATTATAAGGACACAACACATTTTAATCGGAGCTGTCCAAGTATTAGTTTTCCATTATTTACAAGTTTGCCACTGAAAAAATTTACTCAGGGCTATCCAAGTGCTAGGTATAAAAGATAAGTCTTATAATTTTTGTTTTCTTCCTCACTCTCCATTCCTCACAAGAAGAAGAAGAACAACAAGAAAAAAAAAAAAACAAGAACAACAAGAACAAGAACATCAATTTTTACAAACCTAGTTTATTTTGATTTTTTGCTCTCTTCTAATTTATCAGATCTCTTTTTCCAAACCCTACTTTATTTTTCTTATTCTTGTTTGGACATTATGGATGAAACCCTAGTTGTAGAAGAAATTGAGTTATCAAATCTATTAATCTATTAGTCTATTAACTAATTTTTCTTTATTAATAGAAGAATTATGCATGAAATCCTAGTTGTAGAAGAAAACTATGGAAGAAATCATAGTTGTAGAATAATTAGGTTTATATCAGGACTGCCACAATTTCTGACAGTCCTAGAAGTATTGAGGACTGCCAGAAATTGTGACAATCTTGAAATAGACTCGATGTACAACAGGATTGCCACAATTGTGGCAGTCCTAAAAGTAATGAGGACTGTCAGGAATTGTGGCAGTCTTGAAATAGACTCGATGTACAACAGGACTGCCACAATTGTTGGCAGTCCTAGAAGTAATGAGGACTGCCAGGAATTGTGGCAGTCCTGAAAGGGACATGCTCTACAACAGGACTACCACAATTTCTGGCAGTCCTAGACATATTGAGGACTGCCAGAAATTGAGGCAGTCCTGAAAGATACTTGCTGTACAGCAAGTTCCTTTCAGGACTGCCACAATTTCTGGCTGTCCTAAAGTCGACATTTCCGAATGAAAAAAAACATGTTAGGGTTTATTTCAATCTTGATAATAGAGTGAAATATGCATTTTAGGATTTATTTCCATGCATTCTTTGTGAGGAAAGAAGTATTTAACCTTTATTTCCATACATTTTAGGGTTTATTTAATTTTTTGGGTGCCATCGAAATTGGAAAAGAGAAGGAAACTAGGGTTTTGATGGAGATGGTGATGATGAAAATTGTGGAGAAGAAGAAGATAATGATGATGAGAAAAAAATTAGGGTTTTGATGAAGATGTGAGAATGGAAATGGTGGAGAAGAAGAAGATGGATAGAAGAAGAAGAAGAAAGCTAGGGTTTGTGAAGAGAGTGAAATTTAGAAATGAGAGTGATTTTTTGGGTTTGGGGGGCTGTGGGCTTTGGACAGCCCCCTGAGTGGAATATTTTGATAGCCTTAGTAAAAGTTCCTCCCAACCTGGCTAGCCCTAATCCTGGCTAGCCCCGATCAAAAAGATATGTGCCCTTATAATTAACCGGGATTAAGTAAGAATTTGTAGATGTGCAGTGCTCAATTTTGTAATCCGTCATGTTTTTAGGGTCTAAATTGCAATCGTGCGGAGGTTATGGTATTCTGATTGGTTGGGGTATTACAATTTGTTGACTTTTAGGGGATTGTGCAGTTTTTCCTTTTTGGGGAGGTGTAAACTACAAATTTTGTGAAGCAACAGAAAGGGCTCAAATTAGAATTTGGAGATGAACAGTGCTAATTTTGCAATCTTCCATTTTTAAATTGCCGATCCTGGGAGATAATTATTGTTTCCTGATTGGTTGGAGTGCAATTTATAAATTTGTGGGAATATGCAATTTTTTTATTGATTGTGACTGCAAAATTTCTCAACTAGGAGTACAATGTTGGCGGATTCTTAGGATCTTTGTTTTAGAGTGTTAGCACAATTTCCGGGAGTGGTGTTAAATTTGTTTGGTGCAACAATTTTGTATTCGTATTCCTTTAGTTTTGTTCTATTTTAACACAACAGGAACATCAAGTTAGTACGTTTAATGTAAGATTGCAGGCCACTGGGTGCTGTTTGGGGGTGTGCATTACAAAATTTGTGATTCAACTGGTATTCATTGGTTGGTTGAGGATTGCCATTTATCTTTGTTAGTCACAACTGAATTAACAATAGCGATTTTGAACAGATAGATTAAGTTAAAGGCTTGGATCCATACTTCTAGCAATTAAATATGTCTAGTATGACCTAGTTGGGGCTATTAATTTAATGTGGCATTCTTGGGAGAATATATATATATATATATATATATATATATATATATATATATATATATATATATATATATATAAATTTGGGTGTGGATTACATATTCCGAAAGTTAATTTGTGGTTCAATTAGTGGAAGTTGCAATTTTGTGCAATTTAGAAAATTTTGATGTGTTTTCCCCAGGAGGTCTAAGGGAATTTTGAGATGCCAATTTTTGTTGTTTAGTAAGAATGTACCTTTAAACACATAGATACACTGCATGGTTTATCATTCTTTTGTGCTGCTGAAGTTTCCCTTCATTAGATCTACTTATATTTACTCAGAAGAATTTTCTTAGAAAATTTCCCATTTTCACATTACTAATAATGTGGTCGTAGGGAAATATTGGAGCCTGTGTCATCGTCTTTGTAGTGGCGTTATAAAGACCATATGAGCTGAAATTTTAGCACTCCGTTTCTCGATCATCCAACTATCCTAGATTATGACGTTGTAGGAGCTACAAGAGAACCTTTAATTTGACAGAAAATGTCTAGGGCTCTGCTTCAATTATCCTTGTTATAATTATTTTCTAGGTCTAATGTTTGGGAATCTTATAAAATGAACTTATACATCAGATAAGGAAGATATACCTGCTGGGAATTTTGAAAGGTAATATCGGTGGTTTATGTTGAATTCTGCCACAACTGAAAATAGTTAAGATTGGATAAATTTAGCTTGTGAAGTAGAAAATTTAGATGGCGAGAACTCCTGACCAACCGTACTCTCTTGTAGTGCTTGACATAATTCTGTAGTTGTCATTTTCTTCTTACCCAAGTTAAAGTTAGGATTGTTGTTGTACTTTCTTCTAACCTAAGTTAATGTCACTGAAGAGATGACCCTTAATAGCTGAAGGAAAGAAAATGAGTCATATAGCCAACCCCAAATAACTGAGACAAATCTTTGTTGTTGTCATAATCTAATTCTGACCTAAGTTAAGTCTACGAAGGAGATGGCCCTTAGTAAAGCTGAATGGAAGGATTCTGTAGCCAACCCCAAAATATCTGGGACAAAGCTTTGTTGTTGTGTTGATGGTGTTATTTTTTCTATAGCCTAAAGAGGTTATTTCACTTTTCTCCATTACAATTTTATTGTATTGTTTCAAGTTCTAAATTGATTTTTTTTTGGTTCTTTTCTTTAGTCACTGCAATACCTTTTGTGGTGCTCTAAGTTGCTTAAGATGCCTTCTTATATTTGCAGTACTGATGACTGGCAATACGGAGCTAGCCAATTTGTTAAATCGCTTTCAGATAAAGTGATAGTTCATTGTAAGTTGTACCTCATCACTATATAACTTTATATCAACATGTTGTACCTGTGTTATCTTTATAATTCTTCTTTAACTAGCACTTGATATGTTGTGAGTCTACATGCAAGGAAGGTTACTCATTTTCTTATTGTAGACTTTTAACTTGTAGTTTCCATGATGCAGGATAACACAATAACTCTTCAGACCTGAACAATGTTGGTTACGTTCTCGTTCTCGTTCTCATTCTCATTCTCTCTCTCTCTCTCTCTCTATATATATATATATATATATATATATATATATATATATATTTTTTTTTTTTTTGGAAAAAGGGTAAATTTTATTCCATTAACATCGCAATAAGGTTACAACATAAGGGTACAGTCCCAACTCAAGGGGACATAACTAGTACATCCGACTCAATGTTATGAAGGATACCCACTGGTGGGGTGGACAGTCCCTCATAAATGCGCCGGTTCCTCTCCCTCCAGACATGCCAAACAGATGCAGCAAGCCTCAATCTAGCACGTCTGGCCCAGCTCTGCTCCTGGCCCCTGCAATCACCAATCCACTTAAGGATTTCTCTGAAGTCACGCTCCCTTCCAACCCCTCCCAAGTGTCTCCGGCTCTGCTCTGCCCAGATGCTCCACGCCACATGGCACTGAAAGAACAGATGCCCAATGGATTCATTCTCTGTCTCACACAAAACACACTTAGGGTCAGGGACATGGACCCCGAACCGAAGCAGTCGGTCCCTAGTGAGCACTCGGCCCAACACCAGTTTATAAGCAGACAGTTGCATCTTCCTGGCAAGCCCCTTCCCCCAGACAAAGTCGTACTCCTCGATATCATCGAAGTGGGGGCGAACAAGATCGTAGCAGCAGCGAAATCTGAACTCCCCCGCACCCTCCGAGTGGCCGGGAGGGGCCCAAACCCAGACATCAGACAGTGCCGTAGGAGTGATCTGCACCTGCCTGATCTCCTCTCCTAACTGAGCAGTGAACCGATACTCCTCTGGCCTTCAGACCCCACCACTGATGATGTGCCTACAAGTCAGACCTCTGTACGCCACACCGTCCGTCTGGGGACCCAGAATCTCCAGAAGAGACTGACCTGAAATCCACGGATCAAGCCAAAGGTCCGTCTCCCCTCCCTCCCTCATCTTCCTCCGAATAGCCGTCCGAAGTACAGTACGGTTCCGCAGGATATGTTTGAAAGACACAGAGAAGTTGTTGTCAATTTCACATACCCAGAAGTTCCTACCCCGTAGATACCGACTAGCCATCCAAGCCGACCAGAGAGAACCGCCCTGAAGGAACCTCCATGCCAGCTTGATCCCCGCCGCCTCCCTGACAGATACTAGAGAACGCAGACCCACACCTCCCTCCTTCCTTGGACGACAGAGCTGCTCCCAAGAGATGGCATGAATCCCCCCATGCCATATGAACTTGGCATATATGCCCTCAATCTTTCTGATAGTGGCCAAAGGAACCACAATAGATTGGAGCCAGAACAAGGCAATAGCAGATATAACCGATCGTACTAGCTCAATACGCCCTCCAAAAGATAGGCCAGCCGCCTGCCAGCCCTCTACCCTCCTCTGCGCAAAGTTCACCAGACTCTGACATTCTCGGTCCTTCGCGTAGTTGACAGAAAGGGGCACCCCCAGATATTTCACCGGGAGGTCACCCTTTTCCACCCCAAGCTCCAGGGCCCGTTCCTCCTTCAAAGTGCAAGAATTGTTGAAGTAAACTTTGCTCTTGTCCCTATTCAGCCGAAGACCTGATAGCTGTCCGAACTCCTCCATCACTACCGTAAGCTCCCTCATCCCTCGCATGGAAGGCCTCATCAATACCAATAGATCATTCGCATATATGAGATGTGAGACCACCGGAGAGACCCTGCTGTAAATCGGTACAATCCTCTCCCGATGCACCGCGATGTCCATCAAACAGGTAAAATACTCCATCACGAGGGTGAATAGGTAGGGGGAAAGCGGGTCCCCCTGCCGAAGCTCCCTGCTGCTGCCGAAGAACCCGTATGGAATACCCTGAATGAGAACCGAGAAAGTGGGGGAGGTGATGCACTCTCTGACTCTGTCCACCCATGTCTCGGAGAATTCCATCGCATCCATCAAATGACAGAGGAAGTCCCTGTTGACGGTGTCGTAGGCTTTCCTCAGGTCGAGCTTCACACAGGCCTTCATCCCTCCAGGCTTGTGGAACTCCCGAATCATCTCATGAGCTAGCAGGCTATGCTCCGCAGTAGACCGTCCCTTGATGAATGTCGCCTGATTCCAAGAAACCAGGCCCTGCATAGCATCCTCCATCCTCCTGCACATAAGATGAGTAATTATTTTATACAAATAATTACAGCAAGCAATCGGTCGGAAGTCAGCAAGAGAAGTCGCCCCCTCCTTCTTGGGCACTAGCGTCAGGAAGGTGTGGTTCAGCTCCTTCAGGAGCTTGCCCGTCTCAAAGAACTCCTGAACAGCCTCTAGAACCTGGTCCTTGAGGGTACCCCAATGACGCTTGTAGAAGCCGCTGGAGAAACCGTCCGGCCCAGGGGACTTGGAAGCATCAGCCTGCATCACAATCGCCTCCACCTCCTCCATCCGGATAGGAGCCATAAGAAGACTGTTGCCATACTCCGTAATCAACGTCTTCGTAGTCAGCTGCGGGAATACCGTGGGATAGTCCGTCTGATGATAGAGCTCAGAGTAGAACCGGACAGCCTCCTCCTGGATAGCAACCTGGTCGGTCACAAGACGCCCGTCCCTGCCAAGAAGTCTCTGGATACAATTCCGGTGCTGGCGAGCCCGAATGACATCATAGAAGAATTTGGTGCAACGATCCCCATCCTTGAGCCAGGAGCATTTGGCCCGTTGGGCCGCACTAATCTCCTGCTGAAGCCGCAAGGTGTTGACCTTTGCAGCCAACTTCTTCTCTCTAGCCGCCATCTCTCCACTCATCATGTCTCCCTGAAGGTCTGACTGCAGGTCTCTCAACTCCGCCTCCTTCTCCTGTATGGAGGTCCGGGGAAGAGCCCTCACCCAGTCTCTGATGGCGCGTTTGGTCTTCTTCAGCCTGTGAACCATACAAAACTGAGCAGTGCCAACCACCTCCTGACAAAGACCCCCCGCCACAGTCTCCTCGTAGCCAGACGATAGGAACCAACTGTTGTCTTAACGGAACGGACGGGCTCTCCATCTGGGTCTCTCCACGAAACGCACCAGGATCGGCGAGTGGTCACTGGTCCCCGCAGGAAGCCCCTCAGCCACAGCAGAGGGGAATAGGCGGAACCAATTACTGTTCCCCAAAGCACAATCAAGCTGGCATGCCACCCTGCTAACCGTCGCCTTGTTGTGCCATGTCCATATATGCCCGACCCTTTCCAGATCCCTGAGCCCGGACTGGAGAAGACAAGACTGAAAATCTGATAGGATCTGGTCCGGGACCGGCCGCCCCTCCAGCTTCTCCCCCCTGTATAGCGTAGCATTGAAGTCTCCCATAATAAGCAGGGGGAGATGACGATGCACCGCTAATGAACTCAGCCTGATGATGCCCTGCCACAAGGTCTCCCGTAGCCTCCGGTCATTGTGCCCGTAGACAGCACCAAGTAAGAATCGGAACCCACCCTTGTTGGTGAAGGAGATAGCCACCAGCTGGTCCGTCATGAATACCTCCTCCCCCTCCCAACTAGCTCTATTCCATCTAACCCAGATTCTCGCCATATCACAGAGGCCAAGGTTGTAGAGCTGGACCCAGTCCGTAGGAGTTCTACGAGACAGAGTTTTCGCCCCCCTGATCTTAGTCTCTAGTAAGATCGAGATTTCACACTTCTCCTTCCTCAGCACCTCACTAATCTCCCTCCATCTCCCCAGAGAACACCCCTCTTCGGACATTCCAGACAAGGGCCGACATCTAAACCGCGGGTGGGGTCCCCTGAACATCCTCTGAAGGAGCACCCGGGGAGAGTGCAACCTTCATATCTCTGGAATCTTTATCTCTATCCCCCTGAAGAAGAGGCAGAGTAAGGGCCGCAACCCCTGGCGGGTCCCCCTGTTGGGGAGGCTGAGCTAGGATCGCTACCCATTTAGGGTTGACCTTCCACACTCTTTCTGTCCCACCCTGTCCGCTGTTCTCACTATGCGACTCCGTAGCCTGGCGCTTCCGACTGTAAACCTGAAGTGCTAGAGTGTTCTCCCCAGTGGTCCGTGTGTGTTGGGGGGGGGCATTATTCCTTTCATTTAATTAAAACGGTGGGAGTGGAGCTGCAGAAGACCCTCTTGGGCGCAGTGGTGCACGGCCTCCTGGCTGGGTGATGCAGGCTCTTTAGGGGCCGAACGCTCCCACCGGGAATCGATCTCCTGACCATTCGGGCCGCATGCATCTCTCTTAACCACTAGGCTAGAGGTCATTTGCTATATATATATATATATATATATATATATATATATATTTGGAATAAGGGTGAATTTATTCCTCGTATATAGCGGAAAAGGTATTAAAGTACAACATCACAACTCTCCATGCCCCAAATAATAATATTATGGGGCCATTACAGATACATCGAATTCTATATTATGTAGAATTCTAATAGGGGGGTAGTCAAGTCCTCAAAGATACGTCTGTTCCGCTCCTTCCAGATGTGCCAAACAGACGCAGCAAGACGAACTCTGGCTCTTCTAGCCCACCCCGGATCCCGGCCTCTGTGATCTCGGATTATATATATATATATATATATATATATATATATATATATATATATATATATATATATTTTTTTTTTTTTTTTCGATGGTGACAGCGGCTACAGTAAACCCTAGCTCTGCTAGGGCATCGACCAACGGCGACGTAGAGGCTGCCAACCGCCCCCCGGACCGGGGGAAAGGCAAGGGGGTGGCGGGGGCGGTCGGTGGCGACCGGCCAGCGGCGGTCGACGGCGGCGGGCCGCCGGCGAACGGCGCGGCAACTGCTGCTCGCGTCCGCGGGTGCGCGGGAGGGCAGCAGACGACCCGGGGAGGTCCGGCGACCCCCCCCGGGGGGTAGGCGGCGGCCGGCGACCCCCCCCAGGCGGGGGGGGGGGTGGCCGGGGCGGGCTGCGGGCGGGAAATCCCCTCCCGGGCAAGGTTTCGGCTGGGGTTTTGACGACGGAGACATCCGGGGGGTCCCCGATGGTGTTCGCCGCCCAAAGAACATCGTCGGGATTAGAGGATGAGGAGGGGGCTTGGACTACGGTCCAGAATCGGAGGATTCGGCGCGGAGGAGGGCAAAGATCACAGATCCCTGAGGCTAGGAGGGGCACAACTTATACGCAGGGATCGGACAGGAGGGCGGGGATAGCCAGGAGAGCGGGTCCATTGGGGGGACAGGCACACTCGGGGGATCGGGAGGGACAGGCCAGGATTGCATGGCGGCCTCGTGCGAAAGGGGCGACGGGGACGGCTGCCCCAGTTATCGGAGGGAGAGTTACTGCTGCGAGCACGAGTGCCAGGCCACCTCCGACGACTCCACCTCGGAATTCGGGCCCGCGGCCTGTATCCTGGGCGGATGCGTGCAAGGTGGGGGTCGCCAAGACGCCGGCATCGATGGAGTTCGTTGCACCTATGGCGATTGGGGGTAAGCTCTGCGCCGACTTCCCGGCCGATGAAGTGGCGAAGGTGACGGCATTCTGGGAGAACACGTTGGTGCTATACGTGTTAGGGAGCAAGCCCTTCTACGGGCAGATCAGAGGATATGCGGACAGAGTCTGGAGGCCGAAGGGGAGCATGGAGTTCTTCTCCAAGGAAAATGGCTTCTACTTCGTGAAATTTGGGTTGGCGGAGGATGTGACTCGGATACTCCAGGGAGGGCCATGGACGTTTGACGGCCGCCTCATCATTCTGAAGCAATGGACCCCCGACTTGAGGTGTGAGAAGGAGGTGCTTAATGCCGTGCCTGTGTGGGTTCGCTTCCCGGAGTTCCCGGTCCGCTTCTGGAGTGTCCCACTTCTTATGCGACTTGCCAGCCTCATTGGCAAGCCGATTAAGGCGGATGATGCCACCACTTTCCGATCCAGACTGATGTATGCACGGGTATTTGTGGAGATTGATGCCCGATTGGACCTGCCTGAGCAGTTGAAGTACAGGACACCTTCTGGCCAGTTTGCTATGCAGAGGGTGGAGTATGAGTGGGTCCCCCCCAGATGTCCGACATGTGCCTGCTTCGGGCATCTCCCGAGTGCGTGTAGACGTGGGGGAGCTTCTGAGGTGGTGCCGGAGGAGGCTGTGCAGGTGGCCGGTGTTGCAGTTGACTCCCCCGTTGTGGACCAGGTGGGCGTGATGGAGGATGATATGGAGGCAGACTCTTCCCCCATCTCGGGTGAAGGTGAGGGGCCCCCGACGGAGGATCTTGCTGGGGCGTTGGTTGAGTATGTGGGGACGAGGACCATGACCACCAGGAGTATGGGGCAGGAGGACAGACGACAGGGAGATAAAGACGCGCTTGCTCTCCAGGTGTACAGTCGGAAGCGCCAGGCTACGGAGGCACATGGTGAGGACAGCGGACAGGGTGGGACAGAGAGAGTGTGGCAGGTCAACCCTAAATGGGTGGCAGTACTAGCACAGCCTCCCCCACAGGGGGACCCACACGGGGCCACGGCCCCCCTCCTTCTACAGGGGGATAGAGACGAGGGTACCAGAGATATGGAGGTTGCACTCTCCCCGGGTGCTCCTTCTGGGGATGTTCAGGGGACCCCACCTGTGGTTTAGATGTCGGCCCTTGCCTGGAATGTCCGGGGGGGTGTTCTCTGGGGAGATGGAGGGAGATTAGTGAGGTGCTGAGAAAGGAACAGTGTGAAATCTCGATATTACTTGAGACTAAGATCAGGGGGGCGAAAACTCTGTCCCGTAGAACCCCTACGGACTGGGTCCAGCTTCACAACCTTGGTCTCTGTGATATGGCGAGGATCTGGGTCAGATGGAAGGGAACTAGTTGGGAGGGTGAGGAGGTCTTCATGTCTGACCAGCTGGTGGCTATCTCCTTCACCAACAAGGGGGGGTTCCACTTCCTACTGGGTGCCGTCTATGGGCACAATGACAGGAGGCGTCGTGAGATCTTGTGGCAGGACATCATCAGGCTGAGTTCATTTGCGAGGCATCGGCACCTCCCCCTTCTTATTATGGGAGACTTCAATGCTACGCTATACCGGGGAGAGAAGCTGGGGGGGAGGCCGGTACCGGACCAGATTCTCTCAGATTTTCAGTCTTGCCTTCTCCAGTCTGGGCTCAGGGACCTGGAGAGGATAGGACACATATGGACTTGGCACAACAAGGCAGAGGTGAGCAGGGTGGCATGCCAGCTGGATCGGGCTTTGGGGAACAGTGATTGGTTTCGCCTTTTCCCCTCTTCTGTGGCTGAGGGGCTCCCTGCGGGGACCAGCGACCACTCGCCGATCCTGGTGCGCTTCGCGGAGAGTCCCAGAAGGAGAGCCCGTCCATTCCGGTATGACAACAGTTGGTTCCTTTCGGCGGGCTATGAGGAGACTGTGGTGGGAGGACTTGGCCAGGAGACGGTCGGCACTGCCCAGTTTTGTATGGTCCACAGGCTGAAAAACGCCAAACGCGCCATCCGAGACTGGGTGAGGGCACTTCCCCGGACCTCCCTACAGGAGAAGGAGGAGGAGTTGAGAGACCTGCAGGCAGAGCTTCAGGGCGACATGATGAGTGGGGAGCTGGCGGCTAGAGAGAAGAGTCTGGCTGCAGAGGTCAACACCTTGAGGCTTCAGCAGGAGATTAGTGCGGCCCAACGGGCCAAATGCTCCTGGCTCAAGGATGGGGACCGTTGCACCAAATTCTTCTACGATGTCATCCGGGCGCGGCAGCACCGGAACCGTATCCAGAGACTGATTGGCAGAGACGGGCGCCTTGTGACTGACCAGGTTGCTATCCAGGAGGAGGCTATCCAGTTCTACTCTGAGCTCTATCATCAGACGGATTATCCATCGGTTTTCCCGCAGCTGATTACGAAGACGTTGATTACGGAGTACGGCAATAGTCTTCTTATGGCCCCTATCCGGATGGCGGAGGTGGAGACGATTGTGATGCAGGCTGATGCTTCCAAGGCTCCTGGGCCGGATGGGTTCTCCAGTGGTTTCTACAAACGCCATTGGAATTCCCTTAAGGCCTCGGTCCTTGCGGCTGTTCAGGAGTTCTTCGATACGGGCAAGCTCCTGAAGGAGCTGAACCACACCTTCCTGACGCTTGTGCCCAAGAAGGAGGGGGCGACATCTCTTGCTGACTTTAGACCGATTGCTTGCTGTAATTATTTGTATAAAATAATTACTCATCTTATGTGCAGGAGGATGGAGGATGCTATGCAGGGTCTGGTGTCTCGGAATCAGGCGGCCTTCATTAAGGGGCGGTCTATTGCGGAGCATAGCCTGCTGGCTCATGAGCTGATTCGGGAGTTCCACAAGCCAGGCGGAATGAAGGCGTGTGTGAAGCTCGACCTGAGGAAAGCCTACGACACCGTCAACAGGGACTTCCTCTGTCATTTGATGGGTGCAATGGGCTTCTCCGAGGCTTGGGTGGATAGAGTCAGAGAGTGCATCACCTCTCCTACTTTCTCGGTCCTCATCCAGGGTATCCCTTACGGGTTCTTCGGCAGCAGCAGGGGGCTTCGGCAGGGGGACCCGCTTTCCCCCTACCTATTGACCCTTGTGATGGAGTATTTCACTTGTCTGATGGACATCGCGGTACATCGGGAGAGGATTGTACCGATATACAGCAGGGTCTCTCCGGTGGTCTCTCATCTCATTTATGCAGATGACCTTTTGGTCCTGTTGAGGCCTTCCATGCGAGGGATGAGGGAGCTTGCGGCAGTGATGGAGGAGTTCGGACAGCTATCGGGCCTCCGGCTGAACAGGGACAAGAGCAAAGTCTACTTCAGCAACTCTTGCACTTTGAAGGAGGAGCGGGCCATGGAGCTTGGGGTGGAAAAGGGGGACCTCCCGGTGAAATATCTGGGGGTGCCCCTTTCCGTCAACTACGCGAAGGATCGTGACTGTCAGAGTCTGGTGGATTTTGCACAGAGGAGGGTTGAGGGCTGGCAGGCGGCTGGCCTATCATTTGGAGGGCGTATTGAGCTGGTCCGCTCAGTCATTTCTGCTATTGCTCTGTTCTGGCTCCAATCGATTATGGTTCCTCTGGCTACTATCAGAAAGATTGAGGGCATTTGTGCCAAGTTCATTTGGCATGGGGGGATACATGCAATCTCCTGGGAGCAGCTCTGTCGGCCTAGGAAAGAGGGAGGTGTGGGTCTGCGATCACTTGTTTCTGTCAGGGAGGCGGCGGGGATCAAGCTGGCATGGAGGTTCCTTCAGGGTGATTCTTTATGGTCGGCCTGGATGACTAGTCGGTATCTCCGGGGCAGAAACTTCTGGGTATGTGAAATTGACAACAACTTCTCTGTGTCTTTCAAGCATATCCTGAGGACCCGTCCTGTTCTTCGGACGGCTTTGCGGAGGAGGATGAGGGAGGGAGGGGAGACGGATCTTTGGCTCGATCCGTGGATCTCAGGTCAGTCTCTCCTGGAGATTCTGGGCCCCCAGAGGGACGGCGTGGCATACAGAGGACTGACGTGTCGGCACATCATCCGTGGTGGGATATGGAGGCCTGAGGAGTACCGGTTCACTGCTACGTTAGTTGAGGAGATCAGACAGGTGCAGATCACTCCTACGGCATTGTCTGATGTATGGATGTGGGCCCCTCCCGGCCGCTCGGAGGGTGCTGGTGAGTTCCGATTTAGCAGCTGCTACGACCTTGTCCGCCCCCACTTCGATGATATTGAGGAGTACGACTTTGTCTGGGGGAAGGGGCTTGCCAGGAAGATGCAACTGTCTGCATACAAACTGGTGCTGGGCAGGTTGCTCACTCGGGACAGATTGCTTCGGTTCGGGGTTTCTGTCCCTGAACCTAAGTGTGTTTTGTGTGAGACAGAGCCTGAATCGATTGGGCACCTGTTCTTCCAGTGCCATATGGCGTGGAG
Source organism: Iris pallida (assembly GCA_029216955.1). Classification (NCBI taxonomy): domain Eukaryota; kingdom Viridiplantae; phylum Streptophyta; class Magnoliopsida; order Asparagales; family Iridaceae; genus Iris; species Iris pallida. The sequence goes on from JANAVB010033820.1 coordinate 18,721,641, forward strand.
CATATGGGCAGAGCAGTGCCGGAGACACTTGGGAGGGGTTGGCAGGGAGCGGGACTTCAGAGAAATCCTTAAGTGGATTGGTGATTGCAGGGACAAGGAGCAGAGCTGGGCTAGGCGTGCTCGATTGAGACTTGCTGCGTCAGTTTGGCATGTCTGGCAGGAGAGGAACCGGCGCATTTATGAGGGACTTTCCACCCCAGTGGTGGGCATCCTCCATAACATTGAGTCGGATGTACTAGTAATGTCCCCCTGAGTTGGGATTGTATCTTTATGTTGTAACCTTATTGAGATGATGGAATAAAATTTACCCTTTTTCCAAAAAAAAAAAATATATATATATATATATAGGTCCAGTGGCCTGCCCGGAAACCGTGGCTACAACCGTGGCTACGCCACCCAGCCATTCCGGACGGGGGGAGGGCTCGAACCCGGCCAACACCAGCAGGGACCCCCACCCTACCATTAGGCTAGAGCCCCTTGGACACACACACACACACATATAGGCATCTTGGATGCATGTTCGAGTTATGAAAACAATCTAGTCATATATACGGGGTTAAGGTTGTGTACATCTTGACCCTATATGCATTGCTGGCCTCATAGAGGCGTTGTTAGAGAGTGGGGGAGATGGAGAGTGGCCATGTGAGGAAGGTGTGTGTACGTATGATTTTGTGGGTGGGTGGGTGGGTGGGTGGTTGGGTGTGGGTTTGGGATGAGGGGCGTTGTTAGTCCAATGGAACTCATTTTCATTTTTTTTTACTTATTTTACTCCCCCCGTCTCTTTCATTTTTAACTCGTTTGTTTTTCTTTCTTATTTCCTTCCATCAAGGATGGGCGGGTACTCGGGTACGCTATAGTAATAATTGTATTACAATAGAACTCCTTCTATGCTTAGACAAAGAGGCCTTCCACGCTTTCTTCACTGGGAGACCAACCCATAAACATAGAGGGATACTCAACTCAACTGACCCTATTTCATTCAAATCCCGCCTAACAAGTAGTCAAAGTTAGGGGAGGGAAAGGGGGAAAAAGTGAAAATAGATAAATCATACATAAATCTAAGGCTATGCGGACCTTGGACATATCTGAAACATAATAAAGATAGACTCCACTGCTTATGGATGAACTCCAACTCACTCAAGGATGGGGCGGTAATGGTTCCTCGACAAGTTCATTCTGATCTTGGATGCATTGGAATCCTCGAGCACCACAATGAACTACCGTGTGTGTTTCTACCATTATTTGAATGGTCATGTTGTTGGCAGGGTGGCAAAAGGTGAAAAATATATGTTAAGGAGGTTTCTATCTTCTATTTATGAGAGCGAAAAAGTCGCTGGTTTCTGGAAATTCACCCTATTCTATAAGAGATGGATAATGTCCAAATGCCAAAAAAGGTTTTAACTTGTAGATTGTTTAGGGGTGACTTTCAGAGTACTGGAGTACAGCCCGGTGAGAGTAGGTTTGATGGTAGAAAACTAAGAAATAAGAAACAGATAGGGAAAAGAAAAAAGTTAGTCAAAGGGGTTCTGTCTTATTGATAATGGTAGAGCTTATGTAAATTCAGTCTTCTCCTGTATTAGTGGAAGGTACCCTAGGTTTATTATGATATTATGTATGATGGATATATTTTCTAGGAAGTGATGCATCTTATTCTATTCCATTTAATATTCTCTGGGATCACTGTCAGGCCAATAATCAACTCCTTTCTTGTGGCAAGGAGTGTGAGTTATTGTGATAACTGTGATAGTTGTAAAAATTCGGTGTATTTCAGTAATATTTTATGACCCTAAAAATGGGGTCTCATTTAAAACCTGAGATACATATTCGATGCATGTGTGTGAAGCTTAGGTACCAGTACGAGTACTTGGTAACTTGATACTACTTGTTGTTTGTGTGTGTGTGTGTGTAAGAGGGGTGATCTGGTGAAGCCAAACTTTACATGAGAAACTGAAGCACAATTCTGGATGTTCAATTATACGAAAGTTCAAGATTATATTAAGTGAACATTGGATGATCAGGTCATGGAACTGTCCCATCTCCATCCTCTCGTTCAACTTTGCCGGTCATGGACGGCCTCCGCATACATCAAATTTATGAAGGGCATCATTGTCATCCCCCTGTAGATCATTGATCACTAGTGTCTTTCTCATCTCTGAACCTCAGGTCCTCACCTAGACTACATATTTTCTTTCTCATCTTACTGAACTACTGCATCAACCTAGTGGCTCGCCGCCAAGGTGAACCTGTTGACATCTTCGGCCAACTGGTCTATGGCTACAGCTGTATAACACGATTCATACCAACCTTCTTTCAAAAGTCCTCTCAACTTCACTGTATGTCAATACTTTTGTGCTACCTTGCCGGCAACCAATAGTTATTGGTGAATATCGAGGATTATTGGTAGGCATCTTCATTATGCTTCTCCAAATCCCTGACCATTTGTACTCTTTTCACATGGACCTCCTATCCGCATCATCGCCATTGCCCTCAACCAACATAGTGACCTGCTGCGCGTCAATGACAACAGGCGCGTCTTTCCATATGAGTATCCATACAACAACCATGTCCTCTTTAACAACTACATGAACCCATAGGCATAGATGACCTATTGACATTGGGGACATTAAAATGGAAACATCACGGCGTCTTCATCAAGGGATGACAGCATCGTCCTATGCTAACCCGAATGCACGATCCTTCTTAGTTAGACGGAAGGTACCTATGCCTTATATTGGCTTGTTCGACACCAGATGACTTCCTCTTGGATGTGGACATGGCTCTGTTGCTCGATGAAGAAGTTCTCTTTGCCGATTTAGCCAGGTCCCTAATGCCAAGCAAATTGGCATCAATTAAATGAGATTGGATTTATTGAAAGCTGTTTCGATGGGGTTAACAATATATAATCTTGACGGTTCATTTAATCCAACATCCAGAATTGTGCTTCACACTTTCATATAAAGTTTGACTTCGCACCAGATCATCCCTCTCGCTCTCTCTATACACACACACACACACACACACACACACACACACACACACACACACCCCAACCATACCACAAAGACTAGTGCTGCATCATTGTAAATAAATTTTAATTTGGAAACGATGTAGTTTTAAGTTAAAACAATGGAAGTTTGATTTCTAAAACAAAAGTACGAAATCTATATTTTAAAAGATAATGTCATATCCAATTATTTCAACTTATAAGTTCACGAAGTACCCATGAAATACCTAAATTTAAATTGAAGATACAAGTAAATAAATTTTTGGGTATGTACGTGGTAAGTAATCAAGAGTACCAGTACCTGGTACCAATACAGTGTCACGCTTTCCTAGATGGAGTACCCAAGGAGCATGTAAATTATAAAGTTTATCAGAGTTTGTGCATTCATATGAATCATCTTTGATGTCTTTTTCTCAGGAATTTGTTATTTAAATTTGTCAACTGTTATTTACTAGCTAAAGATAACCTTAAAGTAAATATATTATTTCAACTTATATCTTGATCGACTTATCTGACGCTCTTCAGGTAGTGACCGCAACATGCATAAGCTGACACTAGATGGGGTGGATGTTATGGGTGAGCGGTTAGCAGAAGAGGTCAGTACATCTTAAGAATACATTCACTTGCCAAAATCAATATCCATGAAGATGTTGCCGATATGCTTCGACATCTTGTTTTCTTGTCTTATGCGAAATAAGAGGTTGTGTGTTGCCTAAGGCTAAGCTATCATTTTCCAGTCTTTGAAATTATTACATATTTATCAGGTGGTTGAAGTTATCAATAGAAGGCCAGGGTTTAAGAAAATATCATTCATTGCTCACTCAGTTGGAGGACTGGTTGCAAGATATGCTATTGGGAGGCTGTGCAGACCTCCTAGAAAAGAATGCACAGAGGACCCTTCAGCTGGCACCTGTGATGACAATTCTAAATGGACTATATTTGGTCTAGAAGCAATGAATTTTATTACTGTTGCTACACCTCATCTTGGTTCTAGGGGTAACAAACAGGTATCTTTTTCTTCCATCAACTCATGTAATTGTTATGAGTTCTCTATGTCCACAAGGTTGCTAACAGAAGATATAATAGTAATGAGAACTTAAATTGAATTCACACTTCTTCACCCTTGTGGTTTTGGTGTTTACAAAAAGTTACAGCATGCACACACACACGCACAGCATTGTACCAAAATCTTTACATTGAATGCCCCTATTGACTCATTAATTATTTGTTGAAGTTAGGGACATACTTCAGTTTTTTGCTAACAGAAGATAATAATAATGAGAACTAAATTTGAATTCACACGTCTGTTCACAAAAGGTTACAGAGCGCACACACACACACAAGCGCGCGCTCGCTCACACACACGCACACACACATATATTGGATGTCCCTATTGACTCATTTATCATTTTATTGAAGCTGACGACATTTTGGTGAGTATCTAAATCATTTTTTTTAATTTAAAAGACGTTGGGAAATCTTCGGCTCCTAATAGACTGATTCGTTATGAATTGTGCTAGATGACCTAATGCACAAGTTATGATGTTGGTTTTAGCAGAGTGGCTCCATTGTGTGGAATATCATGAATCTATGGAGAAGACCCAGGGAATCATGTATGCAAGTTGTGAGATGATCGCAATGTGATAGTAGAAACCTTGCGAGAAATAAGTGCTGATGGATTTTGCAACGAGTCAACGACATTATAGGACTTGAAAGGACCTGGAAATATTAGAATGGTTATACCTTATATATATATGCAGAGTAGAGATTAGAGAATTATGAAAAGCTTGCATGATAGAGATTATACATTGCCGATGAATCAAAATTAAAGAACAATTCTTACTCCAGCCAATTTAGGTGGGATGAGAGTTTCAATTTAGTTACATCAGAAGAGCAGGTGACTGGGGAATACAGATTGGAGCTGAATTTTCTCAAAATTTATGGATTTGTGAAAGGGTACAGATGTCTAAACAAATGGAGAAGGGGAGTGTACGAGCTGCAGTTTTCTCCCTGAAGGAGATTCAAAAAAAAAATGATGCATCTGATAGGAAAATGAAGAGTTAGGATATGGCCCTGACGTGTAATTTTTCCATGGTGTACTAATCCATTGGTAGAATCATAATGGTACATATTATAGATAATTAGGGGAAAATGTCAGCCATTTACATTGTTTATAGACAATACCCTCCAAACCAGGGTCCAGACTGTAATTCCAATTTCATTGTACATACTCGGTATTAGTAGTTTTCATCTTCATGTTAATGCAATGTCCGTTCTTCTAAAAGTTGATGCAATTATTCTTATATGAAAAACCTTCTGAAATCATTTTTTCATGATTCATATTTTTTTGTCCAGGCTTTTTACTGATCAATTATTACAAGCCACTTATTGAGGACGAAGAAGACCATGTTTTTTTTACTTCTGTTCTACTCGCATTTATTACAACCATTCCATTTCAAATTTCTCTTTTACTCGAGTATTGTACTGTATTGAGCCTATTGACCATCAATGTATACCATGTACTTGCAATTGCAAGTCTTGATAAGAGCATCTCAAATCCTTTATAGAATTGGTTATCCAATTACTATGATATTAAATTATTAATAATCATGTCCTAATTCTTAGTATAACATAATAACTAATGGTGAGGGGGACGTTGACCTGCACCAGAATTCCTGTATCTGACGTCTGAATTTGGAACCCAGTGAACAACTCAGTGTTATTATCCATATACAGGTGCCATTTCTTTTTGGTGTGACTGCCATTGAAAAAGTTGCTTCCCTTGTCATTCACTGGATATTTAGGAGGACCGGCAGGCACCTTTTTCTAACTGATAATGACGAAGGAGACGTACCACTTTTGCAGCGCATGGTGGAGGATCATGGTGACCTTTACTTCATGTAAGTTCTATTTTTGACTTGTGCGTCTAACTATGGCCTATTTTGGTAATTATCCTTATTTCATAGTAATAAACGGCTATTTATGCTACAATATAAATTGGCTTAGGTCTGCTTTGCGAGCATTCAAACGCCGGGTGACATATGCAAATGTTGATTATGATCGTATCCTTTCGTTTAATTATTGTTGTTTCCATGTTAGTTATGTATGTAACTTTGTCACTTATGTTTTCCATGACGGAATGAATTAAGGCATTGTGGGATGGAGAACTTCATCTATCCGTCGCAACTCTGAACTGCCAAAGGTAATGTTTTATTACGTTATGACCATTGCTTCTTGCTGATAGCAAAATTATGGCCTATAGCAAAAATTATGGCCTTATGATTATTGTAAGTAACAATTTCTGTCAAATTCACTATTTGATATTCAAATACTGTACATTTTAATAGTGGGAGGATTCTATAAATGAAAAGTATCCACATATTGTATATGAAGAACGTTCAAAAGGAGTTGATGCAGAAAAATGTGCTGAAGTCGCAGTCGTAAATGACGATTCTGGAGACTCTGATATATTAGAAGGTAATACTTTTATTAGTTTTCTAAATTTTGACTCTCTTTCATATTGTGGATATAATGTGCCACATTTCTCTTCACATTAGTAATATTGTTTTGTTCACTTTGTTATAGCACGGCACTTACCCTTAAATAATAAGTGATGAAGAAAAAAGATGGCTTGTTAGCATCTGACTTTCAACTGGTCAGATATGGGTTGTTTTCTTCATTAATCTTTCCAAAAAGCTCCATGAAATTATTAGGCATCTTAATGTGCCTAAGAAGTTCAGGACTTCTTTCTTTCCATTTTACCATACCAGAGACTTGTTCGAACTTTGAAGCATAGTCCAATACGGATACGTTCTGGCCGTATCGTATCGGTTTTGGCATATCCCGATATGATATTGCCGCTAGTGATAGTGGCCAATTGGCTCTCTGTTCCAGTCAATTCAATTAATAAATTGAACGAGATAAAAGACGAGTATGAAAAATAGTGTCAACACAATGATTCGGTTGTGTCGAAGATCGACGTGTTATAATGTGTGATACCAATTGTTGTGCATACACACACACAGAAGCGTCATAAACAATAACCTTAAAAATGACGAGTAAATAACAGGGTACAATTAATTGAGGAAATAGTACACAAGAACAAATACGCGCAGACGCAATATTTAATGTGGTTCGGTTAAGCTCAACCTACTCCACAGGACAAGAGGAGAAATAATTTTCTTGAATCAGCAAGAGAACCTTACAAAGATTACACAAACAATATTGTAATGCGAAATCCTCTCTCAACGAGATCTCCAACGAGTTCTCTCCTTCTTCCTCTTGATAACTCCCTAAGTGGTCTCCATGAGCACTCTCTTGCAAGCCTCCTTTTCTTTCAAGCCTCAAGCCAACGAGTCCTAGGACATGGAGAAATCTTTATAAAGGATCTCAAATCCAATCCTAATTTGTGAGCAATCTTGACCGTAGAAATAGCATCATTTAATGTGAACCGTACACAAAGGAACCAACCCGGGCTCAACCAACAGACAGTGTAACCATTATAATTTGTTGAAGTTGTATTTTTATAAATTCACAATATTCCTCCATATTAATATTCCCGTTAATTTGAAGAGACTCATATACGGAACGTCTCAAAATAATACCTGGGACATGAGCTTCTATTAACCTAGATTCAAACTTATTTATTACGGTTGTACTATGTCTAAAGTCAAGTAAATAAATATTATTATCTATATTGCGGGTGAAGGATTAAGCAATGTTAAATATTATTCCATTTAAACGAACAAGAAACAACATATAACATATAATATGTTAAAATTATGTCTTAAGTGTATCAAATATTCTTTTAGCTTTTAAATTTATTTTTTAATCAGTTTTTGCTTTCCGAAACGAACCCGATACTCGGATAAGAAACCGCGTATACCGCTACTCATAGGAAAGGTCTGAAACCGATTCTAATACCCATACTACGAACTTGGTTTGAAGACACTCCTGGGAAATTTATAGGTATGCCGGATCTTGTGTTTTTTATATGCTGGCCAAACTGGCTGCTGAGGTATCTTCTTTCTCCTTGTAAATGGAAGACTGTAATCTAATGTAGTTATACATACACAGTTGATCTCATTTTTCAGTTCTATCAATCAATGTTCCCCTTTTGTGTGGAGGATTAGGAGTTGGGATCTCTTTTAAATTTTTAATTGCTTATTTTCTTTTGGAAGGACTTGATTGGGATTTGTTAGGAGTTTGCATGGTCATTTTGTAACTGTAGTATTTATAGGTGGTGTGCGTATTGTTAGTGGAATAACATTATATTGTTCATAAAATTTCATATAGAGGAGATAAATTATACGCATTTGCGTAGAACATGGGAAGTTCTACTTAATTGCATAGAAAAGGAGAACATGCCAATTGACTTGGCGTTTTGGAAGAAAACTATGGGACGCCAAATCAATTGGCGTCTTCCCTAGGAAAGACGTCAACTCATTTGGCGCCTCACACTTCGATTCCAAAACGCCAAATGAGTTGGCGTTGTATTTCTATTTAACAGTTTGGTAATCAAAAGTATGTTCACTAGTTATATTATTAAATGTTGGTGATGCTTGAGTAACATATATATTCATATACGGTGATTGTAAATTAACTTCAAGAACAAAATTACATGTTTCTTCACCATCTAATAATAAACATGTAGAAGCAAAAACGTGCCTTAATATGAATTCATATCCAATAGAAAAACGTTCGATAATAAGATTGCATAAATTTTCTAACGTAATATTCCGGTAAGTTGAAATTTTTTGTGTAAAACATCCTTCGTAACATAGCACATTTAGTTTACCTCCGTGCGAGCATAATATTTTTAGGCTTTGATCCATGACAAATAAAGTTTTTGTGCAACTTCTGGATGAAGATCTTTTGTATAGAGTGGGAGAGCTTTTGTATAGGGAAAGAGACCTTCTGTAGACAAAGAGAAGAAATAACAACTTATGTGAGAAGAGTAGAGGAGAAGAATGAAAGTAATGAATGTAAGCTGCTGCCTCCCTCTCTTCTTTATTACCCATACAATATAGCCGTTAGCTCAACGGTTACTTTTGTTTTTTGTTTTGTTTTTTAATCCAACGGTCGAAAACGGTCGTTCTCTTAAAAAAAAAAAGTTTGTGGCGCCAACACCAACTCATTTGCCGTTTTGAAAGAAAGTGTGTGGCACCAAATGAGTTGGTGCCTTACCTAGGGAAGATGCCAACTGATTTGGCAGCCCATAGTTTTCTTTCAAAACGTGTCAATTGGCGTGTTCTCCCTTTGTATGCAAATACCTAGATCTTCTCTTCTTCTACGCAATTTTAGAGAACTTCTCCCCCTCATGCAATTTTCTGTATATTATTTCTCTCTGTCCCCTTTTTGCTACTCTTTTAAGTGAGGACAGGTTTAGGGAATGATGTACAACATTATGCAACCCTATGGAAAGCAGAACTGGACAATGATAAGTTTATTGCCTAGGGATGGGGGACATTGTTGCAGTACAGGGGTGAGGAGATGAAGGATGATCATTGAACAGATTATTTGACAATTCAAATATTATGAGAACATAAATGTAACCTAAGGATTAAGAACTATATCAGCATGAGTATATATGATGCAAATCCTATGCCTGCTTATTTCTTTTTATAAAGCAAATCGACTTCGATTCTTGAATGATCCACATCACTTCTGGTTCTATTGTAACAAAAGATTCCCTTTTATGTGGAAAAGACCCGTATCAATAATAATGATCCTACATATGGACAATTCCTCAATATCTTGTTCATTCGCAACAAAATATTTTCTTTGTACGTCGGTAAAAAAAAACATTTTTTTTGGAGAGACTATTTCACCAAGCGAGTCACAGGTATCTGACATATTCATACCTAACGATTTTCCACAAAGTGGTGATGAAACGTATAACTTGTACAAATCTTTCCATTTTCCAATTCGAATATGTATCTGCTGCAATTATTCACTGTTGAGTTCCCAGTACCGCTAGTCACTGCTATCAGTATATGCCAGCAATGGTTACTTCCTCATCGCTTTAGATAATTGGGTTTTCTGAAACTTGTATATTGTTCAACCACCAGCAATGAAGAAGGTTGTGTGTCAGTAATCATAGAATGCATATTGTATAATTTTAATTTGCTTCTATATTACATGCTAGTATCGCAACCCATTTGGCTTCTGAATCTATAGTGCACCTTAGGAAGAAGATTTGACTTTTATATGTTGGTTTCCATTTTACAGAACGGCTGGTGACAGGCCTCTCGCGTGTGTCATGGGAAAGAGTGGATGTTAGCTTCCACCGTAGTCGCCAGAAATTTTCTGCACACAGTATCATTCAGGTCTCCTTCTCTCTCACACGCACGCACGCACGCTCACGCCCATGTCGCTAATGATGGATCCTTCTTTCCGTTGAGATACTTTGTACAGCTCAAGTTGTGTCTAATTCTGCTTTTGATTATTACAGGTCAAATATTCATTCATGCAAACAGAAGGTGCAGATGTTATACAACACATGATTGATCATTTTCTTACTTGAAGTATCCTTCCTGAAGAGTTGAGAAGCATACGCACGTTCCTTATGAATGCTAGAAATATAAAATGTTTACTCACAAACAGCAGGGCTATGTTCTTAAGCACCTGCCACCTTCATCCTCCCAGGATTTTTACTAATTCTTTTGCCACTGTGATATTGTATATGATTAAGTGTAATATATATGGGTATTGACTAATAATAAGATGAATAATAAGATGAGAAATGTAATATTTATTTTATGAGTTGCCACTTTTCGTAACATTTCTGCAAATTGTCGTGGCAAATAGCAATATATAAGAAGTTATTATATCCACAAAAGCAGAGTTTCCCTTTCTCTTTAGTAAGGTTTTTTCTAAGGGCACCACCCTTTTTGCTAGGGGTTAGCCCAAAAATGTTTCAAAATATTACAAGTTTGCCATCAATTTTTTTTTACTTGGGGCTAGCCCAAGCAAAGGTATAAATACCAACTTTTGTTTTCTTTTTCTCTCTCCCTCTACTCTTTTCTTTTCTCCCTCAACTCTAGGTCAAAGAATTTAATTCCAAGTTTTTTTCCAACCTACATTTTTTTCCAAATTTTTCTCTCCCTCAACTCTAGGTCATTGACTTCTCCCATTTATTGGTAAGTCATTGAATTAATATATGTTTAATGTTTTAAACATGAATTTCACATATAAAAGTTGAATTATGTGTTTAATGTAGAAAAATATTGAACATGGAACAACCGGGATCATCAAATGTTGTATACTCTCTTCCCGCCACGTCCGAAGAACACTTTGATGCATTGGAAGCCCTCTTGGTAACTAAATTGCAACTTTTCATCGGGTGAAAAATCGTATTGTGACACAGAGGACTGTCACCTCTATGGCAGTCCTGATCATAGATTAGGACTGCCAGAGAGGTGGCAATCCTAATCTATGAAACCTATTTGCTTTATGATGTTGTCTAATTGTATTAACTTTTAAATTCTATTGTAGGACTTGAGATCTTCCGATTTTGCGGTACCTGCTCCAATTGGAGGCAATATAGCCCATTTATTCTGGACCGATCTTTGTTTTGAATCAAGCGAGGGTGCGGTACATTGGTGTCGAGATGTTGGACGGAAAAACAACATAGTTCTAGTGATATCCAAATCGACCCGAAATCGTCCGGGACGACAAACTGTGGTGGTTGGCTGTGAAAGAGGTGGTGTGTTCAGAACACACAAGAAAAACACAGTTATCCAAAGTAAAGTTCCAAACAAAAATGTTGGAACGAGAAAATGTGGTTGTTCATTCACGATACATATTAGAAACAAAGAAGAAGGAAAATGGACAGTAGAAGTGAAGAATGGAACCCACAACCATGAGATTGCCGAGACACTATTGGGTCATCCGTATGTCTAACGGTTGAACAATACGGAGAAGAAGATAGTCGAACACTTGTCCACCTCCGGAGTTGCACCGAGACAAATATATTCCGTCATACGACATGAAGATGAGAAGAACAAGTCTACAATGAAGTCAATATACAACGCCCTATCTTCTTCGAACGCTGTCCGGACGAAATCAAGAATGGCGATGCAAGAAGTGCTCAAATTGCTTGCCGATAATCATTATGTTGAGTTCCATAGAAGATATGCCCAGAGTAATGAAGTAATTTCAATCTTTTGGGCTCATCCCGATTGCACAAGTTTGGTCAGGTCTTTTGCCGACGTGTTAGTCCTTGATTGCACGTACAAGACCAATAAGTTCAAGATGCATCTCTTTCATGCTGTCGGGTTCATCTCTACTTGGAAAATATTTCCAGTGGCATTTTGCTTCATGAAGAGTGAGAAACTTGAAGACTACACATGGGCATTGGAAAAACTGAAAACACTTTACACCGGTCATACATAGCCGTCAGTTTTTGTTACCGACAGAGAGTATGCCCTAATTAATGCTATTCGCATTATTTTTCCTCAAGCGGATACATTGCTATGCACTTGGCATGTCAATCGTAATATTCAAGCCTAATGTAAGTTGAAGTTTCGGAAGGAGGATGGTAAAATTGACATGCAAATTTTTGACGAATTCTACAATGATTGGAATTGTGTGTGGCAAGCCTCTAGATTGCTAGTTACGATGCCGCATGTCACTTGTTCAAGCAAAAGTGTGAGGCGAGGGAGCCGACATGCATTTCTTACATCAAAGATACATGGCTTGAATCGCACAAAGAACAATTCGTCTTAGCATGGTCGAATGTGGTGAAGCATTACGGTACGATAATTACCAATCGTGTCGAAGGAGCACACTCTTTATTGAAGAGACACCTAAAATCATCTCTCGGCAACTTTGTCTCTGTTTGGCAAGCTATACATTTATCAGTAGACCGGACGGTGAATGAAATTAAGGCATCATTTGAGATAAGTTTGAATATAGTCAAGCATGAGCATAGAAAGGAAGTACTCTTAGATGCTTTAATGCGTGTGGTATCGCACAAGGCGTTGGCATTAATAGTTGATGAGATTGAAAGGTCAAAGTTTGTCGGGTTTGATCCCGAGGTTTACGGGTGTGTATATCGACATATACTGGGCCTCCCTTGTGCACATCAGATTAATGAATATCGCTGTGAATCCATTCCTATTCCAGTAGATGCTGTCGATCAACGTTGGAGGCAATTGGCTATGATGCCCCTGGTAAAGACGGACGATGATTTCTTCTCTTTGCCACAAGTGAAACTTCTCCACGCAAGGTGGTGTGCCTCAGTAGGAGCGGAGCGGATGTCCATTGAGCTTAAAATCCAAAAAATTGCATGTCCGGTGACTACTAGAATGTATGAGCCGTCCGTTGTTTGCAATCCTAAAGGCAGGCCTCAAACAAGATTGACTAGTTCACAGAAGAGAAGGCTGGAGTCGACTAAGAGAGATCCATCGTCCTTTGAGCATGTTGAACGAAGCTTACAACAACCTCCGCTTGCACGGAAGGGCAAGCTTGTCGTTCGCCGAAAAATAGAGAAAATGGACCTCCCAAGAGAAGATACCGTTGCAAGCCAAACAACGAGTATGTATATTGACAAATTTCAACCTGAGCTTCGCAGTTACATTTGGGCTATTGTCGATGTCCCCGGTGATGGCCATTGCGAATTTCATGTGCTTGCAAGGCATCTTGGTTATGATGACAAAGACGGATGGAGACGGGTGAGGCAGGAGCTGTACGAGGAGTTAGAGACTCGTCTTCTATTCTACTCCCGCATCATAAGCGAAGAAACGGTTGCAAGTTTGTTGTTAAGTATCCCTTGCACCGACAGTGTTACCGAGAAAGACCACTACATGTCAGTCCCGTCTGCCGGCTATTTATTTGCTAATAGGTACATGATACTTGTTGTACTTATCTCGCCGAATATTAGCAATACATTCTTTCCGATGTGCGCTCCTCCGACGGACCACGGACATTCTAACCTATGTACTATAGGTCTAATCGGGGATCACTTCGTTATACTAAAAATGATCGCTCATTCTCCGATTCCTCCACCTTCAACAGTTTGGTACAAAAGAGCACCGGTCGAAGCCATCGCTTGGACCACACCTTTCGTTGATCAGATCAACCATCGTAAGAAGTTGTTGAAGTTTAAGTTGCCAAGAGACTTACCTGCTAACCACTACGACGTTGAAATCGACTAAGTATGGATATATTTACAGTTTAACATTTTGTATATAGAGGACCACTTTTGTATACAGTAAAATATGAAGTCCACTATCTATATGGAGTAAATTTTGTATACAGTAAATTTCGCGTATTGGACTTACCTATATGGAGTACGAGTTTTGTATACAGTGAAATATGAAGTTCAGTATGTTATATGTGTTTACCTGTGTTCTATCTGTGTTATATGTGTCTACCTGTGTGCTATCTGTGTTATATGTGTTTACATGTGTGCTATCCGTATTATATGTGTCACGACCCGCACCCAGTGAAAGGCATGAGAAGTAACGAACGCCCAGCCTACGCCGCAGTGTCGGCGGTAGAACGCTGTCCTGGGTCACAATATCTAACACAGTCTAGAATAAGCTCCGAATGGAGAGTAAAATAATAAGTACTCAATCACGACACTAAGATGGAATAGAATAGAAATCACAAGAGAGTCACATCATAAATAGAAGTCTAAGTGTAAACCACCAGAATAAATCTCAAGTACAACTCATAATGTCTCAAATGGAAAGACAATAAAATACTAAGTCTCAGCTAGACTACGGGCAAGTCCTCAGCGATTGTGGGATCCTCCTGAGGGTCCACGTCGCCAGTGTCATCTAAGCCATTGCCATAATAAGTAGGACAGTACTCCTCATCAATACCTGTAAAATTTTCAACATGTCCAGTCAGGACGGAACGAGCACATATCTCTCACAACAGTTCATAGCAGGAATGGACATATAAAGCAAGCTATAGAAAACTATACATGAATCGCTGTAAAGGAAAATCAGACTATAAATGAGATGTAATATGATAAATAGAGAAACATAACCTTCTACGTGAATCAGAGCATGAATTGGTTATGTAAACGGTCTGGGTTGCACATGGATACAACTATGGAGTGCACATGGATACCTACTGGGGATAATGATCACATAACCAACTACACTCTTCCTGTCCCCAATCAATACACAAGGATCAATGCATGTTATGTTATTGCACATGGATAACAACTATTGTATACATGGAGCTCATATGGTCATGAGTGTACATGAATAACATATACGTGCACATGGATAAATATGAATACATGGAGTACATGATGGCCAAGATAAAGTACATGAACATGACATGCTCGATGTATCCGAGAGGATAACATCGCATGAAAAGATCCAGAGGGTACTAATCCGTGTGAACATCGTGTCAGCATCAAGTATACTAGTCTATAACAAGAGAACATATCCAAAGAAGTATGAAAAGATCAAAAAATGTACTCGCCTGGCAAATCGAACTGCTGATGATGAGGTGTAACTAAACTGGGGCAATGTAAACCTATTTAAAAATACACACAGGTCACAACCAAGTCCAAAATATTAATAGAAATAGCTACCATGCAAGACTACATGCTGCTAGGTCCATTTTGGTCAAAGTCAACCCTCGGTCAACTCTAGTCAAACCTGGTCAATGTTGGTCAAACCCGGTCAAACCTGGGTCAACTGGTCCGTCTACTAATTTCTAGGTCATACACAAAATTTCAGGTCATTCGGAGTTCGTTTGAGTTGAATTGGATCAAGTTTGACCCAAAGTTGACTTTTGTCAATTTGGTCAACTTGTCGGCCAATTCGACTAAACTAAGCTCGAAATGGTAAACCAAATCTGTCCTAGGGCTCCTATAGTCATATACACAACTACAATCTAATCTAAGAGAATTAACAAGCTTATATATATATATATATATATATATATATATATATATATATATATATATATATATATATATTTTTTTTATATATATATATATATATAATATATATATATATATATATATATATATATATATATATATTTTAATATATATATATATATATATATATATATATATTTTTTTTTAATATATATATATATATATATATAAATATATATATATATATATATATATATATATATATATATATATATATATATATATATATATATATATATATATATATATATATATAAAAATATATATATATATAGAAAAGCATATATACTCATAATTGATGAAAAATTATGAAACAAAACCAAAAGTTGGTTCCCACAAATCCGAAACCTCATATATGTCATGAAAACTCAGATTTTGTAAACTAAGAAGTTGGAAATCAAAATATCGCTTTTAACTCAAAAATCGAAATATCATATAAATCTCAATTTTATCTAATTCAATGAAAACCCGATTATGCTTGGAAAAAGCAAACAATTAGGTGATGATCCCGCGGATCACTTCCCACAAGTTCTAATTATCATATATGAACTAACAATTCAGAAAATACGGACTAAAAAGTCAAGGATCGAAAAAATCACATTTATATTCAAAACTTTGAACCCAAAAAACCCAATTTTGACAAAACGACTCAAAACGCAAAATACACCAAATCTGTAGTGCCCAGTCCCGCTCAGTCAATCGGAGGAATAGGAACGCCGACGGCGTTCGGACTTCGCCATGCAAAGGTGACTCGAAGATAGCGCTCAGGTGGGGTAGTTTCGGTGAACTTACCTCATCTTTGCCTTCACATAATAAATCGCATGTTTTCAACTTGCACAAGTAGGCTTGATAATAAAAGTGACGAATCCACATAGCTAAAGGGAATAATCCCGACGGTCGAATTGAGTTAGAATATGGAAAGGTCCAACGGTCGGCTTAGAGTTGGTGCACGACGTGCTTTGAAAATGACACTCGATCCTTCGTCCCGTGGCTTGGGAGAAGGAAAGTTGGTTGAGTCGGCGAAGTATGAACGTAGCCTAAGTCATAGGCGTCGCCCGCGTAAATGCTCGATAAAGCATGCACGCTTCCATGATGCAAGGCTTGGCATAGCCTTTGCTCGTCCCTTCAGTTAAGTTGTAGGCTTGGTGAAGTTAGGCAAAGTGATGGTGGTCGACCTAAGTCATTCCAAGCACGGACCTACAAGTTCTACGACTGGGTATGACAACTTAGTCTTACGGTTTCAAGTCCATCATATAGAGTATGTCTTGGGCGGTGGCGTCGCGTAGAGTTCAAGTTGGTTTAAGGCACGATGTCACGGACTTAGTGTTTTCAGGCACGGGCCACGGTTGATTCATTGAGTTTGGAAAGTGTTGTGAATATTTGTTCTTGAGTTGAGTAAAATGATAGGGCAAGAAAGAGGAATGCTCGCAACTACGGGTCGTCGAGGCAAGATCTCAGAGATGAGACGTATTTAACTTGGCCCTGAAAGAGATGATAACACAAGAGGTGGAATGACTGTGTGAGACGTCAGTTGAGTCGAGTCTTGCATGGTCATGGACAACTTGTCGACAAGGTAGAGTTTTCTCGAACGGTAGCCCGACGGAAGGGGACCGGTTCTTGAGAAGCAGCATTAGCACGTGCTGGATGATCGCACAAGTTAGCGCAGAGGCTTGCCAGCGGGGCTAGCTACCCACGCTGGCAAGGGCGGCCGCCTAACAAGCTAAAGGAGTCCAGGATGGCTCTGGAAGTCAGTGACCAAATCATATAGATGAGTCGGCATGGCGGCAATCCGCGTGTGTGCCTTTAGATTGAGTTGAGTTGTTGAATGTGTGTACAGTTGGAATACAATGTTTGGTCCTAAGATGTGGCATCAACATAGGCGACGTGCTTCGGCACGAGATGTGGCGTCGAGTCTAATGTTGTCAGCATATAAGTTGCATAGTTTGGATGTGAGTTGTCCTGAGTCTAAGTCAGGAAAGGCCGCAAGACAAATTTGGTCGAGTGACACTTAACCCACAAGTCTTGATTGGGTCAGTTGATGATTTGGTAGCCAATGGGCCAGCGAAGCGGCGATATGGTTGAGTCGCACGTAGTTGCGAGGCACGGTACAAAGGATTGTAGCACGGTCACACGGGAATGGAGCCTTATCGCGTAGTTGCGTCTCTAATTTTGGCCGAAAGGCAAGCACGACTTGATAGGTTAACGTTGTTTGAGTCGACATTATTGTTGCAAGTACGGGATGGTCTAAAGACACAAATAGGCAAGGCGTTGGTCATAAAACTGATCCTAAGGCAAGAGTAGAAAGACAATACAAAAGGGGACTATGTTGCACAAAGTAAAGTAAACGTGTTGGTTTTGTATGGGTGGGCGAGGAGCTCATTCCACCCGTACAGTTGAGTACTGGCACCCACATAGTTTACATGTGCAGGCACAGGTAGAAGCTCGTGGCGCGGAGCTCGCTTGGATGCGTCGAGGCATGTAGTTCCTTGGCAATTCGAAGCACGCGGCCGCATGGAGTAAAGACTTATACGGGACATAATGTATGGACATCGCCTTCCGAAGCTTCCGCTGGATCGACAAATGTATTGAGAGATGAGAGAGAGCTGAGTGACTTGTAATGTGAGCTTGAGTGAGCATGAGAGACTTGTAATCTTGGCCTTGCGCCCCCAACGTAACCGTTGTTTCAATATCAATAAAGAGCTTCTTTGTATAACTTGTGTTTTGTTCTAAATTTCGCTGCTATTATTCAATGTCTCTGCTTGGGACTTCTGTGCGATGACCTCGTCGCAGCCGCTGAAATCGGCCGTTATGGAACCCGCCTTGCACGAGCGCAATCTAGGCTCGTGCGGCATCACGCCTTAGCGAGGACGATCGCTCCTACGGGAACGGGGCGTGACATAATGGTATCAGAGCACGGCTTTACGTCCTTGGACTATCGATTGAATTCTTTAACTCGTTGTTTCTGTAAACTCTGTTGCTTCCGCAAATTGATATCGTTGGTGCGCTCTCTCTCAAATGTCCCACGGAATGTCCATACAATAAGTCTAACTATTTTACAAAACGTAGGAGAAACAGTTTTTGATAAAACAAAAATGATGGTTTGTGTAAGTACGGTTGGCTAAGTCGGGTTGGGCATATACACCAAAGTTGCATCGACCTTAGAAAAGTCGAGTGTGGGAATTGAATAGTGTCGAGCAAGAATGGGTTGAACTCGATTGAGTAAAGTGAGTCGACTATCGATAGGGGTGCTATCGAGCGACGATAACGTCGATACGATATAGATGAGCGTGCTTGAAATTTGAGGAATGGTTCGAACGAAAAATTTGAGGAAGTCGATTTTGATTCGAATGATAAGTTGAGGATTTGTTGAATGACTTCATCCCTGAGTGGTGTATGCGATAGCCTCAGGGATGTCGATCGATTGATAAAGGAATGTTACGAATTGAGAAAATACGATGGTCGATGACTTAAGATAAATGGATGAACGATACGTGAATTTAGTTTGAGGAAAATCGATGTTGTGAATGATTCGAGGAATAATGATCGAACTTGAATTTGAATGTCGAGGAGATTATCCAGTCGGACGATAGCATCATTCGCACGACTCAGAACTTGTTACAAAGGAAGATCGTCAGGTTACGCATATCGTCGATGGTATTGAGACGTATCAAAGATCGATATACGATAACTCGGGAGTATTCTGACTCGGTGAACGACGATCGTGCAAGTATTATTGTTCGGTTGGATGCTGTACTTAGGATTTTGATTTAAGGGAATGTTGGATGAAAATGATCGTGTCTTGATGTTTACGTTGATAGTCATAACGTCGACGATCTTGTCTTGTACGAGCGCAACTCTAGCCTCGCACATGCGTTGCGTCGGATTTGGGACAATCGTTCCGCGTGAGCGCTGACATGGTAATTCATGTCGCGGGAATGATCGAACTCGGAAAATCAGGACGCGGCAACTTTGATTGTCTCGACTTGTTGGCCTGATGCGAAGGAGAACTCGAGGATTTGTAGGACTTGCGATTGATGAATGAATGAAATATGAGAATTGAGTAGGTCCAATCCGCGCATCGAAAATGAATTAGTCTAGACACAAAACAAGAGTTGCGTCCCGATGAGAATGATTATCTCGCGGGAGCGTGCATGGTGATTCGTGCCCACCGTGGATAATCTGACTCGCGTGAGATTGGGGCACAACATATTGTTAAGTCAGACGACCTTGTGATCGATTACGTGAATTGGGATGAATGACTTAGGAAATATGATATATAAATTATGGTTTAGTGATGAAATGTGTCGTAGCGTGCTTGACTTGGAACGATTGATAGGCGGATTATGTCAAACATGTTCAAGGAGATAGACTATGCGAAGATTGTTTGTTGAACGAGCGATATTGAGATGTCGTAGAATTGGTTGAACGTAAGTTATCGTAGGATGGCTTTGCTGTATGACTCGGACCCCGTGCGACAAAAATGTTGGGATGTGTGTAGGCAATCTATGCTCGAAGTTTAGGAATCGGAGTGATGCGAGCTTGGGTAGAACGACCCCGTACTATCAATTTGGTTTGACCTTAGGATTGGGTCAGTGTTGATATTGTTGTTTGGGAACTATGATTTCAATACTGACGAAAAGACATAGCCTATTAATAAGGCAGACGTCCGAGTACGAAGTGGTAGGATTTGTGGAGGCACCACTCGCGATTATCGGTTGACATGCATGTATATCAAGGACGCTTGAATACATGCACGATCCGACTCGAGTGGTGATAGCGGGATTCGCTATCACGAGGCTTGGTTGAAATGCATGTATTTTGGGGATGCCTAGAATATGTGCACGATCCATACTAAGTGATACGTTGAATCAAGTGAGACTTGAGAAACAGGGAAGTGTCGAGGATTTTGAGATCGTAAGTTTTGAAGAAAGGATTGAGGGTAGCACGAGCGTGGCTCGGATTTGAGAAATGCATAGGCGTAGTGTGTGCGAGAGTTCTTGAATGTTGAGTAAAGTGATAAGTCAATAAGTAAGTACTCAGTTAGTTTCGAGGACAAAACTTTTTCTGAGGGTGTATGATGTAGTGGCCCGTCCCGCTCAGTCAATCGGAGGAATAGGAATGCCGACGGCGTTCGGACTTCGCCATGCAAAGGCGACTCGAAGATAGCGCTCAGGTGGGGTAGTTTCGGTGAACTTGCCTCATCTTTGCCTTCACATAATAAATCGCATATTTTCAACTTGCACAAGTAGGCTTGATAATAAAAGTGACGAATCCAGATAGCTAAAGGGAATAATCCCGACGGTCGAATTGAGTTAGAATATGGAAAGGTCCAACGGTCGGCTTAGAGTTGGTGTACGGCGTGCTTTGAAAATGACACTCGATCCTTCGTCTCGTGGCTTGGGAGAAGGAAAGTTGGTTGAGTCGGCGAAGTATGAACGTAGCCTAAGTCATAGACGTCGCCCGCGTAAATGCTCGATAAAGCATGCACGCTTCCATGATGCAAGGCTTGGCATAGCCTTTGCTCGTCCCTTCAGTTAAGTTGTAGGCTTGGTGAAGTTAGGCAAAGTGATGGTGGTCGACCTAAGTCATTCCAAGCACGGACCTACAAGTTCTACGGCTGGGTATGACAACTTAGTCTTACGGTATCAAGTCCATCATATAGAGTATGTCTTGGGCGGTGGCGTCGCGTAGAGTTCAAGTTGGTTTAAGGCACGATGTCACGGACTTAGTGTTTTCAGGCACGGGCCACGGTTGATTCAGTGAGTTTGGAAAGTGTTATGAATATTTGTTCTTGAGTTGAGTAAAATGATAGGGCAAGAAAGAGGAATGCTCGTGACTACAGATCGTCGAGGCAAGATCTCAGAGGTGAGACGTATTGAACTTGGCCCTGAAAGAGATGATAACACAAGAGGTGGAATGACTGTGTGAGACGTCAGTTGAGTCGAGTCTTGCATGGTCATGGACAACTTGTCGACAAGGTAGAGTTTTCACGAACGGTAGCCCGACGGAAGGGGACCGGTTCTTGAGAAGCAGCATTAGCACGTGCTGGATGATCGCACAAGTTAGCGCAGAGGCTTGCCAGCGGGGCTAGCTACCCACGCTGGCAAGGGTGGCCGCCTAACAAGCTAAAGGAGTCCAGGATGGCTCTGGGAGTCAGTGACCAAATCATATAGATGAGTCGGCATGGCGGCAATCCGCGTGTGTGCCTTTAGATTGAGTTGAGTTGTTGAATGTGTGTACAGTTGGAATACAATGTTTGATCCTAAGATGTGGCATCAACATAGGTGACGTGCTTCGGCACGAGATGTGGCGTCGAGTCTAATGTTGTCAGCATATAAGTTGCATAGTTTGGATGTGAGTTGTCCTGAGTCTAAGTCAGGAAAGGCCGCAAGGCAAAGTTGGTCGAGTGACACTTAACCCACAAGTCTTGATTGGGTCAGTTGATGATTTGGTAGCCAAGGGGCCAGCGAGGCGGCGATATGGTTGAGTCATACGTAGTTGCGAGGTACGGTACAAAGGATTTGTAGCACGGTCACACGGGAATGGAGCCTCATCGCGTAGTTGCGTCTCTAATTTTGGCCAAAAGGCAAACACGACTTGATAGGTTAACGTTGTTTGAGTCGACATTGTTGTTGCAAGCACGGGATGGTCTAAAGACACAAATAGGCAAGGCGTCAGTCATAAAACTGATCCTAAGACAAGAGTAGAAAGACAATACAAAAGGGGACTATGTTGCACAAAGTAAAGTAAACGTGTTGGTTTTGTATGGGTGGACGAGGAGCTCATTCCACCAGTATAGTTGAGTACTGACACCCACATAGTTTATATGTGCAGGCACAGGTAGAAGCTCGTGGCGCGGAGCTCGCTTGGATGCGTCGAGGCACGTAGTTCCTTGGCGATTCGAAGCGCGCGACCGCATGGAGTAAAGACTTATACGGGACATAATGTATGGACATCGCCTTCCGAAGCTTCCGCTGGATCGACAAATGTATTGAGAGATGAGAGATGACTTGTAATGTGAGCTTGAGTGAGCATGAGAGACTTGTAATCTTGGCCTTGCGTCCCCAATGTAACCGTTATTTCAATATCAATAAAGAGCTTCTTTGTATAACTTGTGTTTTGTTCTAAATTCTGCTGCTATTATTCAATATCTCTGCTTGGGACTTCTGTGCGACGACCTCGTCGCAGCCGCTGAAATCGGCCGTTATGGAACCCGCCTTGCACGAGCGCAATCTAGGCTCGTGCGGCATCACGCCTTAGCGAGGACGATCGCTCCTACGGGAGCAGGGTGTGACAAAATCAACCCACGAAACTCGGCATACATGCTGGTCTCAACCTACGTGATACGCTCGGGTACTCTCGAGTTCGAAATCGTGTCCGTGTCGTGTCCACATAACGCGTATCAGAATTTCTCGATATCGCATGGTACGCGTGCGTTCTCGCTCGTTTGAGCGTCGCACACGCAACGAAATGCCACGTGCTCGTGCACGTAGCTGGGGGGGGGGGGTCCTAGGGTAGGTCTAGGACACGACGACACGATGACACGATGCGCCAAAGCGGCGCACGCAGCCCCCGCACCCGCGCGCCCTCGTTCACGCGGTTCCATCCTCGTGGCTCGCTCGTCGGGCCATGTCGTGACTCGGGATTCGTTTTACAGGTCGTCTAGGTATAGGTCGACATGTCCCGGGTCCTGGAACGGGTCTTCGCTGCGCCGTGTGCGCGCATGAAGTCCGTTCCCGCGACAAAATCAGCCCGAGTGTACATTGTGGCTGACCAGTGCACGCGCGATTTCTTCGTGCTCGCTTGACGAAACGTCGTGAAATTTTACAGACATGTGGGCAGAAGTTGCCCCTACGTGCTCGTAAAATTTCACGCAAGACGGAGCTCTGTGCGTCGAGTTATGATGCACAGACTGCAGGACGTGCACGGGATCTCGTGCACGCGTGTCCGTATCCGAAACGTCGCTGAAAAGTCATCGATTTCCAATCCGTCTTCATGAAAGTTTATTGAAATGATATTATCTACACATCTATGAAGTCAGAATTGAAAAATAGCAACTTTCAATCCTAAGCGGCATTTCGTCGAACACGTGTCGTAAGGGACCGACACGGGCTCGATACCTCCATCAAACGGAGTCGAAATCCCACCAAATTTCGTGGGCAAGGCTAGGGCACTTATATGGATGCAAAAATGAAGAAAAAACTAGATTTTCAATGGTAGATTAGAGTTTTACCTATTGAGTGTCAAAACTCAATGATCGGGGCTCCTCGGTTGTCGTGTCGGGCAATTTTCCTCCAGCAAAACCTTCCGTCTCCACTCTAGAAATGCTCCAGCAGATCCTCCTCTCCTCGATGAGCGCAACAGAGTTCGTTTGGGAAGAAACGGACTCCGGATGAAGGAAAAGATGTTTTGGAGAGTTGCATCTCTTAGGATTTCTTTGTGGAGGCTACAAACTACAAGTGAATGCAACAATGGGAGGGGGTACTGCTGTTGGACGGCCAAGGGGGTTCTCTAGGGTTAGGGTTTCACTTGGGCCAACTCTTTCTCAAGTAGAAATGGGCCCAAGTCAAAAAGCTCAAAGGCCTGCATGCAAAAAGGCTAATTAAATAATTAAAAGCCTTAAAAATAATCTAATGCACAAAATAAATTCTAAAAATGAAAATAAAAATTCTAATGCATGGTTTGGCCCCTATACAAGCCCACTAAGGTTAAACCAGTTGCTAGCACAAACAAGAGTCAACATATTCAGGAAATCACATAAAGGTCAAAACTGGCTGAAATGACTAAAATCATTTAAACCACTCCAAAAATAGAGATTTAAATCTAAATAATTTTAAAAACAAAAATGTGAATTTTAATTACATTATTAGGCTTCCAGTGAAGGTTGACTAAGATCAAACTACCAAGTCACCAGTCTACAATCAATCAAATCACACTGAAATCAATCTAATTAATAAATAGATAAAAATTCAAATAAAAATCATAAAAATTCAAATAAATCACAATTACTAAAATACCTTTGAAATTGAAAAGTGAGTGTGATAATATGCGTTTACATGTGTGCTATCTGTGTTATATGTGTATACAGTAAAATATACCAATTTGTTAAAGTATCCGATCCAGTATCAGGAATGCCACCCCCTGGCAGTCCTACACTCATGGAGGACTGCCAGGGTGCTGGAAGTCCTAATTGATACTTGCTGCCCTGGCAGTCCTACACTCATGGAGGACTGCCAGGGTGCTGGAAGTCCTAATTGATACTTGCTGTAACAGCAAGTTTCAATTAGGACTGCCAGCATCCTGGCAGTCCTCCTTAAGTGTAGGACTGCCAGGGGGTGGCACTCCTATTTATAAGTCACTGTGACAGAGTTTCAGTTTGAGGAGCTCATCACAGAGTTTTATAAGTATGACTGCCACCCCCTGGCAGTCCTACATTGAATTAGGACTGCCAGAATGCTGGCAGTCCTAATTGATACTTGCTGTAACAGCAAGTTTGAAATAGGACTGCCAGCACCCTGGCAGTCCTACTTGAGTGTAGGACTGCCAGGGGGTGGCAGTCCTACTTAAAAAACTCTGTGACAGAGTTTCAGTTTGCAAGTTTGTCACAGAGTTTTAGTATCAGGACTGCCAGCACCCTGGCAGTTGTAGTGCCCCGTCCCGCAAAGTCAATCGGAGGAATCGAAACGCCGACGGCGTTCGGCCTTAGCCTTGCAACGGCTTGCTCGGAGACATCGCTCAGGTGGGGTAGTTTCGGTGAACTCTCCTCATCTTTGCCTTCACAAAATAAATCGTATTTTCAACTCGCACAAGTTAGGCTTGATAATAAAAGCTACGCATCCACATAGCTAAGGGAATAATCCCGACGGGTCAAAATGATGTTAGAACATGGAAAACGTCCCACGGTCGGATTAGAGTTGGTGCACGGCGTGTTTTGAAAATGACACTCGGTCCTTCGTCCCGTGGCTTGGGAGAAGGAAAGTTGGTCTTCGGTGCAAAAGTTGAGAGTTAGCCTAAGTCATAGGCGTCGCCCGCACAAATGCTTGCTAAAGCATGCACGGTCCTGTCCCGCAAGGCTTGGCGTAGCCTTTGCTCGTCCCTTGGGTTAAGTTGTAGGCTTGAGTGAGTTAGGCAAAAGTTATGCCGGTCGACCTAAGTTATTCTATGTGTTGTCCCGCTCATTCTGCGGTTGTCAAGATAAATAGTCCCACGACCCCAAGGCCCGTCGTATGAAGTATAACTTGGGCGACAGCGTTGCATCGAACACGAGTCGGTTTAGAGGCACGAGCCACGGTTGGTTCAGTGGAAAGTTAGCCACGGTCGGTCGATACTTAAGGAAACACGTTATATTCAAGTTAAGTTGGAAGGCTATGCAGTAGCCGTTCCCTGAGTTCAAAGAATGTTAAGTCTAAGCGATGGTTAGTCGCCGAGAGAAAAATATGTCGGGACTGTGGTTCAGTCGCCGAGGCAACCCTGGTTTGGGCTCTGCGAATGAAGTGTGAAAAATGGAAAGAGTAAAAGCAAAGGAACTGTGATAATAATGAGACCATGCATTACGTTAAGTCTAGAAGTTAGCGTAGGCGCGTGGTCATGGACAACTTGTCGACAAGGGCGATGGTTTCTTCGAGCGGCAGCCCTGGGCCATGGGCACCGACTCGGCCTAGGAAGAAACAGGTTATAGCCGAGCTGGGTAATAGGCAACGCTGGTAAGGCGATCGGTAAGACGGGGACTTACATCGGGGCTAGCTACTTGCGTTGCAAGGGTCCCGTATTGCCAGGCTATGTCCAAGATGGCTAGTTAATGCCAGTGACCTTTCATTTAGATGTGTCGGCACGGG
Organism: Iris pallida; assembly: GCA_029216955.1. Classification (NCBI taxonomy): domain Eukaryota; kingdom Viridiplantae; phylum Streptophyta; class Magnoliopsida; order Asparagales; family Iridaceae; genus Iris; species Iris pallida. The sequence continues at coordinate 18,748,393 of JANAVB010033820.1, forward strand.
CGGCAATCCGCGTGCGTGCCTTTGGATTGAGTTGAGTTAAAAAGTGTATGAAGTTAGTAAACACAATGTCTGGGCCTAAGATTTGGCTACAGCGAGAAGGCGACGTACTTCGGCACTAGATGTGGCGTCGAGTGATAAGTTGATGGCATAGAGTTGCATGAGTTAGGCTTGAGCTATTGCGAGTTAAGTCAAAAAGGGCCGTAGGGCAAGTTGTGTGAAGTTACTTGAGTTATTGGACACGACCTCGAAATATGAGGCACGGTCGCGTGGTCATAATACAAGTGTAGGCGAGATTAAGCAAGGAGGCACTGCCTCAGAGATATTGAAGCACGGATCGAGTTATGGCACGACCGAGTCGTTACGTCCCAGAGTTTGGCATAAAAGATAAGTATAAGTTAGTGCGTCGACAGTGCAAGCACGAGAAAGGTCTAGAGGAAAGGAAATAGAGTCTTTCGTATAGTTGCGTCTCTGATTTTGGCCGTAAGGCAAACACGACTTGATAGGTTAACGTTGTTGGCACGAGGAGTGGTCTAGAGACAAAGTATGAGTTAACGTTGACATTGCAAGCACGGGATGGTTCCGATACACAAGTTGCGCTAAGGCGCCGGTCCTAAAACTGATCCTAAGGCAAGAATAGAAAGACAATAGAAAAAGGGTTTATACTGCACAAAGTAAATGAAACGTGTAGGTTTTGTATGGGTGGGCGAGGAGCTCACTCCACCAGTACAGTGGTACTGACACCCACACAGTGTTTCATGTGCAGGCACAGGTAGAAGCTCGTGGCGCGGAGCTCGCTTGGATGCGTCGAGGCACGGAGTTCCTTGGCGAGTCGAAGCGTGCGGTCGCGTGATCTGAAGACTTATACAGGACATAATGTATGGACATCGCCTTCCGAAGCTTCCGCTGGATTCAAGTATTGTATCGAGAGATGAGAGAGAGCAGAGTGACTTGTAAATGAGAGAAAAGTGAGCACGAGAGACATTGTAATTTGGCCTTGCGCCCACAGATGTAATCTTGTATTCAATATCAATAAAAGAGATTCTTTTGAATGACTTGTGTTCATGTGTTCTTCTTAAATTCTGCTGCTATAAATCAATGTCTCTGCACGGGACTTCTCTGCGACGACCCAGTCGCAGCCGCTGTAATCGGCTGTTATGGAACCCGCCTTGCACGAGCGCAATCTAGGCTCGTGCGGCATCACGCCTTAGCGAGGACGATCGCTCCTACAGGAGCGGGGCGTGACATAGTGGTATCAGAGCACGGCTTTACGTCCTTGGACCGTCGATTGAATTCTTTAACTTCGATGTTTCCGCAAAACTCTGTTGCTTCCGCAAGTTGATATCGTTGGTGCGCTCTCTCTCAAATGTCCCTCGGCATGTCCATACAATAAGTCTAAATATTTTCGAAAGCTCGTACAAGCGTTCAATCTAACGCATCGGTAGGCCGTTGCCAAATGCATCGGTAGGGCCTTTGTGCCGAATGTTACACACTTGACTCGATAGAAAACATGTGCTAATGTTCGCAAAGTCGCACGTATGCCCGAATAGTCCTACGTCGACCTTAGCAAGTCGCGTGCGTGCCTAATCAGTCCAACGTCGACCCTAGCAAGTGAGCGTGCAAACTCGGGATATAGTCCGCACAGGATGGCTATGCACACGGCCTTTTGGCTAAGTTGTGTTTCACGTCGCGCACCTTGACCCTTGGTGCAAACAAGTTGCGAGCGATATCAAGTATCGTTCGGTCAGGACGGAGATACACTTAGAGTGTCTATCGATAGGAACGCTATCGGACTAACGCTTAGGCGTACACGGAAGATTGATTTGGATTTTGAGGAAATAGTACGAACGACTTAGTGCGTCGGTACGACGCGAGCGACTACGCTAGCGATTCGTCAAACGAATCTGAAGGATGTCTTAGCGAATGATACGAATGTGATTGAGGACTAGATCGTATGGCTTGAATCCGAGTGGTGTATGTGATAGGTTCGGAGAAGAATAAGAATGAGTGTCGACGACTAGTCGAGTGGCTCGAATCCGAGTGGTGTATGGTTTGACTTGGAAATTGTTCGAGTGAATATTGAGGATTTCGAGTATGTCGGCGAGGCGATGCGATCGCACAAAGCTTAGAACGCGTCACGCTTAGTTGGTCGTGACTTCGAAGGTCCCGAACGAGTATCTCGTTCGGACAACTTGTGAATGAGCAACGCGAGTTAGAAAACGATTTGGAACGATGAATGAAAATGATTGGTCTTGATCGAGGAAACTTAGAGGATCGTGCGTGCGATATCGGATTGATGCAACTGAATTGTAACTTGAGTTTTGAATAACGATCTTGAAACGAGCTTGAGGAAAAGCGACTGAACTTGATCTTGAGTATCGAGAAAATTGAGGATTTTCCAACTCGGACAATGGCATCAGTCGCACGACTCGAAATTGGTTGCAAAAGAAGATCGTCAGGTTACGCATATCGTCGATGGTATTGAGGCGTATCAAAGATCGATATGCGATAACTCGGGGGCACTCTGACTCGGCGAATGACGGTCGTGCAAATGTCATTGTTCCGTTGGATGCTATACTTGAAATGTTAAAAATATGTCGAAGAAAAGATAGACTTGGCTCGAGGATTTTCTAAGTTGAATCAATGACGATCGAACTTGGCTTGGATGAAAACTGGAATATTTGGATTTGCTTTGTCGATAACCACAACGTTGACGTTCTTATCTTATACGAGCGCTACTCCAGCCTCGCACATGCGTCACGCCGATTAGGGCGATCACTCTGCGTGAGCGCTGGTATGGTGATTCATACAGCGGGAGTGGTCGAACTTGCACGGTGCGACAATTTGTGCTTCGACTTGTGGTTTGACGCGAAGATAGACTCGAGATTGAATTGGTGTGCTTGTCGATTGAACTTGAGGATTGAGTAGGTCCAATCCGCGTATCGAGAATGAATGAGTCTAAACTCAAACAAGAGTTACGCCCCGATGAGAATGATTATTCTGCGGGAGCGTTGCATGGTGATTCATGAACCACCGCAGATTATCAGACTCGCGTGAGATTGGGGCGCAACGTATTGTCGAGCGAGACGACCTCGTGATCGAATACATGAATTGGTTAGAATTGGTGAATTGAAGGGATTCGAATATACGCAACGCGTGCCGTAATACGAATTAGGTGATCGTGCTCGATGTTTAGAAATTTGAGTGACGCGAGCTTGGGTAGAAGATCCCGTATGATCGACTCTGGTTTGACCCTAGGATTGGGGTCAGTGTTGGCATTATTGTTGGGGAACTATGATTCCAATCCTGACATTGACTTAGCCTCGAAAAGAAATGGCCTAGCGGTTAGGCAAGACGCCCTGTTTCATGAGTTATAAACCGAAGGATTGATCTTGAGGATTGGAATGGATAGATGGTGCGAATCACGAATATAGGAAACCCTGCTCACGAGTGTCACTCCCCGTTCCCAGAATACGTATTTTATACATGTGCAACTCATGTGTATTTATTTAATATTTATCATGCATTTATTCTGTATTTAAATTCTTTAATTTTGCGCTTATTAATTTTTTTGTATTTATTTTTTGCTTTTTTTTGGCTCTTGGTTCATTTCGGTTCATAGGAAACCAACTTGGTTCGGTTTGGTTCAACATGGAAAGGAATGGATGGCTTGGATTTGGTGGAGAGAATGAATGGTGGAGATCCACTTGACCTTGATATAAAAGTTCTTCTTCCACTCTCTCTCTTCATTCATTCACATTTACTCCTCCACCAAACCCTAACCCATTTGGAGAGGCAAGTACATCTTGCACACCATGAGGGATTTCATGCATTCCCATTTATTTTTAGTTTATGTTGTTCATCTTCTCTTCCTCTACAAGTTTAGGTCTTGAAGTTTTTGTTTTCCATGGATGGTTGGGTGTAGATCTAAGTTTTAAGTTTTGGTTTTCATAGTTTTGGTTTTCATATGAAATTTAGGGTTTTGATCTATCAAACATTGTTGTTTTCGAAATTAAGTGGTTCCATGTTGTAGAGAATTTAATTCTACTAAAGTTTGGCTTTTGAAAAGTTAGATTTCGATTTATTTTGTGGAAGTTATGGCAAAAGTATTTTGGTTCGTTCCTATGTTCATCTGCAGCATGAACAGCATGTCGCAGAAGGCGCATGTCGCAGTAGGCGCATGTTGCAATAAAGCGCATGTCGCGGTAGCCCCATATCATGTCGCAGTTGGCGCATATGATGTCTCTGTTGACGCATGTCGCAGTTGACGAATATGATGTCGCTGTTGGCGCATGTCGCAGTTGGCGCATATGATGTCTCTGTTGACGCATGTCGCAGTTGACGAATATGATGTCGCTGTTGGCGCATGTCGCGGTAGGCGCATATCATGTCGCAGTTGAGCCGCATGAGGCGTATGTCGCGGTAGGCGCATATCATGTCGCAGTTGAGCCGCATGAGGCGTATGTCGCGGTAGGCGCATATCATGTCGCAGTTGAGCCGCATGAGGCGCATGTCGCGGTAGGCGCATATCATGTCGCAGTTGAGCCGCATGAGGCGCATGTCACGGTAGGCGCATATCATGTCGCAGAATAGGCCGCATATGCCTATTTTGGTTGTTTCTGACTATCATATGTTCTATTTCGACTGAATTGTGGCTAGAATTTCTTTCAACTCCCAACATGAAATTTGTAGATCTTTTTCTTGGCTTCAAGAATATGTTACCAACTATTTTATACTAGTTATGGACTGGATCATGCTTAATGCTAATTGACCTTCATGTCTTGATACCATCGATAATAATGGGTATCTTGACTGATTGATCATGCGTTCCTAGTTGGAACTAAGAGACTGGCTGGTCGTCTTATTGAATGAAATGAATGAGACACGTTCATGTAATGAACTATTGTACTCGATTAGCCGATCCCGAATATTGGCATACAGGCACATGCAGGCTTCAAATTGTTATTTATCTATTTTACGAAAACAGCATGTGTACTTTATGGTCAAGGCATGATTACTCCGTGGTTAGATTTGATTGTTGCATCACGCTATATAAAACCTACAACCTAGCCGCACAGGTATCGTTGTAGAGTTGTGCATATCGTACTCCGTACGAAAGTACTCATTTGAATGACCATGACCCACGGCATGGGATTTCACTCAACGTAGGGACTATTAAGTTAAATAAAATAATAATTGCATGGAGAGAATGGATTCCCGAGTTCTTACATGGCATCCCCCTTGGAACGAGTAGTACCCGACGGGCCGGCTAGTTCCCACAGATACTGTAAATCTGCCACACGGGCAGGAAACAGTATCTGCTTTTATTATTATTGTATATTGTATATTGACGGGCGTCCTGCTAGGACTCGTCTAATTCATGCATGGCGCACATGATTGACTGGATAGACTAGCCTTGCTCGCACATAGTAAGAACTGAGGAATCTATATTGCATTATTCCAGGATAACTTGGAACTCACAATAGCAAGCCGTAGGATTTGACTGGCCGTTCAAGATGATTTGTTTGTGTACTGTACCTACTCTGTTACCTAACTGAGATGATCAGAATGTCAGGACATGACGGGCCAACTTCTGTCCTTTTTTGGTTGGGAGGTTGGTTCGAAGTGTCATGATGTTATGTGAATCCCAGTGGCAAGCAGAGATCTACTTATCATATTCTCTTATTACTGGTTTCAATTCCTCATATCGTGCTCCCTTGTGGTACTTGCTATTAGAGGTCTAACCTCTCTGGTTTTGCATGGCCAGATTTAGAGCCGGTTCCCGAGGACTCCGCTTACTTCCACCTCCAAGATGGTCAATACTAGAGGGATGATTGCAGGAGGACTCGAGTGGGTTCCTTACCTTCCCGCTCGTTTTGTTATTTACTTTATACTTGCCGTTTGGCACCGACATGTTAGTCGGATTGTCTTGCACTTACTTTTGCATAATTGTAATTAAGTTAGACTGCAGCTGATAACAATTGTGTATACTTTGCTACATCATTTGGCTATGTTTTGTAAAGCCAGATATCAAGAACATTTTGACTGAGCGTTTGGGACGCCTTACTGCTTTATCTTACATGTTCTCTATTTCTGTTTCTTATTTGAATGATTGAGACAATAGATGTGAAGTGACCATAGTGAGACTTATATGTAGTATGCACCCCCTCGTCTGGTTAGACAGCATTGATCGTATTATACGGTATTCATCTACCCGTAATACGTAGCTGGCTGAGTCATTCCCCCGCTCTCCAGTATTCTGGTTCTGGGGCGTGACAAGGTTTTAGTGGTGGCCCATGCAGGTCTGATTTCAGACTTGTGGGGTGTTTTGATTTATAGGATGTCTCAATCACACATGTTTCCCCTTGATCTCCTGATTCGTTATTCTCAACTCTTGTTTGACATTCCGGTATCCTTTGACTTCATTGACCCTTCATGTCCGGTCGTTTGATTGTTCTCTTGTCCCTTTTCTTAGGGGCACTTCGTCTGCAGCGGTCAGAGCTGGGCAGCAACAACAAGAGCAACATGAGCAACATGACCAGCTTGGTCAGCAGCAAGGGCCAGTCTCACCTCAGGAGACTATCCAGGAAGAAGTGATAGTAGAACCGCAGTATCCGGAAGTTCCAAACCCACCCATAGTTCCACCTACCCCTGTGGAAGTGGATACACCAGCCCTTCTGGAGATCATGAGAGGAATGATGACTGCTCAACAACATCAGATGTTGGCCCAGCAGCGCATGCACACTCAGCTACAAGAGCAGAATGTGTTGCTCAACCAAGGATTGCAGACAGCTTTGGAAAGGGGGGCAAGGACAGATTCAGGAGCGTCAGCCCGGTTTTGCAAGTACAACCCCGCCGTTTTGAAGGCACGGAGGATGCTATTTCAGCAGATGCATGGCTTAAGGACATTGAGGCTATTCTGATAGCCGCTAAGGTACCGGCAGAAGAACGTGTGGATCTAGTGAAGTTGTTACTTCAGGATCTCGTACGTGATTGGTGGGAATCAGAGGAAGTAGGTATCAGACGTCCTGTGGCTTGGGACGACTTTACAGCAAGATTCAAGACGAAGTACTATGGAGTTGTGGCGCAGTTTGAGCTACAACAGAAGTTTATCAGCCTCAGGCAGGCTGGCAAGACTGTAGATGCTTATGCAGCGGAGTTCTGCAGATTGAGTAGATTCCCCCAGAGATGGTAGCAACAGAGCGCCATAGGGCCATGAGGTTTCAGCAAGGGTTTCATCTCGAACTTTTACAATTGATAGAGGGGCACGACTACCAGACTTTTGACGAAGTATTGACAGCAACTCGAAGGCATGAGCTCACCATTCAGAGGCTTGCAACTAGGACTGGGGGTCAGAAGAGGTCCCACAGTCAGATTGAAGGAGGAGGGGGAGCAGCGCCCCGAACAACAGCACCATCCCCTGGCATTCGTATCCACGATGTGGCGATACGAGGGCCAGCACCACCACCCAGGCAGCAGCAACAACAACCAAGTAAGAACCAGCAACCCCCAGCGGGCTGCACTTATTGTGGGAAGATGGGACATACTAGAGATGTGTGTCGGACATTGAACGGACTGTGTCTGATATGTGGAAATCCAGACCATCGGGTTACCACATGTCCCATGAATTCGAGGTCAGGAGGACCAGGACAGCAGTTTCCTGCTCTGCCAGCACCAGGGGCAGGCCAATATCGAGGACCAGTGGTGGCAGTAAGGTCGTTGGCACAGCGTCCGTTAATGTCACAGGCTCAGATGTTTCGGCAGCAGGGACCGCCGATGCAGCAACACCAGCATAGACCACCCCAGCATCATCAAGGAAGGGGCCAGCAGCAGCATCAGGCTAGGCCGCAGCATGGAAACCAGCAAGGAGGTAGAGGACAAGCATTCACTTTATCCTTGGAGGAGGCATTGGCATCGGGAGATGTTGTGGCAGGTAACATTCTCGTCGCCTCATATCCCGCAGTAGCATTGTTTGATTCAGGAGCATCACACTCATTTATATCTGCACAATTTGCGACACGGCTAGGAATAGAGTTCGAAGCATTGCCAGGGAGGTTGAATATACTCACTGGCAATGGGCTCGTAGGAGTTAGTAGAGTTATTCTAGCGTGTAGCGTTGTAGTTTGCGGGCATTCCTTACCCGCCCGGTTGATAGAATTTCCTGTTGGAAATTTCGACGTTATCTTAGGCATGGACTGGCTGAAAGACAGTCATGCGACAATAGATTGTCGTAGAGGGAGTGTATCTTTTGATATCCCAGGTATGAAGCAATTCACCTTAGTCAGATCAGAAGCAACTCAACAAGAGCAGGGAGTAGTGACGGCAATGGAAGAAGTTCAAGTTCCGAAGGTAGTTGAAGAATTTCTAGACGTATTTCCTGAAGAACTTCCAGGTCTACCACCAGTCAGAGATATTGAGTTCAGTATAGAATTGGCACCTGGAACTAAACCCATATCAGATCGGGTTTACAGAATGGCGGATTCAGAGCAGGCCAAGGTATATCAGCACATAGAGGAATTGAAGGAGAAGAAGTTCATCCAAGCTAGCGTATCACCGTGGGCAGCACCAGTAGTACTTGTGGGGAAGAAGGATGGGTCATCCAGATTGTGCATTGACTACAGGAAGCTTAACGCAGCGACAGTGAAGAACAAGTACCCACTACCCAGGATCGACGACTTATTTGATCAGTTGAGCAGGGCCAGAGTTTTCTCCAAGATAGATCTTCGTTCAGGGTATCACCAAGTGAGGGTTCGGAAGGAGGATATTCCCAAGACAGCATTCAGGTCGAAGTATGGGCATTATGAATTCTTAGTAATGCCGTTTGGTTTGACCAATGCTCCAGCAATATTTATGGATTTGATGAACCGCATCTTTATGCCATACTTAGATCAGTTTGTCGTTGTATTTCTCGACGACATTCTTATATACTCTGCTAGTGAAGAGGAGCATGAAGACCACCTCAGGAAAGTGTTGCAGGTTCTGAGAGAGAACTAGTTGTATGCCAAGCTCAGCAAGTGTGAGTTTTGGTCGGATCACATTTCATTTTTGGGTCATATCATATCAGGAGCTGGAGTAGCAGTAGATCCCAAGAAGGTAGAAGCAGTAGAGAGTTGGCCAGTACCCAAGACCGTAGCAGATGTGCGGAGTTTCTTGGGATTGGCAGGATATTACAGAAGGTTCGTATCAGACTTTGCGAGGCTTTCAGCACCCATGACACGCTTGACACGGAAGGATGTACCATTCGTTTGGTCGGCAGAATGTCAGGCATCATTCGAGACTTTGAAGCAGAAGTTGATATCAGCGCCCATTCTTATATTGCCAGTTGGACCCGGAGGTTTTACAGTATATTGCGATGCATCAGGTAAAGGACTTGGATGTGTCCTTATGCAACATGGGAAGGTGATAGCATATGCATCTAGGCAGCTTCGAGACCACGAGAAGAATTATCCAACTCATGATTTGGAGTTAGCGGCAGTAGTATTTGCTCTGAAGCTATGGAGGCATTACTTATATGGTGATCGAGTAGACATGTACACGGACCATAAAAGTTTGAAGTACATCTTTACTCAGAAGGATCTGAACATGAGACAGAGAAGATGGTTGGAGTTGATCAAGGATTATGATGTGGAGCTTCAGTATCATCCAGGCAAGGCTAATGTGGTAGCAGACGCTCTCAGCAGGAGAGACGGCGCATTTATGTTAACAACGCAGAAGCATATCTTAGAAGACCTTCGGGAGATGGGCATCGAAGTTATACTTCCTAGTGATGTAGGAGTTCTAACAAGCCTGCAAGTTCAATCCGACTTGGTAGACAGGATCAAGGCAGCCCAGGCACAGGACCCAAGGATACAGAAGCTTAGGGCAGAATGTGAGTCAGGACTCAGGAAGGAGATGAAAATTCATGAAGATGGTACGCTTAGGTTTGGATCACGCCTATGTGTGCCTAGTGGAGATATCAGACAGGAGGTTATGACAGAAGCTCACAGTTCTCAATATTCTATACACCCTGGAGGGACCAAGATGTACCAAGATATCAAGCAGCACTTCTGGTGGAACGGGATGAAGAGAGAGATAGCTAGATTTGTTTCCCGTTGCTTGGTATGTCAGCAAGTGAAGGCAGAACAGCAGAGGCCAGCTGGGCTATTGTAACCGCTTCCTATTCCAGAATGGAAGTGGGAGCATATTACAATGGACTTTGTGACCGGTTTACCGAGATCGCCAAGTGGTAAAGATGCTATTTGGGTGATAGTGGACCGGCTTACAAAGGTAGCACACTTTCTTCCTTTCAGAGTAGGGCAATCTACAGAAAGGTTGGCAGAGTTGTATATGCAGCAGATAGTCAGGCAGCATGGAGTCCCCGTCAGCATTGTGTCAGATAGAGATACTCGTTTCACATCACATTTCTGGAAGAGCTTACATCATAGTCTGGGTACCAAGTTAAGATTTAGCACGGCTTACCATCCCCAGACAGACGGGCAATCAGAAAGAACAATTCAGACCCTAGAAGATATGTTGCGAGCTTGCACCCTAGATTTTGGAGGATCTTGGGAGAGCCACCTGCACTTAGTTGAGTTTTCTTACAACAATAGTTATCAAGCCAGTATCCAGATGGCGCCGTTTGAAGCACTATATGGTAAGAAGTGCAGGTCACCGCTTGCATGGGATGATATCGGGGAGAGGAAGATGCTAGGCCCGGAAATGATTATTCAGACGGTTGAAGTAGTTAAAGGAATTAGAGAGCGACTTCGAGTTGCGCAGGATCGGCATCGTCATTGGGCGGACCAGCATCGTAGGCCGTTAGAGTTCTCTGTTGGGGACCACGTATTCTTGCGGATCTCACCTACTCGTAGGGTGATTAGATTTGGCGTTCGCGGGAAATTGAGTCCGCGGTACGTGGGCCCATTCGTTATCCTTGATCGGATAGGCGATGTTGCTTATCGTTTATCACTCCCACCTTCGTTACGAGAGGTGCATGACGTGTTTCATGTATCTCAACTACGTAGGTATGTATCGGACCTAAGCCATGTCCTCGATCATTCTGAGCTGGTTGTTGGTACCAACCTGTCTTACGAGGAACAGCCTGTGTCTATTTTGGACCGAAGAGAGAAGATACTCAAGAACCGAACAATTAGTCATGTCCGTGTTGCTTGGGGTCATCACTCCTTGGGGGAGTCAACGTGGGAACGTGAGGATGATATCCGATCACGGTATCCACACCTGTTTGACTCACAAGGTATATCTCTTTCTGTATACCTTGATTGACTTGATTTCTCATGCTTTATCACCTTATGGGTAGAATTGCTTGATATCGTAGATTGATGGATTTACATATATAGTACTTGCTTTTGATAGGGTAGCAACGATTGCTTGCTCACTAGAATTGCTTGATCGCTAGAATTGCTTGTATCAGTTAGCTCCGATATTTCTACCTGCTTTGGATTTGAAATTCCGAGGACGGAATTTTTTCAAGGTGGGTAGAGATGTCACTCCCCGTTCCCAGAATACGTATTTTATACATGTGCAACTCATGTGTATTTATTTAATATTTATCATGCATTTATTCTGTATTTAAATTCTTTAATTTTGCGCTTATTAATTTTTCTGTATTTATTTTCTGCTTTTTCTTGGCTCTTGGTTCATTTCGGTTCATAGGAAACCAACTTGGTTCGGTTTGGTTCAACATGGAAAGGAATGGATGGCTTGGATTTGGTGGAGAGAATGAATGGTGGAGATCCACTTGACCTTGATATAAAAGTTCTTCTTCCACTCTCTCTCTTCATTCATTCACATTTACTCCTCCACCAAACCCTAACCCATTTGGAGAGGCAAGTACATCTTGCACACCATGAGGGATTTCATGCATTCCCATTTATTTTTAGTTTATGTTGTTCATCTTCTCTTTCTCTACAAGTTTAGGTCTTGAAGTTTTTGTTTTCCATGGATGGTTGGGTGTAGATCTAAGTTTTAAGTTTTGGTTTTCATAGTTTTGGTTTTCATATGAAATTTAGGGTTTTGATCTATCAAATATTGTTGTTTTCGAAATTAAGTGGTTCCATGTTGTAGAGAATTTAATTCTACTAAAGTTTGGCTTTTGAAAAGTTAGATTTCGATTTATTTTGTGGAAGTTATGGCAAAAGTATTTTGGTTCGTTCCTATGTTCATCTGCAGCATGAACAGCATGTCGCAGAAGGCGCATGTCGCAGTAGGCGCATGTTGCAATAAAGCGCATGTCGCGGTAGCCCCATATCATGTCGCAGTTGGCGCATATGATGTCTCTGTTGACGCATGTCGCAGTTGACGAATATGATGTCGCTGTTGGCGCATGTCGCAGTTGGCGCATATGATGTCTCTGTTGACGCATGTCGCAGTTGACGAATATGATGTCGCTGTTGGCGCATGTCGCGGTAGGCGCATATCATGTCGCAGTTGAGCCGCATGAGGCGTATGTCGCGGTAGGCGCATATCATGTCGCAGTTGAGCCGCATGAGGCGTATGTCGCGGTAGGCGCATATCTTGTCGCAGTTGAGCCGCATGAGGCGCATGTCGCGGTAGGTGCATATCATGTCGCAGTTGAGCCGCATGAGGCGCATGTCGCGGTAGGCGCATATCATGTCGCAGAATAGGCCGCATATGCCTATTTTGGTTGTTTCTGACTATCATATGTTCTATTTCGACTGAATTGTGGCTAGAATTTCTTTCAACTTCCAACATGAAATTTGTAGATCTTTTTCTTGGCTTCAAGAATATGTTACCAACTATTTTATACTAGTTATGGACTGGATCATGCTTAATACTAATTGACCTTCATGCCTTGATACCATTGATAATAATGGGTATCTTGACTGATTGATCATGCGTTCCTAGTTGGAACTAAGAGACTGGCTGGTCGTCTTATTGAATGAAATGAATGAGACACGTTCATGTAATGAACTATTGTACTCGATTAGCCGATCCCGAATATTGGCATACAGGCACATGCAGGCTTCAAATTGTTATTTATCTATTTTACGAAAACAACATGTGTACTTTATGGTCAAGGCATGATTACTCCGTGGTTAGATTTGATTGTTGCATCACGCTATGTAAAACCTACAACCTAGCCGCACAGGTATCGTTGTAGAGTTGTGCATATCGTACTCCGTACGAAAGTACTCATTTGAATGACCATGACCCACGGCATGGGATTTCACTCAACGTAGGGACTATTAAGTTAAATAAAATAATGATTGCATGGAGAGAATGGATTTCCGAGTTCTTACATGGCAGCCCCCTTGGAACGAGTAGTACCCGACGGGCCGGCTAGTTCCCACAGATACTGTAAATCTGCCACACGGGCAGGGAACAGTATCTGCTTTTATTATTATTGTATATTGTATATTGACGGGCGTCCTGCTAGGACTCGTCTAATTCATGCATGGCGCACATGATTGACTGGATAGACTAGCCTTGCTCGCACATAGTAAGAACTGAGGAATCTATATTGCATTATTCCAGGATAACTTGGAACTCACAATAGCAAGCCGTAGGATTTGACTGGCCGTTCAAGATGATTTGTTTGTGTACTGTACCTACTCTGTTACCTAACTGAGATGATCAGAATGTCAGGACATGACGGGCCAACTTCTGTCCTTTTTTGGTTGGGAGGTTGGTTCGAAGTGTCATGATGTTATGTGAATCCCAGTGGCAAGCAGAGATCTACTTATCATATTCTCTTATTACTGGTTTCAATTTCTCATATCGTGCTCCCTTGTGGTACTTGCTATTAGAGGTCTAACCTCTCTGGTTTTGCATGGCCAGATTTAGAGCCGGTTCCCGAGGACTCCGCTTACTTCCACCTCCAAGATGGTCAATACTAGAGGGATGATTACAGGAGGACTCGAGTGGGTTCCTTACCTTCCCGCTTGTTTTGTTATTTACTTTATACTTGCCGTTTGGCACCGACATGTTAGTCGGATTGTCTTGCACTTACTTTTGCATAATTGTAATTAAGTTAGACTGCAGCTGATAACAATTGTGTATACTTTGCTACATCATCTGGCTATGTTTTGTAAAGCCAGATATCAAGAACATTTTGACTGAGCGTTTGGGACGCCTTACTGCTTTATCTTACATGTTCTCTATTTCTGTTTCTTATTTGAATGATTGAGACAATAGATGTGAAGTGACCATAGTGAGACTTATATGTAGTATGCACCCCCTCGTCTGGTTAGACAGCATTGATCGTATTATACGGTATTCATCTACCCGTAATACGTAGCTGGCTGAGTCATTCCCCCGCTCTCCAGTATTTTGGTTCTGGGGCGTGACAACGAGACTCGGCTGACATGCATATATTCAGGGACGCTTGGGTATGTGCACGATGCGACTCGAGTGAAAATGACAATTCTCTATCATGCGGCTTGGCTGAATGCATGTATTTTGGGGACGCTTGGAATGCGTGCACGATCCAGCCAAGTGATACGACGAGTTCAAGCAAGGCTTGAAAGATGGGAGTGTGTCGAGATCTTGAAATCGTGTTAAAGGAGTGATTGATAATAGTGCGAGCGTGGCTCAGAATCGAAGAAACGCGTAGGCGAAATGTGTACGATTAAGTCTTGGCCATAGAAATGGTAGAATAGCTTGCCTTCAGGAAAGTCTCGAGGACGAGACTTGTTCTGAGTGGTGTATGATGTAGTGCCCCGTCCCGCAAAGTCAATCGGAGGAATCGAAACGCCGACGGCGTTCGGCCTTAGCCTTGCAACGGCTTGCTCGGAGACATCGCTCAGGTGGGGTAGTTTCGGTGAACTCTCCTCATCTTTGCCTTCACAAAATAAATCGTATTTTCAACTCGCACAAGTTAGGCTTGATAATAAAAGCTACGCATCCACATAGCTAAGGGAATAATCCCAACGGGTCAAAATGATGTTAGAACATGGAAAACGTCCCACGGTCGGATTAGAGTTGGTGCACGGCGTGTTTTGAAAATGACACTCGGTCCTTCGTCCCGTGGCTTGGGAGAAGGAAAGTTGGTCTTCGGTGCAAAAGTTGAGAGTTAGCCTAAGTCATAGGCGTCGCCCGCACAAATGCTTGCTAAAGCATGCACGGTCCTGTCCCGCAAGGCTTGGCGTAGCCTTTGCTCGTCCCTTGGGTTAAGTTGTAGGCTTGAGTGAGTTAGGCAAAAGTTATGCCGGTCGACCTAAGTTATTCTATGTGTTGTCCCGCTCATTCTGCGATTGTCAAGATAAATAGTCCCACGACCCCAAGGCCCGTCATATGAAGTATGACTTGGGCAACAGCGTTGCGTCGAACACGAGTCGGTTTAGAGGCACGAGCCACGGTTGGTTCAGTGAAAAGTTAGCCACGGTCGGTCGATACTTAAGGAAACACGTTATATTCAAGTTAAGTTGGAAGGCTATGCAGTAGTCGTTCCCTGAGTTCAAAGAATGTTAAGTCTAAGCGATGGTTAGTCGCCGAGAGAAAAATATGTCGGGACTGTGGTTCAGTCGCCGAGGCAACCCTGGTTTGGGCTCTGCGAATGAAGTGTAAAAAGTGGAAAGAGTAAAAGCAAAGGAACTGTGATAATAATGAGACCATGCATTACGTTAAGTCTAGAAGTTAGCGTAGGCGCGTGGTCATGGACAACTTGTCGACAAGGGCGATGGTTTCTTCGAGCGGCAGCCCTGGGCCATGGGCACCGACTCGACCTAGGAAGAAACAGGTTATAGCCGAGCTGGGTAATAGGCAACGCTGGTAAGGCGATCGGTAAGACGGGGACTTGCATCGGGGCTAGCTACTTGCGTTGCAAGGGTCCCGTATTGCCAGGCTATGTCCAAGATGGCTAGTTAATGCCAGTGACCTTTCATTTAGATGTGTCGGCACGGGCGGCAATCCGCGTGCGTGCCTTTGGATTGAGTTGAGTTAAAAAGTGTATGAAGTTAGTGAACACAATGTCTGGGCCTAAGATTTGGCTACAGCGAGAAGGAGACGTACTTCGGCACTAGATGTGGCGTCGAGTGATAAGTTGATGGCATAGAGTTGCATGAGTTAGGCTTGAGCTATTGCGAGTTAAGTCAAAAAGGGCCGTAGGGCAAGTTGTGTGAAGTTACTTGAGTTATTGGGCACGACCTCGAAATATGAGGCACGGCCGCGTGGTCATAATACAAGTGTAGGCGAGATTAAGCAAGGAGGCACTGCCTCAGAGATATTGAAGCACGGATCGAGTTATGGCACGACCGAGTCGTTACGTCCCAGAGTTTGGCATAAAAGATAAGTATAAGTCAGTGCGTCGACAGTGCAAGCACGAGAAAGGTCTAGAGGAAAGGAAATAGAGTCTTTCGTATAGTTGCGTCTCTGATTTTGGCCGTAAGGCAAACACGACTTGATAGGTTAACGTTGTTGGCACGAGGAGTGGTCTAGAGACAAAGTATGAGTTAACGTTGACATTGCAAGCACGGGATGGTTCCGATACACAAGTTGCGCTAAGGCGCCGGTCCTAAAACTGATCCTAAGGCAAGAATAGAAAGACAATAGAAAAAGGGTTTATACTGCACAAAGTAAATGAAACGTGTAGGTTTTGTATGGGTGGGCGAGGAGCTCACTCCACCAGTACAGTGGTACTGACACCCACACAGTATTTCATGTGCAGGCACAGGTAGAAGCTCGTGGCGCGGAGCTCGCTTGGATGCGTCGAGGCACGGAGTTCCTTGGCGAGTCGAAGCGTGCGGTCGCGTGATCTGAAGACTTATACAGGACATAATGTATGGACATCGCCTTCCGAAGCTTCCGCTGGATTCAAGTATTGTATCGAGAGATGAGAGAGAGCAGAGTGACTTGTAAATGAGAGAAAAGTGAGCACGAGAGACATTGTAATTTGGCCTTGCGCCCACAGATGTAATCTTGTATTCAATATCAATAAAAGAGATTCTTTTGAATGACTTGTGTTCATGTGTTCTTCTTAAATTCTGCTGCTATAAATCAATGTCTCTGCACGGGACTTCTCTGCGACGACCCAGTCGCAGCCGCTGTAATCGGCCGTTATGGAACCCGCCTTGCACGAGCGCAATCTAGGCTCGTGCGGCATCACGCCTTAGCGAGGACGATCGCTCCTACAGGAGCGGGGCGTGACAGCAGTCCTACACTCAAGTAGGACTGCCAGAATGCTGGCCGTCCTAATTGATACTTACTGTAACAGCAAGTTTCAATTAGGACTGCCAGGGGGGTGGCAGTCCTACTTATAAAACTCTGTGACAGAGTTTTAGTTTGCAAGTTTTTCACAGAGTTTTAGTATCAGGACTGCCACCCCCTGGCAGTCCTACACTCAAGTAGGACTGCCAGGGTGCTGACAGTCCTATTTCAAAGTTGCTGTTACAGCAAGTTTCAATTTGGACTGCCATCACCCTGACAGTCCTACTTAAGTGTTGGACTGCCAGGGTCCTGGCAGTCCAAATTGAAACTTTCTGTGACAGAAAGTTTCATTTTGAAACTCTCATCACAGAGGGTTTCAATAAGGACTGCCAGGACCCTGGCAGTCCTAATTAAGTGTAGGACTGCCATGGTGCTGGCAGTCCTGATACTAAATAACAACATAAATCACAAGTACATAAATAACAACATAAATCACAAGTACATACATATCCAATAAGTACATAAATAACAACATAAATCACAAGTACATTTCAGACAAAATATCCAACTTCAAAACAACAACATAAGTGTCAACTTGTCTAGTACTTCAAAACAAGAAAAATATCCAGATCCAACTACATATCATGCCGGGCCTTTGAACGAGACTCCCTATTATTCATGAAGGAAAACTCGACCACGTCGTCGATGCGATCAAGCTCGTTGGCGACCGCGACACTAGTGTCACTTTGGCAACCTCTTCGGAGTGTCTGGGCCAATTCCTTCACATTTTGAGACTGAAAATGAAATTATAAATGAATTAAGTCTAGAAACATGGAAATCTCAGTCTTATTACAAATACAGAACTCACCATCCTCACCAACCCAGCATACAAGACATTTTTGGAAGGAAGAGCTCCAATTGCTCCGACGGACACGGGACCCGGGTTTGTAGGGTTCGACAACTTAGGATGTCCGACCCCCAGGAAGTACGGTATGTAGTCCTCGCTGCAGTCGGCCATCAGGGTGACCGGTCGTCTTTCAGATTCCCAAAGTACATGTCGTTGCCACTCGGAGTAAAAGTCGGTCACCCAGTCGAAATCTGCCGGTTTGTAATTTAAAGGTTGGGTCCCGCGCGGAGGCTCCAACAGTCGTAGTGTGCGCTTCGGCACAGTTTGCACAAAGCCAAACTGACGAAGTACTCTATCGGGCATGTACGGCTCCGTGATATCATAGCATGTGATCATGCCATGAAATAAAGAAACTGGTTGGAGCTCACGATTCTGCTCACGTAAATTTCGGTATGGATTTCAAAAAATCTGTAGGAAAACAGTTAACAACAAAACAAAATTAACATGAAAAAGTAAGTCAAAATTTTGTATCTCTTATGGCACCAAATTGTCTAGTACTTCACGAATGGAAGCCAGTGTTTGCCAATTTTTGGTTTCCAGCTGGGATGGCCTCCATCGAGACACTCTAGGAAGGTTTTCAACATACTCTGGGTTCAGGTCAGCCCGTCTGAGCATCGAAAAGTACTCGTATATCCATGCATATTCAATTTATAAATGAATAGTCAAAAAATAAACAACAAAATAAAGTATACAAGATTAAATTGTTAGAAATTTTCTTACATGTAGCAGAGTCTGACAGCCGGCCATTTGTCTTAGTCCTGACACGGGATGCGATGCCGAGCTCGCGGTAAAGATTGGCTAGGATACCGCTTCCCCAGGATATATCAATGAAGTCATCCACTTCAGATAAATTGAGCATGTACCTAGCATGTATCGACGTTCCGGACTTGTCCGGAATACCGACCGTTCCTAGGACGAACAGCATGTACGCACGGGCCACCGCGTCGACGACCATATCATCGTCATCGTCATCCACCTCCATATTCATGAAGTGGTCCACCAAAAATGACAGAGGAATTCCATATGACTTCTTGAAGCCTAACAGAGTTGTAAAACTGGTAGCCTGAAGTCCAAGGTGACTTGAGACAAACTTGACGATCTTCTTGTACCATTTCACGGATTTCTCATTGGTGTAATGTTCTGACGCGTCCGGTCACTGGCAGCTCCAGTATCTAGTAGACATCGTCAAGTGTAATGGTCATCTTCCCTGCTGGAAGATAAAATGTGTTGGTCTCCGGGTGCCATCTCTCCACAAAGGCGGATATGAGGGCACTATCCATTGTCCGATAGGCGTTTTGTGCCAAATTTGCAAGCCGCTCGGTACGATTTTGCTCTGGACGGCCTCCGATAAGCTTCCAAACTGTTAGGACACGATTTTCTTCCCGTGACTCACAGCCCTAAGGATACGATATGTCCTCTGTATATCGAACAACGAAAAAATATAACAATTATAAAATACATATATATATATATATATATATATATATATAGTATACTAAACTGGTAGCTTACAAACGTCATGTACATACCGGGTTCTTCCATATTTTATATGCAATGTGGTTCTCAAAAGAAACCAACATTGAGCAACCGGGCAGACGGACAGGAGGGTCAGAAGGACCGGCCTCCTCAGATGGAGCAGAACCGCCTTGACATGATAGGAGTCGACAAATTGGCACGTCATCGTCGTCATCGGAAGAACGCGTAGGAGTAGGAGCTCGTTGCTTCGACCGAGCTTGACGTGCCGGTGGCGGCATCCGAGATCGAGCTTGGGGCGCCGGTTCGAAAATTGTTAACGGACGCTCGAGAGGACGTCCCGCACGTTCCTTCCGCTTTGACGCGGTGGACCGTATTCTTTTGTTAGCGGCCGGTGGACTGCAGGACAACATACAATTATTAAATAATAGAAACAGAAAGAGGACATGCAGTTACCCCCCCCCCCCCCCCCCCCCCCCCCCCGCATATGAGCATCATGCAGTTTTCCACCCCCATATCTCATTACAGTAGGACTGCCAGGTCTGTGCCAGTCCTAATGTAAATTAGGACTGCCACAGTCCTGATTTACATTAGGACTGGCATAGGCCTGGCAGTCCTACTATATTCAAATTCGAACGGCCAAAGCGAGATGCTCGTTTGTCGTGTTCTAGGGTTAGGATTTCAAGATAAAATGTGGGTTTTTTGTGTTCGAAAATTTCTTTCATGAACCATAAAGAGATTCTAAACCTAATTTATCAAAACTTTTTAGAGAATAAAAAATATTCTAGGATTTTGAATAGAATGTACAAAATTCTTGAAGAAATTAGGGAAGAACGTACCTAGATTCCGGTTGCTTTCGACTTGCGTGTCATCTTTTCGAATCTACGAATGTTGTTGAAGAAATCTTGGTGGAGGAATTGGGAGTGGAGTGGTGGAGGAGAAGAAATTAGGGTTTTGGAAGAGGGAGAGGGAGAGTTCTTTTTTTTTTTTTTTTTCCTTTTGGTGGAGAGAGAGTGTAGAATGGGTTATGAGAAGAAATAAAGGGTTTGGGGGGGTTGGACTGCCCCCTAGCAAATTCTCCACCTTCTTGGATTGCCCCCAATTAAGGGTTGCCCGCTAACAATAATGGTGGTGCCCTTAGAAAAAACTTTTAGTAAATAAGCGATCAGTAGAGTTCTTATATAGCAGGACGGTGAACTTAGACATTTTTGCAACAAAAAGCAGTGTATATAATTTAGAAAGTTTAGCTTCACTTGATTTAAATTGAGACAACGGAGATCTTGAATTGGGAGCGGTTTACATGCATCTCATCCTTTGGACCTAATAAAAAAAGTCAAGGGTTTAAATAGAAAATTTTATCATCCATGTGTCATAATCCTATCGTAAGTTGAACTGAATATAGTAATGAACTAAAAAAAGAAAAAAGGTAGAGCTAAATTCACATTTAGGCCAGTTTGGTTCGCGGAATATGAAAGTGATTAATTTTCTTGGTTTGGATGCTAAATGAAATGATGATAAAAGAAATTTGATTTCCAAGAGAAAAAAAATAGAAAAAAATGGTTCCTTCCACCAATTCAAAAATTCATTTTCCTCCTCTAAGAATTCACTTTTCCTCCCAATTTTCTTGATTTTTTCAAACACCGAAAAAAAAAAATTATTAAAATTGTAATTTCTCAAAGAAAAAATATATTAAAAAATCAATTTCTTTCATTTCCATTCCGCGAGGGCTTACTTCTTTGACAGGGGGTGCTCTGAATGTCTACCGGGCATGATCGCATTGAGATCTCTGCGAGCAAACTGAAAAAAAAATGTAAACAGAAGATTGAATGTAACCAGTTGATTAGATATAATTGATAAATTATATATACTAGTTATTGATAAATAATGTAAACAAATACTATTATGTTCTAGTTCTTGTTTCCTCTAATCCTATATAGAAAAAGAGATTTTCTCACTTTCACTCATTTTTATTCATTTTCTAGTGAAAGTTAATAGATTAGATGTGGCACTTTTCTACTAAGTTACTATTACTTTAATAATTAGTACTAATTTTAAATAAAACAGTTAGTATTTATTCTAATTATTATTAAACAACTAGTACTAATTTAATATTAGGTAAATAATTAGTATTAATTATTTAACTAGCAAAAAAAATAGTAGTAAATAAATTTTTGTAGTGGCTGGACAAAAATATGGACTGAGTTTTTGTACTTATCTTTCAACTTTTGATAGGTAGCTCACGTTTACACTGAGATCAAAGGTTGGTTGCCACATAGGAATGACAAACTTTTATTTCAAAAATTCTTTTCCAATGCAAATGTAGAATAAAACATGAAGTTGACATGGCAATGACATGGCAAGGAGAATGTGAAGTTGGTTGTCTAGATCTAGACAATGCACTTCACAATGACTTTGTCTCCACATCATCAATTATGAATAGAAATATTTATAAAAAAGTTGAAGAAGTAGAGGAGTTGCCTTGGAAGTTGGAAAAAATACTTTTTATTGTCTCCATAATACTTTTGCATTGGAGAGAGTTTTTCAATCTCATTGTCTTTTGATATATAGTTTTGCCACATAACCAAGACATTGTCTTGTGGCTCATGCCACATAGGAGCCACCTAAGACTCACAACACTTAACAAGACAATAGGGTTGGAGATGCTCTTAGCCTACTTAATGTTGTCATTGTGGTGGTGGCACTAAATTAATTAATTTAATGCATGGATGGATGGCCGAAAGAGTTGACAGTAACAAAATAAAGGAAGCAAAGTAGGAAATGACGTTTGTTTGTCTTCCATGTTTTCACTCCTCCAAAGTTGTAGTCAATATGGCAGAGATGCGCAGAGATTTGCTTTGTGTTGGTCAAAATTCAAATAACTATGTAGCATAATCATACCTCAAGCTAACCCTAAATATGTTTCTCAAACTCAATATTACCAAAATATGTGCTCATTGATCATAGGGTTATAAACTAGGACTCATTTGGACATAAGAAAACATAAATATGTTTCTATAACATAAGGGCTCGTTTGGTTCGCAGAATTATCGGTTTGGAAAAGAAAAGTGATTACTTTTCTATGTTTGGGTGCCAAAGAAATTGAGGAGGAAAGAAAAGTGATTCTCAATAGAAGAAAACATGGAGAAAAAAGTGATTCCATCCATCCAAACAAGGAATCACTTTTCCACATTGAATTATTTACTTTCCTTTCCAAATTTTTTGACATTTTCAAATATCGAAAAAAAATCAATGAGAATTGTAATTTTCCAAAGGAAAGGAAAATGTCATGGAATGGATTTTCTTTCCCTTCCATTCCGCGAACCAAACGAGGCCTAAGGGTAGCGACTATTTAACAAGTAATTAATTATTACTCATCAACAAAATATTGTAGTAAGGAAACAAAAAAAAAATCAGCAATATGTTTGACTAATATATATAAGTTCAAGTTAGGAATTTTCTAGATGCAATAAGGACGAGAAATAATGAGAAATCAAAGTAAGGCCTCGTTTGGTTGGCGGAATCTCCCGATTGGGAAAGGAAAGTGATTACTTTCCTATGTTTGGGCGCCCAAAGAATTGAGGAGAAAAGGAAAGTGCAATGGAAGAGAAATTAGGGGGAAAGTGATTCCATCCATCCAAGGAAGGAATCACTTTCCCACATTGAAGTATTCACTTTCCTTTCCAAATTTTTTGACATTGCCAAACATCGGAAAGGAAAATCAATAGGAATTAAAGTTTTCCAAAGGAAAGAAAATGACAAGGAATTCATTTCCTTTCCCTTCCATTCCGCGAACCAAACGAGGCCTAAAGGATTAACCAATGTTTAAAATTCGAATCGGAGATTGACCCGATCATGAGACTGGATTGGATCAAATCGGTCCAACCAGCATATTAATCTGAATTAATTATATGAACTTACAATCTTACATTTAAATATATATTAC
Organism: Iris pallida; assembly: GCA_029216955.1. Taxonomy (NCBI): domain Eukaryota; kingdom Viridiplantae; phylum Streptophyta; class Magnoliopsida; order Asparagales; family Iridaceae; genus Iris; species Iris pallida. The sequence continues at coordinate 18,771,816 of JANAVB010033820.1, forward strand.
ATAGTACACAACTACATGTTTATACTACTTAGAAGTTCTGTATACTTACAATAATAGAACTAGTCAAGAAACAGGTTAATGAAAATATTCCAATAAATGCTAGGTGGACAAGTAGACTAATTAAGGGCATTTTGGAATGTCCATCCGAAATGGAATTAGGCATTTACTTCGTCCATTATGTTTGGCATCATATGAGTCCTGAACATGGCGGACAGAGAGTAAAATAAGAGTGCAATGAGCCACCCTTAATTTTTTTTTTAAAGTACATACGCCTACATTTAGATGCACTAGTTCCAGCAATTATTAGTTTTGATATAAAAAATATTATACACTTTTCTTTAAAAGTAACCAAGAAATACGAATTGAGTAAATAATAAGATTATTATTTCGCAAAGTCGAATTAGTTTCAACAATTATATACAAGAAGAATATAAAAATAACGGTATGAGGCTAATAAATAGAACATCAACTAAAAATAAGACATTTTGAAGTACAATGTTTACAAGAAAGATGCCTTGTAATACTTTCAAAACATGAAACCACATAGAATGTTATTATAATTTATTTTTGTCTTTGTTTAATTGTACAAAAAAAATCTAAAATTATGTTTTGCATTAAAATATACATATTATTAATTTTTATATTTAAATTTAAATTCTTATTTTTATATTAAAGCTGCCTTAAAATTTTAAAAGTCGGACACGCGCCACTTCTATCAAGGAAACCTAATTACAACTTCGTCGAAAACTCCACTAATTGTGACTTGAATATATAGTTTTTCTAAAGCATAGGAATTCATATAGGAACTTACAATATTGTTATAACACTTGGCATGATTTAACATTTAGGTCATTGATGTTTTCTGTTTAAGGAATGAAATGAATATAATTACTATTAGAGCATCTCCAACCCTATTGTCTTATTTTGTGTTGTGATTCCTATGTGGCATGAGGCACAAGACAATGTCTTTCCTATGTGACAAGATGATATCTACACAAGACAATGAGATAAAAAAATGTTCTCCAATGCAAAAGTATTGAGAAGACAATAAAAAATATTTTTTCCAACTTCCAAGACAACTCCTCCACTTCTTTATTTTTTATAAATATTTCTATTCATAATTGATCATGTGGGGACAAAGACATTGTGAAGTGCATTGTCTAGATCTAGACAACCAACTTCGCACTGTCCTTGTCATGTTAACTTCATGATTTATTATACATTTGCATTAGAGAATGATTTTTGAAATAAAAGCTTGTCATTCTTATGTGGCGACCATTTTTTTTCTAAACTCACAATAGGGTTGGAGATGCTCTTAGTGGTTGAGTTTTTACAAGGAAGAACCCATTAGTTCCTCTAGTACTTTTGATACAAGTGATGCTATATGTACCTCCAAAAATATCATTTCTTCACGTCTCTCCGTCATGTGGCACTCACTTATTAACCCAAGCAAATGGGATGGGGAGAGTTGGAGAAAAACATGAGCAAATAGAAGAGGGTCTCGTGACGAAAGGACATGGAGGGATAAAATTTTGGAGGTACATAAAGTATTTTTTTGCAATATAATAGCTCTAGCCTGTAAATGTTATGAAAGGACCATTAACGAACATGATTTTATTTCTCTTTAAATCTATATTAATTTTTTACAAGGAAAAAATAACAAATTAACTAACACCTTCCTAGCCCACTATGTAACCCTAACAGCAGCAGAAGAGCCATCTACAACCTCCCCACACACCCCCTCTTCTTCGGCGGCCGCGTACTATCCGACGACGACGGCGACGACGCTCTCTTCGACGCCGGGGCCGGCACGTCTTCAGTAGTACAGTTGACGACACGCAGCGGGAAGTTGAGGATCGCACGGGAACCCCGGATGCGGAAGGCGGCGAGGTCGTAGGCCACGGCGGCGTCCTCCGCGGTATCGAACGTGCCGAGCCAGACCCTCGCCCCGTTCTTCCCCGGGTCCCTTATCTCCGCCGCGAACTTCCCCCACGGCCGCCTCCTCACGCCACGATAGTGCCTCTCCGTAGGCATTGGCGGCTTGCGTTCGGGTTCCGGGACGGCCACCTCCTCGTCGAGGAGGAACCGGTAGACGGAGTCGAGGACGGCGAGGTCAGCCGGAGTAATCTGTTGGTTGGTGTGCATTTTCTTGATGCTGTTCGAGACTGGGTGAGAGAAGAGAAGAAGAGGGGGCTATAAGGTAGGGAGGTTCATGCATGCATGCATGGTCGAATTTTGCACGTAGCTTCAATGAAAGTTCCTTTTTACAACATGTGCATATTTTTTTGCATATGATTGTCCTATCTATTTTGACTATTATTTATGTTAATGTAGAGAGAATATTTCTTTTCCCGTTAAATTTTTATTGTCATGACTTGTTGAACAAGATTCAATGCTTGCGTGACAAACTTTTGAGGGATGGATGTGTCTGTTAATTTCTGGAAGTTCTTTTGTGGTCAATTCTTGGCACTGGTTCCTGGATACTTCCTTAAGTGCATAAAGACAAATTACTTAAGGATAAATTAAGGATAGGAAAACCATATAAACGACAAAGCTAAAAGTTATTTTTTTTGGTTCCCGAAATCAGGACCTTAAAAAAAATTAATTTTTTTGTGTTTGGACCCTAAAAAAGAAAATAAACGAAAATAGAGAAATGGTTCCTCCACTCATTCTATGGATTAATTTTTCAGCCAACCGCGCTACTTTGCTAGAGTTGTTCACACACACGACGGTCCGACGGGTAGCGGGTCGGACGGATGCGGGGCAGGAGGAGCTGGGCCGCCACGCCGTTTTGCGCGTGCACAGGAGCGCACAAAAGCGTGCGCCAATCTGCTTTTTTGCTTTTGAGATAAATACACTGGCTCTCTATGTTTCATGAGTATTACATGGACTACTCATGTTCCGAAAATAATTACACTAATCACCCCTCTCCTTTAGAAAATTTATAAAACATAGGAGTCGTTAGTATTATAAGTTTCTACAGAAAATAGAAATTACTATACGGGTGGTCCCTATAATTAGTTTCAAAGTAGGGACGGTTTTGTAATAAGTAAAACATAGGGATAGTTAACACAATTTACCCTTTGTTTTTCCACAATCAATTATTCATTTACCCTTGTAGGAAAGAAAAATTAATAAAAATTATAATTTTTCAAAAAAAAAAGAGTAAATAATTGATTTTCTTTTCTTAAGAGAGAAATTACCTTTGTGATAATAAAGGGACCTCCATGGTTGCTCTGGGGCCAAGGTGTTGGTGGGCCGGGCCTGGCCTGGCCTGGCCTGATTCCGGTCGATTCGTATTGAATTTGGCCGAATTTGGTCTGGTCCGAAGCCTGCTGACTGGGTCTGGATTGAAATATAAAAATTCAGTCTGGATCCACTATCCAGAGAGAACTGATTCAGACTAGATCGAGCGAGCTAGGTCTGAGCTAGCCCGTGAGAGTAACTAGACATTATGTAATAAGTAGTTGGAGTTTAAATATATATTGGAGTTTATATATATATATATATATATATATATATATATATATTCCATCATTATTAATAATAGAAGAAATAATCCGATTTTCCATGTATTCTAATCCCGAACCATTCAGCCAAGAACGTTATATCTCCATATGCTCACCACTAGAGCCAGATCTTGGATGTTCTAGACCTTTGAATTATAATTTAAGTTAGGTGGAATAACTGAAATCTATTGCTTGGGATGAATGTATTATAAATTGTTAGATCGACTAAAATTAAAAAAAAAAAAAAAACAACGGTTCATATTATAATCCATTTTTAGTCATTTGTGTCCCTTTGTTCTTGTAGCATTAAGTCCTATACATGTCCATCTCTTTGTCAACCGACAACCCCTCTCATGGATGTATATGCAAAAATGATGATGAACCTTTCTTGCAGCATTTCTGGTAAGTCAATACAGCAATTTGTTGAAATGAACATATGGCTATATATGCAGCAGCCATCTGATGGAATCTATGACGAAGTATTTTCACAAGCTGGAAAAAATAACCAATTCTAAACCAAAATTTGTTTCTAATGCAAAGCCCCAAAGCCAAAATCCAGCTTCTGTTCTAACACTTTTCTTGCAGCATTTCTAGTAAAGTCAATACAGCAATTTGTTGAAATGAACATATGGCTAATATGCAGCAGCCATCTGATGACATCAGTGACGAAGCATTCTCACAAGCTGGAAAAAGAAAAACAATGCTAAACCAAAATTTGTTTCTTTTACAAAGCCCCAAAGCCAAAATCCAGCTTCTGTTCTAACACTTTTCTTGGCTACCATGTTTACCAAGTCGAAACTATTTTCGATAATCTGGAGGGAAGTGGGGAGCAAGAGAACTTTCAAAGTAAATATTGGCTCAAGACACTCCACTTAAAAACTCTCAGAAACTAAATAACTCTGCTTTTGAGATCAATTCCCAGTTAACTGGATTAGTTTATGAAATATGGCACGAGCCATATCGCTTATGTATATAGAATGATTTAAAGGCTTCTTGCAATTATCAAGAAGCGTTATATAACCTCGCACTAGGGCCTTCTATGACTCTTGCAAACTATCTGCAGTCTGCACCAATTGCATCCTGGACCGATTTAAAGCCATCCCTTTCCACGCACTCTGCCAACTCGGCCTGAAAGAAAGAAAGAAAGAGAAGTATCAGAACTCTCTGCAAAAATCACTACCCAATGCTCATTCTTAATCATTATTAAGGCAAGATGATGTAACAAAATTAAAGAATCACAGCAGTCGAAAATGATTTGCTGATAGCAGAACAATACGTTCAACTCTGTTAACTTTCTTTGCCAACATTAACTAAAGAAGTATTAAATATAACTTAATACAGTACAGCCTACTAAACCTAAAATTACAGAGGAAATTGGAAGTGCTGGGGATCCGTCAATTTTAATCAAGTCAATTTGATGAACAGAGTCCTTTTGTCACACAAAAAAATGATGAACACAAGCTTTTCCCAGTATTTTTTTCCCTCTCTCTATATATATAACCATAGGTCTGCAAATGGTATGTGCCATCTCCAATTGCACGACTTCACAAGCAATATCTATCTATACCAATTCATTCAAGGAAAATGGTTCAATAACCTTGCTTCGTGGATATGGAAGTATATATACAACTCTTAGCGGAAAAAAAGTATATATACAAGTCTTAGGGAAACCTTAAAAAGGCCCAACAAGCCAGCCCAATAGTTGGGCTACACTTTGTTGGACCAAGTCTAACTCTAACATTCTTTCTCGAGCTGGAGTATATATATTATGCATGTCCATCCTGTTACATAGAACAGAAAAAGGAGAAGATGTAATTTGCTTAGTGAAACTATCGGCAATGGTCCTCGGATCAGGTAAAGAGAGTGCTTATTTGTTTTCCCATAACGGTGTGGCGAACAAGTGATAGTCGGCCTCAATGTGCTTTTGCTTCTCTCACGGAAGCTGAATTGTCGGCAATGAATATGACAAATTGTCTTTTCACAGTGCATAAGAAAGGGTTCGGTATACTGAACGAGGTGGTTCAGTATAACAAACTTGACGCAACTAGGACACAACTAGGAAACCAAATGTCAAAGTGAACTAAATCAAACGAAGATGATATCTACTTGTCGACTATAGGAGGAAAAGTAGAACGATGATACTTGACAAGCTTCACACTCAAAAGAAAAAGTAGTCTTCGATGACAATAGTTGCTTAAGCTTCAGTAGAGAGAGATGTCCGAGATGATGATGCTACTGAAGAGGTGAGACGGCTAAAACAAAAAAAATTGCAATAGTGGGCGGAAGATGATCGTCAAGGTAAAACAAGTCAACAATCGTCAAGGTAATACAGGTCAACAAGGCTGATCAGTAAGGTAGTGCAGGTCGTCACGTCTTGGAGATCCTGAAAAACATAGTAAGAGGAAAAGAATGTGACCACAAAGTGTAATGACCACGTACGAATATTCACATGAAAGCGAGAACCATAAAGAACACGGTTCAAAGTAACACAGATATATTTTGAACCACTCTCTACTAGTGGACAGGAGATGGTTGTCACCGGGCAACTTAACCAAGAGGACAAGAGGAGTAAAAATTAGTAAAATGCGAAGAGTTGTGGGAGGAAGCACCATATTGTAAGAGGCAATCGCGATCTGGGAGACATAAAAGACACTAGTACAGATGTCGAGGAATGGGTTGCAGTGAACGATGTCTGCAACCGAGACAACAAAGTGCGAAGAAGACGCTTGTACACTTCCACTGAGAGAGTCACCAAGTGAAATAATGGAATGATCGAGAAACTCCACATTGATGGAGCAGCATCAACAAGACTGCGTGGAGTCTCTGACTGTATATGCGCCTAATCAGGCTTGCCAAAGCCAAACTTAGCTTAGCATAATCCCAAGTTGTTCATGCAACAACAAAGAATACATACGCGTATAGGGGTACCATCGTTCCCTCAGCAGATGGCCCCCTGAGTAACTACACCCACGTCCTCAGCAGTGGGTTGCATAGAGAGCAGATGAGTCGGTAGTAGGAAGTGTGATGACAGAGGGAGTAGAGCCAGACCAACCCGCATGAGACCGAAGAAGACATTCAGCAGTAAAGGCACAATCAAAGTCAGTAAGAATGTGTCCCGGCCGAAGCAATTGTCCGGTGGAGACGAGAGAGGAACTTGGCGACAAAAATTATTTCCCCTGACATGTCTGAGTGGAGATTCAGGTGAGAGGATGGTACTCATCCGGCTCATACCTTATGCCTCTAAGAGAGGCAAAGTATTCCGGCGTAAGGGCAATATGAGCTTCTTCAAGGGCAAAGATCCATTCATAGAGATTGTATGAGTGAGAAATGTTGTCTCCATAAGAGTACATCATCTGGATGGCTTCCCAAATATGGTGTACGGCGGAGAGGAGCGTGACAGTGGAAATAAAGGGCGCCGTATTGTTCATGAGCCAAATCATCATGGAGTCCTAGGCATCACGTCATCAAACGACAAACTTGGTAATGTCGGAGGCGTCGACAGGAGGACTAGTGAGATGCTCTGTATCCCACAGATAGTAGGAATGCTTGCTTCCATAAAAAAAAGTAATTAGTACCATTCAACTTCACCATGGTACCAAGAATGACTTTTGAATCATCACTGAACAAAGAATCAAAGAGGGGGTGGGATACCAGCAGTAGTAGAAGAGGAAGGCGCCTCCATAGCAAGCGAAGTAGATGAAAAAGTTTTAGGAGAAACACAGACGTCGAGTAGAGTAGAGTTAGCAAGAGAAAAATGCATCATAAGTCTGATAGGAAAGGCCAAAACATTCAAAATGCAAGTAGTATAAGAAGGATATCTAGAGATGGTACCAGGGAGAGGAATAACAAAGAAAGAAAATAAGGAACTCTGGATTTTCTATTATTATAAGTTTTGACTTACAGAGTCACACAGAGTCACAAGCGTGATTCGGTGGCTCGTCGAGGCTGGGATATCAAATTGGCTGATCAGCGTAGCTGGTCTAGTCTGCAGCTGAAATCTTGAAATGTCTGGTCGACGTGGCTGCAACCTCGAACTGATCTGGAACCTGACCCATCAGAGTCGGTTGTGAGGCTTCAATCTCGAAGAGGAGGCTGTTGCCTCCTTGCTGTTGGCGACTGTGACCTCGAAGTTGGTTGCTTGCTTCGATCTCAGGAAAGAAGGAAGAGGAAGAAGTATCGGAGGTGGTGCTGATCACATAGGGCTGTTATGAATGGAAAGGGAGGATGGTGGTGGGAGAAAATGGTGGCTCTGATATCGCGTCAAGGAAAATGTTTCAACAACCATGCATTCATTATGGATAAGAGGGTTTATACACAACTCCTAGGGAAATCCTAGATGGGCCAAATAAGCAAGCCCAATTGGGCTAGACTTAGTTGGGCTAACTCTAACTCTAAGACGAACATCTTGTCGTACATAAAAGTTATTGAGCATAGATCAGACTAGTTTATGACTCTTGAATCAGACTAGTTTATGACTCTTGAAGTCACGATCCAATTCTACGGTCTATTCCAGGAAATCCAAATCCATATAATCATTAAAATAAAGGTGTGATGCCTTAAGAATGAGCATATGGAGCACTGCAATGGAAAGAATCCTGCACTCTCACATTATAGGTGAGAATAGCTAGTATGCAAAATACATCGTGAGACAGGCAATATATGTCACAATGTTATTTGTATTGGATGACATGTATAAGAGGTTCTAAATCACATCAAGTCCAATTATCTCATCTTTCAAAATCGACGTTGGATACCTACATGATTCCAAATATTTAGGATTAGGAAGAGGCGATTATATAGGAAACAGAACCTCAGAATTTCAAGTATGCAGCTCAGAGCCTTGAACTGCAAGGAAGAATTTATACCAAAAAGTCCAAATATCCCATAGACAGTGTTTAAAAGACAGGCCCTGCCCTACCTTGGCATTTTAGATCCATCTTTTGGAACCTAGGACTTGGCCTGCCACTGCTAGGCGGCGAGAGACACTTCCGGCTATAGGGAGCTTCCTTGTCCCTCAGCAGCCTCCTGGGGCCTCTTAAGCAGGCTGGGAACCCATCAAAATCCATGCAAGATAATTTTTAGCATGCACGCTGGCTAAATTTATGTTTCATAGATTTGTGCCATTTAAGTTTCATAGATTTGGGCCTGCACCCATTTGCCTTATTGGTTATTGCCTAATGCATTTGGGTCCTATTGGGATATCATTCATAGTGAGTCAAACCATTAAAAGAAATCCCAACTCAAATGACATTTAGACCAAATCCACTCAAGTGACCAAGTCCGAATCTCTCTTCTCCTCTCTTTATCTGCCGATCTTGCTCTATCTCGCTCTTCGTTCTCCCTCCTCTCAAGTAACTAGAGCAGTAAAGCAAGCCTCTGGCAACAATATGTGCAGTCAGCGGCAATAACATAATGTGGGGTGAGCAATGGATAGGGCAACAATGTTCAGGTTTCTTTCTTTTTCCATTTTTCTTCTCTTTCATTTTCCGCTTATTCCCTATGCTCCATATATATTTGTTGTTAGGAATTTCTTTCTGAGTGAGTTCCTTTAGGGTTGTTTTTGTCTATTGCCTACAGAATTTGCTAATTACATGTTTAACCTTTTACTTATATCACGATTATAGTAGTGTTTTATCTTTTGCATTTTTTGCTTCTAATTTATTAGTTATTACTTATTAGCTGCATTGAAATGTTTGCGTAACACAACTTTCAACGTCTTCATTTTCAGCTCGAAATTCGCTTACCATACCGTACTGGATGGGAAGGGAAGAGAGAGGGAGACCCATGGGTCTATATCCATTCATTTCATTTGGGTCCCAAGATTTATTTGTTTACTATTTTCATACAAATCCAACCCATTATACATTTATTTATTTATTTTATTACAAATTTGGGCCTCAAAATCTATTTTTGAGCTCCATATCTACTATTGATGATCTAAAAGATCATATATTAGGCCTAAAATGATTAAGTGATTACTTAAAATATTGCCAGAGAGATATTAGGCCAGAATCCAATTACTAAGATGGTAATGGGCCATAATCCAATTACTAAGATTATGGATTTAGGTCAGTTAGGCCAAAGATTAAGCAGATCTTCAACATTTAAACAGAGTGATTGAAACAACTCTCTTTCTTTCTCTCCCCTCTCTCTCTCTCTCTCTCTCTCTCTCTCTCTCTCTTTTGGAGAATTATTATCAATTTTGATTGAAGCCATGTCGAACATAGCTATGTTTCTCTGCAACTCCTCTTTGACTCTCTTCCATCTCACCATATCCAGCTCCGATCCATAGCCTTTCTCTGCTTTATAACACAGTCTCTCTCATCTTCTTCCTCTTCAAAATCTATTCTCGACGAGTACTTTTCTTTTGTTTTTTTCGACTGATGGGTCATCATCAACACTATGGTCTCCTCCGCAAGTCGACGAGCTTCGGGAGGAAAGGAGGGATCGAGCACAGGAGCCCCGCGGAAAGGGTGGCTGGCGATAAGAGTAGGACAAGAAGGAGAGGAACCGCAACGGTTCGTCGTACCTGTCATATACGTCAACCATCCGCTCTTCGCGCAGCTGCTCAAGGAGGCCGAGGAGGAGTACGACTTCGAGCAGAAGGGCGCCATTACGATTTCGTGCCACGTAGGGCACTTTCGACAGGTGCAGAGAATAATAGAAAGCGACAACAAGTCCGGCCATCACCACCACCACCACCAACACAGTCACCAGTCACATCTAACTTGCTTTGGTGGCTTGAAAGCATAGATTAGGGTTGAGTTTGGATCATCTCTCTTATTTTCAGTCTACTTTCTTTTTAGGGTTTAGGTGCATTGGTTAAGGATAGAAACTAAGCACTTTTTATTTTATTTTAAGGAATAAAATTGTAAATAATTATAATAGGAATTGTTTCAATCTGTCAGTTCTGAGTATTTCTATCATCCCATGTGTTCTTACGCACTTTTTATTTTATTTAAGGAATAAATTGTCATTTTATTTTGATTAAAATTGTAAATAATTATAATAGGAATGGTTTCAATCTTTCAGTTCTGACTTCTGAATATATATTTCCATGTGTTTTTGTTATCTTTGGTTCTTAAATTCTAAACAAAAGAGGATTTTTAGGTTAAAAAGAACTTTTAGTTTTTCTTTTTTCAATAAAAAGATATATAATGATCTGATTAAAAGTGGATTTTAGTTTTTATTCCCTCGATAATCGAGGAGGATTATTCTTTTTTTTTCCATAAAAAGATATATAATCATCTTATCTGGAATACCTATCCAGACCGGATTATAGATCCGAATATATCGGTATTCATCCTATTCGGACCTGGATTATATCTCTGAATATATCTGATTATAAATTATAAATCCTAATCTGGATTCCATTTCATAATCCATATCTGGATTAGGATTCCATTCCATAATCCATATCCGCTCAAATTCAATTTTACAGATCCAGATATCCCAAAACATTATCCCAAAATATACAGATACCAAATCACAGTAATATTTACTTAATAGCCAACTCTCTCTTGTTTCTTGATATTGTTGAAAAATAGTTTAAATATCTAAATATAGGATTATTTAATAATAGAGTCTCATATAATATTTAATATTAGGGTTTGGATCTCCATAATATCCAATATTAGAATTTGGGTCTCATATACACTGTTGACGTCCAAATTTGTTACCAATTTGGAAACCTATGGAGACTCAAATTCTAATATTGGACATTATGTAGAACCAAACCCTAATATCATATGTTTATATTTTAATTGTGATTTGTTATAGATATGTTTATATTTTAATTACGATTCATTTTCTATTTTTCTTAATTATTTTAATTACTGCTTAGACAGTTCGTTTTTTGAGTCGTTTTGAAGCTACTTTATAATGGTAGAGATAGAGATAAACTCATAAACTCCTCGATATTAGTCACTAAACCTAAACCAATTATAGTTTTTTTTTTAACTAGAACGTAAACGTAGATGAACTAATACATGATTAGACCTTATATCAAAAAATTTATATTCTCTTCTCTTGAGAACCCATCCATTTTCATATTATATGGAATCCATATTCATATTTGCTTTATCCTTCTCCAATGGATTTCTTTTTTGTTAGAATATGGTTATTTATTATTATTTCCGGGCAAAATTTTATCCACAATCAAGAAAATAAGTGTAGTAACAATGACTTGAAATGTATCGGCTACTCGTGTTCCAATTTCACTATTCTCCAACGTAGTATATATACACACGATATAATCCACTCTCTATTCCACAGTTTTACTAATATTTCCCAAACAATGAATTGATTCTTGGAAATAGTCTTAGATATAAAAGTTTAGAGACAAAAAGAACAAAATCATACAGTCCTACTATAAGCATGTTGACAATTATTAGATTTATCTCGTATCTGGTTAAGCACACAAGTTTGGTGACAATATACGGGTTGGTACTTGGTACATAAAGTTTAGTCCCATATCTGATAGAATGTAGAGGTTGAGGTATAGATATACTGAATTGGTCATGAGCTTAATAAGTCATATGGGCCAAGTCCAACATGCATCATGGATCAACTCTCGTTCAGGTTGTACTGCATTTTCCCAGCAAATTGGTACCATAGCCCCAAGGTTGCCAATCAAGCTAATTTGAGCAGTTTAAGTTCTTCGAGACAGATTGTGTTGACTCACGTTTGCCCAACAAATCGATATCATTCCAAGGTTACAAGTCGGGCTAATTGAGCACACTTTAGATTCCTTGGGACATAGTGTGTTGACCCGTGTTTTCCCTACAAATTGGTATCAGAGCCCAAGATTACAAGTCAGACTAATTGAAAACAAATTGGTATCAAAACTCCAAGGTTACAAGTCAAGCTAATTTGAGTGCTTCAGGTTCTTTGAGATAGATTGTGTTGACCTGCGTACGTATCCCCAACAAATCAATATCAGAGATCAAGGTTACAACAAATCGGTATCAGAGATCAAGGTTTCAAGTAGGACTAATTGAGAAGCACTTAAGGTGCTTCAAGACAATTTGTGTTGACATGTGTTTGGTAAGTATAACAATCATAATCAACTTAACTAGCTCCTATTTGGTGGAGCAAAGAAATATTATATGGGTTGGCTCCCAAGGTGAAGCAATACGTTGTCTACTTTTTTTGGAGCCTTACAGTTAGCCATTGCCCAAAGTTGTCTTTGTTTGTAGCTTAATATAGTGATATCGGTGAGCTGACAAACAGATCAAGTTTAGGTTTCTAAAAAAAAAAATCAAAACAAGCTGAAAGAACTTCATTTATATGCTAAAAACTCTAAAAAGTATGGTTAAGCACCTTTATCTGAGGAATGAGTGCTGGGCCTCCATAGGCAAAAGCTGTATAAAGTTGGACAAGTGTTGCTCCTGCTCGAATCTTTCTGTATGCATCTTCTCCACTGCATTGCATATATATTCTTGTTAGATAAAAGGATAGGATCATGGTGATCCTAGGCATTTCATAGTAAGGTTCAATTGAAAAGTTCGTTAAATAACTACACAAAAACATCAGTGCCAATATATCCTTCAATCACCTGCTTACACCACCGCAACCAATAAGAGGGATTCTACCCTGTAAAAGTAAGGATTAAATAAAGAATTAAATTGTGATTATCAGTCTTGTATGAAAGAAACTGAAACAAATACAGGAACATAATTAGTAATAATCACCAAAAATCTAGTATAGATTGACTAACATCTATGTACAAGTTATGCAAGAATGAACTTGGGGACGTACCCGTGTGAGAATATACATCTCCCTAAGAATGCTGGTTGACAGATCAAAGAGTGGTTTCCCACTTAAACCACCAGTTTCTCTAGCTACTGGATGCTTACTTACCGCATCTGGTCTTGAAATAGTTGTATTTGATATAATCTGCAAGGCAATTTCTGTGGTCATTGCAAGATATTAAAATTAACAAAGAACGTCAGAAAGACTGCTCCATTTGGAATTTTTCCTCAGTTAAATATGTTGACTGCATAAGCATTATTAAGCAAAAAGATCAATAGTGTTATCAATTATTTATAGTATAAGGAGCAAGACGAAAACATGTGATAAAATCGAATTTACAAGACAATGATGCAGTAAATGGTTTGTAGACCATAGTGCCAGGGCTACCACTTAGAAAATGACAAAAAAAAACTTACCAAGCCGTCCAAGCGGAGAGCGAGACAAACCTAGAAAAGAAGAGAAGTGATAAGAATATGCTTCATGAATAAGAAAGAAACGGAAACCTCATGTGAGCTTACTGCTGCTATATCCTCAAGGTCCTGTTTATCCAAGTCTGGAGCAATCTTCACAAGCAAGGGAGGAGGACCATCGTCAGCCCATTGCATCTCATCCCGAGCAGCTTGAACCTAGAAGTCAATTAGAATGGACATCACTTTCAGGTACATGCAGAAGTGTAGATTATCAGGATAAAGCTCAAAAGACCATGCATAAAAAAGAACAGGATTCAAGTTCGAACCTTCTTAACCAGATCCTTTAGTTGTTTCCTACCTTGAAGCTTGCGTAGCCCAGGAGTATTTGGGGAAGATATATTTATAACCTGCAGATGCAAAAAAGTCAAAACAAGATAAGCTACTCTATCTGTCATATGTTAGTGAAAGTTATAGAGAATATAAAGAATTAAATGGATTCAAAGTCATATGAAAGTTTACTAAGAATAATTAGCTAAATCCATTCAAATTTTTATCTCTGCATTTTTAAGGTCATTAACTTTGTATCAATCCAAAGTCATCTTTCAAGTAAGAGTACCAAATAATGAGCATAATGAACTTCATTAAGGGAGAAAAATAACAGCCTTTTTCTGACATTAGCCTGAAATAGTGTCACCTCCTACGCACCAAGTTCACTTCTGCATAAGCTTTGCATCTCTCTCCATTTCGGGTGCCATCTGAAAGTACGTGTTCTTAGAGTTTGTAAGCCCATTATTAGACATGATCAACTCATAGAGGCCTAATGTCAGGTAGACATCCGGTCATACAAACTCATAAGTCCCTTCCTAGAGCTTTTCTCAATGTTGCATTTCACTTCACAGTCAACAGCATTTTTAATTGAAAAAGAGCCTAGAAGATGATGTAACAATTATAATGATGAATTGGGTTTGTCTAGTTGTATTTGATTGTACCAATTGAGTTTGTCTACTTGTATTTGATTGTGAACCAATCAGGTGATCGCAGTTTATCTGTATTCTTTGCTTTTCTCATAAGATAAATACTTCTCAAGGAACAGAAGATGAAAACTTGAAAGTTTTATCATGACCAGACCATTGCCAGATAGATAAACAAGATGGCTGGAAAATGCTGTGCTTGTGGAAATGCTTTCATTTATTATCAAGAAAAACTACAAAAGATGCAAATAGAATCAGAACATAAGAATGTGTGCAGTGATAACAAGAGCTAAGAAAGAATGTAAGCATGTCACCGCATGCTCTAGGTAGTCAAACATTTGCATACAAAATAACAATATGTGTGACAAGGTACACTCAAACTACAAAAAAACTGACAGATAATCAACCTGAAAGGAGACAACGTTTGTAGAGCAGAGGAAAATACCAAGTAGTCTGCATACTGGGATAAGGTATGAACTCCTTGCACATAGTCAGCAGCTGCATCTTCACTCGTCTTGTTCTTGCCAATATTGACTCCAAGAATGCCAGGACCCGCTTTCCCTCCATGCTTTACTTCATCACTGGATGAAGAAGAAGAACGTGTGGTGTCCTCCATTTTCCTCTTACCATGCTGGGCTCCAAGTCGTTTTGCAACAACCTGGATGCCTTCGCTATTGAACCCGCAGCGATTGATTATAGCACTGCCAGCAAAACCAACAATAAAAAAATTATTATAGGACAGAAACAAGAACCCCCCAAACCAAGTAACCTTAGTGTTGTACAATAACACGATTATCAACTTCAATATGCTGGGCGTTAGTCTGTATTAAATTGAAATAAGAGACAACATACATGCTTACCCGTCCTGTGGCAATCTGAAGATACGAGGCTTAGGATTACCCTCCTGTGGAACAGGTGTAACTGATCCAACTTCCATAAAGCCAAAGCCTAGCCCAAGTAATCCTTCAACTGCCTCAGCATTTTTATCAAAACCTGCTGCAAGACCTATAGGATTTGAAAACTTCCGGCCCCAAACTTCCAGCCCTAGTATTGTTGGATCAGGCCTTTTCTCCCTCGGAATCCAGCCATGAGACGCAGCTGACACAGCCAAGTAATGAGCCGTTTCCGCATCAAGTAACGCAAAGAATGGGTTCACAGCCTTGGTAGCATTAAACAACCAGCCACTGCAAGATTAAATGCAAAAGAACCTTAAAACAATGACACAAACAAAGTAGCTGCGCGAATTACTATAAGAAATTGCTCCTTGCTTGCATAAACTTAAACTGTCAAATCAATGAAGTAGGTTCCCTCAAGACACTCTTCTTGTCTATAGATTACTCAGCTAGATAACTTATACCCACTTATGGGTGCTTAGCATCAAGCTGAGCAGAGCTTATAAAGACACCTCTTCAAGGAGTCTTCTCAACAGGCTTGTTAGGTAAAAGAGATCTAGCATGGTGATATTGATAAAACCAAAATATACAATCTGATAACAAATACGGTTAGGGTTATGTTTCTTTATTGCTCATTTGTCTGGATATGTTTCTTTATTGACAACGTTCTGGCCAGTAAAGCATGACTCGTCTTGTTATTGTCGTATAGAAGTTTCCTTGCAGTTTCAAGGGTATCCTTCGACACCATTTCAACCATCCTGCTTCATGGATGAGTCCTTCAGTTGTTCAATTTTTGCTAAAGCTAATTTCATATAATGTCTTGCTCTATTAATTTTGAATACTGTAGATTCCAAAGTTTCTCTCCATGATTTTATTTCAGAAGCTAACCCTACTAGCCTCATAACCTGACTCAATATCATTAGCAAACAACTTACATCATGAAACATTGAAACCTTATTTCATACATGCCTACTGAGTTCATCCACAACTAGTACAAGTCAGTACTGATCCTTGATGTACGTCGTTGATGATGGGAAATGGTGACAAATCTCCTCTGATTGTCTTATTTATGTATTCCTAATAATCAATATAGCTAACGGAAAAAAATTTCCAAAAGCAATCACAATTTCTGTAGGAACCTATCGTAAGGCTTTCGTGATCAATAAACCACATCGAAGGCTGTCCTCTCTAAAAAAACTTCCATTATTCCTCTACGTAAATACCTCCAATGTAGATATTTTGGCATAAAACCAAATAGATTCTCCTAAATACTTTTTCCCCTTATTTTTCTCTCAATTACTCTCCAAGATTCATTTGACTCATAAGCTAGATCACCTTCTAGTTAGTACAAGTTTTTGTTACCCTTAGTTATAATAATACTACTCTCTTCGTGAGGTCATATAAGTTTGTCTTAGCCAGATTGATCCTTTATCCCTTAAACCTTAAAACATTTGCACAAGAATATCAAGTCCTACACTTTTTTCCATTTTCTTTTTCTTTAAAGTATTGTTTCTCCAAACCTTAATAATTGGCATGGATTGTCATTCCTTCCCTCTTTGGCTTAACGTGTCATAGAAATAAGTGCAATTACCAATAGTGAATTGTATCATCTTACCTCTTCGTCGAGATATTTCCAAAAGGTAGGTCAACCTACATACCAATTAGTCACCTAACTATGTAAAGGGTTGCAGATTTTTTTATAGTATAGGAAACTTGGAGTGTCCTCAGTTGCATGAGCTTAAATGTATATCCAAAAGGTAGGTCAACCTACAAGCCAACTAGCCACCTAAGTTCTATGCAAAGGGTTGCAGTCTTGGACGACATATATATATATATATATATATATATGTGTGTGTGTGTGTGTGTGTGTGTGTCGCCAATGACCCTCTAGCCTAGTGGTAGTGGTGAGGCATGCGGCCCGAGTGGTCAGGAGATCGATTCCCAGTGGGAGCGTTCGCCATATATATATATATATATATATATATATATATATATATATATATCGTGGCATATCGGCTTTGGCATGTTGATCCTATACCAATAGAGTGGATACCGAAATTGGAGCCCTCTGTCATGGTTACTTCAGCAAATCAAAAAGAAAAAGAGAATTGTGGAAAGAAAAAATGCCGACATAGTTATTCAGTGTATCATAGAATAACGTACCGTGTGTGATAAAATCCAATGTAATCATTACCATTAGTTGAACTTATATACTATAAATTCATAACATTCATACAGCATAATATCATTCCATTCAAAACTATACATTGTGTGGGTACTGTCTAAAAGGAAGTAAAAATAAACAACAATGTCTATTTAAAGTGAATAATTCAGTAATGGTGTATACTATTCAATTCAAAATTGACAAGAAACAAGAAATAATATATAATTATGTCAAATGTATCAAATAATTTTCTAGTTATTTAAATACTAAATTTCTTTTTTTTAGCTCAAAACAAGAACTGTGGTTTACTCCAATGTGAAACCGACGAAATTGTTGAACCGCCAACTCCCATACTCATTAGTCAGTCTACAACTTATTCCCATACCGACATTGCGAACATTGGTTTTATGGCATAACAATCTCACGTTCATAGCTACCTTGGTATGAAATTAGAAACCAACACATGGGTTAACGTTAGGTCGACAACCGATCAAAAAACCATTGCCAAATCTTCTATGGAGCTTTCTTATGCTTCATAGCCTACCACATTCCGCTGATAGGAGAAGGCTTGCATAATGAGGATGATGATTTAAAGCATCTTTAACTTCAAAAACCTAAATTTTACAAAACAACAATAATTAATACCTCAAGTTAAACCATTTGTTTCTTTACTTACATTGTTCTCACTAAATAAGATGGAAATAACTCCTCTTCTTAATACCATTTTCTTCTAGTAGTACTTTCATTGTTCTTAACTCTTAATACATTAAACAGTACTTAGGTCACTACGCATGTCCCTACTCTTAGCAGCTTATCCTTTCCCTACCCTACCTTAGTTAACATCTTTTCCCCTCCTTAGTTTCTAAGTTTATATATATATATATATCATTGTCATAAATCAAAGATTTAGCTCACTCACTATTATTTTGGCTTCTTTCTTTGCTAATTTATAAGGTTTTTTCTAAGGGCACTACCCTTTTTGCTAGGGGCTAGCCCAAAAATGTTTCAAAATATTACAAGTTTGCCATCATTTTTTTTTTACTTGGGGCTAGCCCAAGCAAAGGTATAAATACCAACTTTTGTTTTCTTTTTCTCTCTCCCTCTACTCTTTTCTTTTCTCCCTCAACTCTTTTCTTCTCTCCCTCAACTCTAGGTCAAAGAATTTAACCCCAAATTTTTTTTCCAACCTACTTTTTTTTTAAATTTTTCTCTCAACTCTAGGTCATTGATTTTTATCCCAAAAATTTCCCTCAACTCTAGGTCATTGACTTCTCTCATTTATTAGTAAGTCATCAAATTAATATATGTTTAATGTTTTAAACATGAATTTCACATATAAAAAGTTGAATTATGTGTTTAATGTAGAAAAATATTGAACATGGAATAACCGGGATCATCAAATGTTGTATACTCTCTTTCCGCCACGTCCGAAAAACACTTTGATGCATCGAAAAAATCGGGTTGTGACACAGAGGACTGTCACCTGTCTGGCAGTCCCGATCATAGATTAGGACTACCAGAGAGGTGGCAGTCCTTCACATATGTAGGACTGTCAGGGGCCTGACAGTCCTACATATGTTTTTTTGCGATTCTAAAATTTCGACAAAAAATGCTAAAACGGAGGTCCAAACATCATTTTTTTGCGATTCTAAAATTTCGGAAGGCCGTCTAACTGTGAAGCTGTTAATCTCAGTCTCCTCGAAAATACGCTCATTTTGCGACAAACCGGACCTCGTTTCGACCTCCCAGTCAAAAATTATGGCCCTCCAAAGTTTCAACTGACCATAAAATGCAGGAGAATGACCATTCTCCGTGTAAATTAACACGGAGAATGGACATTCTCCGTCTTAATTTACACGGAGAATGGTCATTCCAGTGTTAAAACGCATGAGAATGACCATTCTCCGCCTTAATTTACACGGAGAATGGTCATTCTCCGTGTAATTTTCACGGAGAATGGCCATTCTCCGTGTTAATTTACACGGAGAATGCCATTCTCCGTGTTAGAAACATGGAGAATGCCATTCTCCGTGTTAATTTACACGGAGAATGGTCATTCTCCTGCGTTTTAACACTGGAATGGCCATTCTCCGTGCTAAATTACACGGAGAATGGCCATTCTTCGTGCTAAATTACACGGAGAATGGCCATTTTTCGTGCTAAATTAAGAGTTTTTAGTTGAGGAGCTCCTCACAGAGTTTGATAAGTAGGACTGCCACCCCCCTGGCAGTCCTATATTGAATTAGGACTGCCAGGGTGCTGGCAGTCCTATATTGAATTAGAACTGTCAGGGTGCTGGCAGTCCTGATACTGGATCAGATAGCCATTCTCCGTGCTAAATTACACGAAGAATGGCCATTCTCCGTGCTAAATTAAGAGTTTTCAGTTGAGGAGCTCCTCACATAGTTTGATAAGTAGGACTGCCACCCCCCTGGCAGTCCTATACTGAAGTAGGACTGCCAGGATGCTGGCAGTCCTAACTCAAACTTGCTGTTGCAGCAAGTTTCAGTCAGGACTGTCAGCACTCTGGCAGTCCTACTTTAGTGTAGGACTGCCAAGTGGGTGGCAGTCCTGATACTGATACTCTGTACATAAAAAACAACAATTCATCACAAGTACATAAACAACAATAATTCATCACAACTACATAAATATTCTACATCCAACTTAAGATTCATCACAATAATTCATCACAATAATCCAACTACAATAATTCATCACAACTACAATAATTCATCACAACTACTTAAGTTTCAAAGATTTCCACATCCAAATTAAGTTTCAAACAAGTACATAACCATTCCACATCCAACTTAAGTTTGAAACAAGAAAAATATCCAGATCCAACTATATATCATGTCGGGCCTTTGAACGAGACTTCCTATTATTCATGAAGGGGAAGTCGACCACGTCGTCGATGCGATCAAGCTTGTTGGCGACCGCGACACTAGTGTCACTTTGCCAACCTCTCCTAGCTTCAGGCGCAAGTTCGAAAATTGTTATCGGACGCTCGAGAGGACGTCTCGCACGTTCCTTCTGCTTTGACGCGGTGGGTCGTATTCTTTTGTTAGCGACCGGTGGGCTACATGACAACATACAGTTATTAAATAATAGAAACAGAAATAGGACATGCAGTTACCCCCCGCATATGAGCATCATGCAGTTATCCACCCCCATATGTCATTACAGTAGGACTGCCAGGCATGTGGCAGTCCGAATGTAAATCAGGACTGCCATAGTCCTGGCAGTCCTCTTTCACAAGAGGACTGCCAGGACTGTGGCAGTCCTGATTTACATTAGGACTGCCACATGCCTGGCAGTCCTACTGTTATGAGATCCAAACTGCCAAAACGAGATGCTAGTTTGTCGTGTTCTAGGGTTAGGGTTTCAACATAAAATGTAGGTTTCTTGTGTTCGAAAATTAGGGAAGAGAACCATAAAGAGATTCTAAACCTATTTTATCAAAACTTTTTCAAGAATTAAAAATATTCTAGGGTTTTGAATAGAATGTACAAAATTCTCGAAGAAATTAGGGAAGAACGTACCTAGATTCCGGTTGCTTTGACTTGTGTGTCATCTCTTCGAATCTACGAAAGTTGTGGAAGAAATCTTGGTGGAGGAATTGGGAGTGGAGTGGTGGAGAAGAAGAAATTAGGATTTTAGGAGAGGGAGAGGGAGAGAGCTCTTTTTTTCTTCTTGAGGAGAGAGAGTGTAGAATGACAAATGAAATGAAATGAAGGATTTGGGGGGTTGGGCTGCCCCCTAGCAAATTTTGGGTGCCCCCTAGCAAATTCTCCACCTTCTTGGGCCGCCCCCAAGTAAGTGATGCCCCCAAGCAATTTTGGTAGTGCCCTTAGAAAAAAAACATTTATAATGTACAAAGTTTTTAGTATTCCTGCATACTTGACCCTCTCTTTGAAGGATCCTCCTCTTAGCATTAACTACCTTTGGACCAAGAAATCAAATCCAAGAATTCATACAAGTAAAATATACAAGTTAGAGTAAGTATTATAAATGATAAAGACGAAACATTATGATCGACAAGTGAATAAAAGATGATAAAATTGTTAGTTTAAAAATTTGACCAAAGAGATTGATAAGACTTCAGTGATCCTTTATACAAGTTTAACATATTGTCACAAAGTGGCTTATACTGCCTAGAGCAAACTGGTGAAGGTATACACAGGAGCGAACACAAGAATTTTGGTTAGAGGCATAAATTTTGGTCAGAGGAGTCACAAATAATGTCAAAGGGGCACAAAAATCTATTTGTGATCATAGCAGCCTATTGTGCATTGCAGAGAGCATTGCATTGTGGAATACCATAGTACCCTCGTGACAACATTGCGGAGCATTCATGACAACACTATGGTGACATTGCTTAAAATTTGGAAGCATTGTTGTTATTTACTAGCGACAATACTGTCTGATCTAGTCTTTTTGGACGAAATTTACATAAACCTTATCTCGTGCCACTGGTCCCGAATGGAGGCTGGGCCAATGTCTTCGGACGATGGAACCCATAATCAGGAACTAAGGAGTAATCGCATTTGGGGCTTTGGAGGAAGAGTAGTCGTTGAAGGAAGTTGTAAGGGGGAAGTAGCATGTTGGAGGGATAGTAAGAGCAGTTGGTTCAAGTGGAGGATGTGGGACAAGTCGTTGGTTCAAGTGCAGACTCAAGATTCAAGAAGCAGATTGAGTAAAATACTTGAGCCGACAGAGGACGAATCGAAAAGGTTGAGGGTGCACATGAATAACCAATTTTCTGAGTCTCCCTTGAAAATATTTTCTTCTAGGGGCAAATACTAGAATTGTGTCTTATGGAAGCTTCCTTGAAAGGAAAAGCAAGCAGGTTAGCTTGGCAAGATCCAAACACTCGCTGAAGGGACTTCTATCCCAATAGAATTAGTTCTAGTATTCAAAAAAAAAAAGATCAAAATTACTAGCAATAATTAGCAATTCATTTAAACAAGCAAATGCAGACATATATAAGCAGAGTTTTATAATAAAATATAAAGATAATTAATTTTGGCATACTTTACTAAACTCCTATACAAAGGCACAACTCTGCTTGAAGTGAGGTAAAAATATATTGAGAATATATGTTTGCAAGAATACGGACACGAATACAAATAAGGATACAATACAAAATGGGATGTGGATATTTTCAGATAGGTGCAGTAAGTGGTCACCTATGTTACACGAACCGACACGATATGGATACGGAAACCATGTTTCGTGTTGGTGCAACATAGACCCAGCAATGCACAAACTTGAAGTAAAAAATGGCATTGCATAAAAGTCGACTCCACATTCCAGCAAGATGAACCCTACTTGAAATGGTCAGACCAAAAATAGCACAAGATTCAAGAAACTAGAGTAAGTGATTGAAAATGTGTCATGTGTGGTTAAACAGCTGAATACAAGAACCAAAAGTAACTTTCAGGTTTGTCGCAAAAGATGAACCCTACTTGAAATGGACAGACCTAAGAAGCGCAACAATCAAGAAACTAGAGTAAATGATTGAAACGTGTCATGCGAAGTTAAATAGCTGAATACAAGAACCCAAAGTAACTGTAAGATTCAGTTTCACTTTATCGAACGGAAGAAAAGTGCTGATAAAGACTTTTGAAGGCAGGCCTCAGTATAGAGGGAAGATACTCCTAATTATGATAATAATGCAATGCGGTTGCAGTTGAGATGCCAAAACAGCTATAGTTGATGCTAATAGCTTTTGAGATATGGCAAATATAATGTCAAACTAGATAAAAAAGAAAGAGTAGCATAATAGCATGTAAAAGGTGAAGATTTAAATGACATACCAAGATGTTGCTTCATCTGCAGTACTCACATAAGCTCCTCCAGCTATAGCTAGACCTATCATGGCTCCAGTCAAAAGCCTTCCCTGCTTGGAATTGAACAGAATTACAGAACTGAGAAAAAGGAAGTATAAAACTAGAAGGCTATAAGACACTCATCCAAGTGATGCGCCAAAATACAAGAAATGTACGGCAGTATCTAATTATTGTGAACATATAGTAGCTGTTCAGCGTTCTACAGAAACAATTATGTTTGTACTTTCTCGGTGTATAAAATAAGCAAACATTTGTACAAAAGTGTAAAATTACTATGTCATTTTAATGGTTGTGAAAGCAACATTAAGAACGAGGCCATCCCCACCTTCCGAAATTGTTCATAAATAGCCTATTAATTTTGAAATTTTATGAAGGCCGAAGTGTAAAAGGGATAAGAACCACAAATGATATGAATAACGACTTAATTGTTTATGGTCGTGATGAACACTCGAAATTGGATATGGAGTAATCCAACCTGCTAACGTTTAATGCATTAAAACTTCATGAAAGCAACCAACACATCGAAAATGTCAATCAAATTTCTGACAAGGAGAACATCATTTCTTTGTGAATCTGCTTGACCAAAAGAACTAAATTCAACTATCCTTAGTTGGCGGAACAAATCTCTGGTCATAGGCTAATTTGCACTTAAATACCCAAAAGTAGGCAGCCTTTGCACTTAAATACCTATATTATTTTAATAGGCACTTAAATACCCTAAACTTCTATTTTGCACTAAATATCCTAAACTACCATAATTTTGCAGTTAGATGTACCGTTAAGTGTCAAAAAACAATTTACCCCCTCTATACAAACCCTAATGTTATCTTTTTCCCCTAATTCTATAACCCTCCCTAATTGCAAATTCCTAATTTTCAAACTCTAATTTCACGTTCTTCCCTAATTGAAAACTACAATTCCATGTTCTTCCCTAATTGAAAACCCTAATTTCCTAAAGTATTCTATTTTCATCTTCTTCCTTTTTTAACCCAACTCCTAACCCTAACCATGTCCCCCAAATCCCAACCTCCCAATGTCGCACCACCCCCACTACTCCTTATCATTGTATCTCTCTTCTTCCGGCTGACAAGACCTCTTGCAATCGTGGGCTTCCCCCACATTTCCACGCCTGTCGAAGAGAGATACGTGGAGTTGGGGTGCAGCAGTGGGAAGGTGGGACATGGTTAGGCTTAGGGTTTGATTTTGGGTTTAATGAGGAAGAAGTTAAAATTAAAAAATATCTCTCTTTATTTTTTGGGGGGTAAAACAGTCCAGTTTAGTTATGTCTCATGCATGTGACCGTTAAGTTTGATGGGATACTAACGGAGGTAGTAAGTTGCAAGAGTGATGATAGTTCAGAGTTTGTAAGTGCATATTGTGGGTATTTAAGTTCAAAAGTATGTATAGTTTATGGTATTTAAATGCAAATTTCAGTTAAGCATCGAACATTTTACAAATATTTCTTCAAACGGTAATCATAAAAAAGATGCTCCCTTTTCCTACGAATTATTCAATCTTAAATTAAATGAGCAACTACGAAAAACAAATACAACACCATCAGATGGCAATACAATAGAACACAATAAATACAATATTCAAGCGATGTGCCAACATATAAGAAATGTATGCAACACAAAAATGTTGTATGCATAACAAGTTTTGTGCTATCACTGCATATAAAATAAGAAAGCATTTGCACTTTCAAGGTGTACAATTCTAATGTCATATTTATTAATGATGAAAGCAATGCAGATACAGCCTATTTATAATGAATAGGTGATGAAAAGAAGATGACCACACTATCATACTCCAAGTACAAGCCCCAAACTATACAAGCATCTTGTGGAGTACAACCCATAACTCACGAACATTATATAGAATATCACATAATTGCATTTGAATAAGCGTATCTAAGTTTACAACATAAACTACTAAGATATGTCATGTGTAAATTTCCAAGCTTTAACCTAGAATCAACAAAATATCCGTTACCGGAGAATCCATAAGCAGCATAATTCATCCAATAATATGACCAGCAT
The DNA here is from genome assembly GCA_029216955.1 of Iris pallida. Classification (NCBI taxonomy): domain Eukaryota; kingdom Viridiplantae; phylum Streptophyta; class Magnoliopsida; order Asparagales; family Iridaceae; genus Iris; species Iris pallida. The sequence continues at coordinate 18,797,410 of JANAVB010033820.1, forward strand.
ACCAAGCAATCTTTGGTAAATTTTAACTTTTTTCAAATGGAGAACGGGAGCATTCCCCACCCCCACCCCAAACTTCTTAAAATGTTCATAGTCTCATACTATAATTTTAAGAAAATCTGAAACAGTTATGTGTTGTTCCCCGTAACTTTTGAAAATTCATTGCCTACACTTTCCTTAAATAGTTAGTGTACTGGCCTCCCAGGACTTCTGTGGAAAACTGTGGTCTTACCCCACCTACCCACCCCCAACCCCCACACCCACCCACACCTCAATGGATATGAAAAGCAGAGATGCCCATGTGGATGCCGGGTAAAAGGGATAAGCGGCACCAAAGATAATGAATAGCCACTTAATTGTTTGTCATGGTGGTGGTGGACACTCAAAACTGGAAATGGCCTCATCCGACCTGCTAGCCTCCAATACAACTTCATGCAAGCATTTAATTGTATCAATTTTTGACAACATACAAGAAATGTACTGCAGCATCAAAATATTGTGTACAAATGGTTGTCAGCGTTCTATAGGAACAATTATGCCAGTCAAATCTGCCTTATAACTAACGAACGCCAAAATTTGGCACCAGGTATAGCATATACCTCACCACACCACAGCTACCTCTCGCATTTTTGTTCCCCGATTCCCGTTTGACCGGTATGGTCTGTACATCATTATACCATACTTATGCCTCACATTTTTGTTCCCCGATTCCCGTTTGACCGGTTTGGTCGGTACCTCATTATACCATACTTATGTCTCGCATTTTTGTTCCCCGATTCCTGTTTGGTAGTGGCATAAGACACGTAAACTCAATGCTAAAAAATTGATGTGCATATATCACTACCCCTCTTATACCCATATAGCTCGCATGCGTTTCACACATTTGCCTTACTTGCAAACAATGTCAGAGTTCGACCAACTTCTGCCTTCTAATTCTCTCATACGCAAAATGGTCGGCGTAGTATAAGTGTTTGAATAAATGCCAAAAAGAGAGTAGGCCAGGCTAACTAGCACAGGACGCATTGAAGCAAAACAAAACAATGACAGTGTATGAGAGAAAAAACCAAACCACCAATTCCAAAATCCAAAACTTCAATCTTTTCCCATGGAGGAGACCACCTGTTCGACGAAAATGCAAAAATGAACCAAATTTCCTATACCTTCTTCGAAGGCGGCGGGATCTTCGTAGTTGTCGAGGTCCCGTTCGTAGCAGCTGCAGCGCTCTCCGAAGCCGAGCTCGACTGCCTCGGCCGAAGTTGGCCCCCTCCGAACTTCAGCCTCCGGGACAAGAAATCCCTCACGGAGCACCTCCAAACCCTAGCCGCCATTGATGAGAGAGCCTGACGGGACCTAATTAGAGTTCTTGGTATTTTTTTCCCAGCAAAAAAGGAGGATGGAGCGTAATGAAAAGAGAGTATTCAAAGTTGGGAACTTTTTCTTTTCTTTCTGAAGGAGAAAGAGCGTGGGCCTTGAATATATATAAGAGAAAAGCACCCCCACTTTATTTACTCATATTAAAGGTACATCCCCTCTAATTACAAGAACATAAGATACCTCCACTTTTGTCGAAAATGGTCTTCAACTCACGGTCAACCCCTTGACCAAATTTTTTACCAAATTATCCCTCACCATTTCATCTTCCTCGCACGTCCCCCTCTCCCCCCGCCCTCCCCTGCGGCCCTCGCGCGTGACCCCCGCCTCGTCACCGCTGCCGCTACTACTGTCGCGTCGCCGCCACGCCATTGCTGATACTGCTGTGGCGGCGGAAAGGGTGGCAACCGGAGGCACATGAGGAGTGAGAGGGTGGTGGGGCTCCGGCGCATGCGGCGGTGAGGGAGCGGAGGCACACAGCGGGGAGGGAGCATCAAATAGGGCACGAAAAAGAAGACGAGAGTATTTTTGTCAAAATAAATGGTCAACAGTGGGGGGTCATTTACCATTGTAATTTGGTGGGATGCACCTTGAATATATGAATAATAAAGCGGGGTACAACTCAAATTTTCTCTATATATAATCTGTGGGTACAATGACATGTATGCGAGGAAGAATATAAGATTCTATTATGCTATTACTATTTATCAAATGATATAAGCTTCTAAAAAGACAACTAGCATGAAGGATTTGAATTCTTCTTTTTCTTTTGATACAATAAAATTAATCCATCCTCGTTATGAGTTACCTAAAATTTCTTTGTGTTGTTCAATTAGAAAAAAGTTATAATTGAATCCTAAACCCATAGTAGGACTTAAAAGAAAAATTAATCCTAAACTATTATTGTTTTGTAAATACCAAAAAATAACATATTATACATGTTAATAACCTAAACTAGCAGTAGGCAAGTTCTTACCCTAACATAGTTAACAAGAAAAATTAAATGATAAAAATACTCTTATATTTGTAATACCCATCACAACCTACTTTTTCTCCTCTTTTTAAAATTTTAGATCAACTCCAACAATTTTCAGGTCAGTCAAAAATCTCCATAACACAATTATATGGATCTGTAACTTATTTGAGCAACTACTAAGAAAGTATCACACACTTAACATACTATTCTACACCTTCAAAAGTGGTCGAATAAGAATACTTGAAAACTATTGAATCCTTAATTGTGGCTTTTAACACCATATTTGAATGGTTAAATCTTTTCACTTACAATTATATATCGGTATCTGTCACGTTCCGACTCGAAAAATCATTCGTCCTCACTTGATTTTACCGAATCGATCGTTCCCGATGGTGTGTGATGTCATACGAGTCTGGAGTTGTACTCGTACAATACAAGATGACAAGTTCTCAAAATGGTTATCTTTGATTTCTTGTTTATTAGCAGCGGGAGAAACATAGTATACTAAACAATTCTCTTTATTGATAAATGAACTGAGGTTACAAAGGCTTTTAACAGCCCAACTGAATTTGCCGGATTGGCTTACAACACTCAGGTTCTCTTTTGCCCACAAAGGATTTTACCGTTCCATACATCATGTCTTCTATATCTCGGCCGCATCATCATGTTGTAAGTCCGAGCGTCAATGCGATCGCACGTCTCAATACGCTACACATTCCATGTCTCAGCACGTTCAAGCGAAGCTTCGCTGCGAGCAATCCATTATCTGCATCCTACAAGCAATCCGGTGGGAGATCGGTACTAATCCTCTCAAGTATTGATATTGACCCACTTTACTAAACCGACATAAGTAATATATTGAATCATGCAGCATACAATTTAGTGTTCTTTTTATCCTTGCCTTATGATCAGTTTCATGACATAATCGAAAGTAGTAAAGCATGTGATTTCATGGCAAGCACATAAGCAAGCAGGCAACCAATATCAGTCTCGTGTTGTTTTATGGCACGACTTCTTTCCAACATCGACGCACTCACCCTTGTACCGACGCAAGGTGAATACGTCTACCATCTTTTCCTGTCGTGTTATAAGTGATCTTATGCAGGATTTCAGTGTGCCTGCTCATATAACTTACCGTTCCTTAAATATATGAAGGTTACTGGCTTTGCAAGCCATAATGGACATATCAATGGTACGTCGGTGACTACTTCAGCCTGGGTTGCTACCTCCATTTTCTGAAGTACTCTCGAACGATACCAGTATTTGTGGTGCTCCATTTTAATGGTAGGTCACAAGCTTAACAGATTGAAATGCCCACACATAATACCCATCTCAAATTTTTTTTCTAGATCGAACGGTCCCGGTCCTCCCAACGTACATCGTTCAAGGGTTAAATGTCACGCCCCGCTCCCGTAGGAACGATCGTCCTCGCTAAGGCGTGATGCCGCACGAGCCTAGATTGCGCTCGTGCAAGACGGGTTCCATAACGGCCGATTACAGCGGCTGCGACGGGGTCGTCGCAGAGAAGTCCCAAGCAGAGACATTGAATAATAGCAACGGAAATTTGAAGTAAAATACAAGTTATTCAAAAGAAGCTCTTTATTGATATTAAAACAAAGGTTACAATGGGGCGTAAGGCCAAGATTGTACTGCCCCGCTTCGATAGCGAAGGATTTCATAATATGCTAGCGCCGAATCAGATCGGTCGGGAACTTAGATGGCCATCTGACTCGATCGCTGAACTTGGTAAACGATAACACCTTGCGGTATCGATCAAATCAATTAGGACAGATGTTACGAGAATCGATCCAACTAATGGGACGACTTCTGTTGGAATAAGTCCTAGATACAGCGGGCTGCGTCTCGGCGAGTGAGCTCTATATAAGAGTCCCTTCAACGGGACCGGACCGCTGTATGGTTTTCTTAGAGCTTTTGCCGCTGGGTTTTTATGAAGTGCTTTCGCGTCATTTTTTTGGATGCAATCTACAAATTTTGAAGCAAGGGGAAAGAAAGGAATCCTAACAAAGTGTTGGTGCCATTGCAGAAGCTCGCGTAACTAAAACTTGAACGTTACGAAGCGCTTCGACGGTCGGCACGATCAAAGGACTTGGTGGGTGATTCGGCCCTTCTTTTCTACTCTGTCCCGTAAACGAATTTCCTTTGCTTCGAATTCATCCAAATCGACGATGCCAAGTTAAATGCATGCCAATCCACTAAGGTCAAGAACTCGGAAAAAATGTATCGATTTAGAGTAATCTACTCTAAAAAATACAAGTTTTTCACATAAATGAAAAAGTTTAAGGTTATAGTAAAAAGATAGACAATTTCATGTGCTGCAAAATAATATGAAACGTTGATCATGGATTATGATACCTCGGACAATTTGGTGCCCACGGGACACTAAATCGGGAGTACGGCTTTGGAGAAAATGAATCGTTGCATGAGTTGGGAGAAATGATAATATCGTTCGATACTGTCCGCGCTATACAAAACTGTTTGCATATATTAAACTGTTCACGCATAGGCATGGTCATGGACAGCTTGTGCACAAGTCGTTTTCTTCAAAATGGTATCCGGGGCATCGGAACCGATTCGTCCTAGGGGAAATAATTTATCGTGCTTTGGCGTGAGGCATGCGGGACCTTCAGTAAGGCTTGCAACCTAAGCTGAAAGGGTAGCGTCGCATGCCAATTTCGGTTTAAGTCCCAAGTGATGCGTAACACCAATGACCGCATGTAAGATAGTAGCATGCTCATCTATTGTCTTATGCAGGTATAATTACTATCTCTGTTTTATGCAGGGACGAGCACGACCGTGGTAAGAAATGTGATAAATTACTATGCTTTACTGTATGCTTTATTACACAAATATGGCTATCGATATGAACTGAATTCATTTAGTTCTAAATAGAAAGACAACTCTAAAGCATGCATATCTTAACAATCAGAGTCGGTTTAGACGAGTTTGTTCGTCTCGTCCACTTAGCAAGTGTGCTAATCCCCTCCCCCAATTTCCCCAGGTGCGATGGGCACTCTAAACTGAAGCTGAAGTACGGAGAGACATTTTGAAGCTCTTCCTATGCTGAAGTATTTTGAAGCCAATTCAATCGACGGCTTATGTATAAAGGGGCGAATGTATGGAACGGCAAGTGTTAGTTCAGGCAGCTTGTCGAGCGTATTTATTTCTGTTTTTAATCAATGTAGCCGCAACGGCATCCAATGTAATTACGACTTGCACTTCGTTGCAAGCTATGAATGAAAAGTAAATTTCTATCTTCCTATACTGCGTCTTATATTCTGATGTAATTTGTGAAGTTTCAACTTGGCGTATTAATATAAAAATCAACGTAACGTTCTTGCCTTGTACGAGCGCAATTCCAGACTCGTACGTCATCACGCCTTAGCGAGGACGATCGAATCGGCAAAATAACACCGGGGACGAACGGTTTGTTGACTCGGGACATAACAAATTGGTATCAGAGCATAGTTATGTTTTCTCGGATTTTCCAAAGATGTTTCATTGTTGGAATGTCCGTTGCAATGGCTCGATTGAATGCTTGTCGACATGCTGCTGAAATAAAAGTTCCATACAGGTAAGCCCGTAGATATTTTTGAAAAATACTAACGGGTTTACTCTGTTTTGTAGGAATGACTAAGAAAAAGAACAATCCCGGCACAACAACCCAAATCATGGATAGTACGTCGAGCTCAAAGAGCATTGGCCCTAGCGAGACGACCATGGAGAAAATGCTACAGTTGATAGAACTGCAGCAACAACAGCTTCAAATGCAAATCAAGGCCCAATTTGATGTGCAGCAGAAGCAAATGAACGACCTAACGCAGATCGTAAACAAGATGAACGGCAATACCAAGGCAACGGTCGTGGTATCCGAAGAGAGACAAGATGTTCAAGATGAAGTCGAGGAAGAAGTCTAACCGCAAATGATAAACTCTTCTTCCATGTTAAAAGTAAAGGAGTTCTGCAAGATGAACCCGCCGAAGTTCAACGGTCGAGCAGAGCCCGATGTGATAGTGGAATGGCTTGCAAAAAATGGAGGACTTGTTCGATCTTTTGTGCATCGAAGGGTCCCAGAGGGTGGCCTGTGTGGTGCTACAGCTACAACTGAGAGCACACGACTGGTGGGCGGCGAAGAAACAGAAAATCTGTGAAATCGATCCTAACACCAAGATTTCCTGGGAAATGTTTAAGGCAGCCTTCCTTGAGCAGTACGTTCCTCGCGCCATCCGTCGACATAAGGGGGATGAGTTCATTATGTTGAGGCAAGGGAACATGACTGTTGAAGATTATGATGCAAGCTTCTTAAAACTTGCAAAATTTGTCGGCGCCTTCCTGCCCAACAAAGAAGAATGGTGCGAGCGTTTCAACAAGGCCTTAACGACGAATTGCGTAGGGACGTCATGAATCAACGATGCCAAACCTATCGTAAATCCTATGAAGCTGCACTTGATAGTGAGCGGATCTTCGGCCGTATGTCGCAACGAGCCGTGCCGGTCGTCCGCAATAATTTTAATAAACGACCTAACGACGCCGGGGGATCGGGGGTGCCAAAGCGTCAAAACACGTCTGGGAATCGAGGTCACTTTGCTGCAGTAAATTGCAACAGATGCGGCAAGCGTGGGCACCGAGATCCCGACTGTAAATTGAGAACATGCTTCAAGTGTGGCGAGCTAGGCCACTTCAGTCAATTCTGTCAGACGGGAAAGCCAAATCTATACCCCCCAAGAAATGTTCCAAATCCGTATAAAGCGCCTACACTGCAAGGTGCGAATGCGGTACCAGTCAACCCGCAGAATCAACGCCATGGGGCTCAAGGCTGAGTCTATGCATTAACTCGGGATGAGGCGTTCGCTTCCGATACTGCTATAACAGGTATATTACTCTACAAAAATATACCTGCTCGAGTACTATTCGATTCGGGTGCAACGCATAATTTTATATCTGTTGATTATACGAAAGAAAATAAAATAACCATGCAATCACTAGATATAGACATTAGCGTTAGCACTCCGTCAGGAGTCGATATGCCTGCGAACTTTATTTGTAGGGATGGCCATATTTGCATTGGGGGAAGAAATCTATCCTTGGATGTCGTCGTACTAGACATCAAAGAGTACGGCATAATCCTGGGCATGGATTGGTTGGACGATTTTCATGCAACGATCGAGTGCACGGAAAAGAGAGTAGTATTTTGCCTTTCTGGCGAGACAGAGTTCTCATATTCGTGCGGTACGGTCTCGAAGACGGCAACAATGGTATCGACAATCTCGGTGAGGCGTATGTTGCGTTTCGGCTGTACGGGATACTTGGCATCAGTTCGAGACACGCGAAAGGATAATACAAACACAATGCAGACTGATGTTGTGGCAGATTTTCCCGACGTTTTTCCTGACGAGATGACCGGGATGCCGTCGGATCGAGAAATAACAGCATCGACACATTTCCGGATACACGGCCGATATCAAAGGCACCTTACCGAATGGCTCCAGCAGAACTGAAAGAGCTGAAGGTACAATTACAAGAGTTGCTAGACCGCGAATTTATTCGCCCTAACGTCTCTTCGTAGGGAGCTCCCGTATTGTTTGTGAAGAAGAAGGATCGATGTCGCGAACTCAACAAGGCGATTGTGCGGAACAAGTATCCCTTGCCACGAATTGACAACTTGTTTGACCAACTACAAGGCGCAGCAATATTTTTAAAAATCGATCTTCGTTCAGGCTATCATCAGTTGAAGATCAAGTCCGACGATGTATCGAAGTCTGCCTTCCGTACTCGATATGGTCATTACGAATTCCTAGTCATGTCGTTCGGTTTGACAAATGCACCAGCCGCTTTCATAGATCTGATGAACCGAGTCTTCCGACCCCAAATCGATAAATTTGTAGTCGTGTTCATCGACGATATCCTTATCTACTCAAAGAATCGAGAAGAGCATGCAGAACACTTGAAGACGGTATTGCAAATTCTGCGTGAAAATAAATTATACGCCAAGCAGAGTAAATACGAATTTTTGATGAGTAGTGTGACACTCCTCGGACATGTAATCTCTACCGAAGGTGTCGCGGTGGACCCAAAGAAGATTGAAGCAGTGGTAGATTGGAAACGATCTACCTCGGCTAGCGATATTCGGAGTTTCCTGGACTTAGCGGGCTACTGCCGAAGATTCGTACGGAGCTTTTCAAAACTAGCGTCGCCTCTGACTTGCCTCACCCAGAAGGAAGTAATATTTGAATGGAGTGACGACTGTGAATCCAGCTTTCAAGAGTTGAAGCAACGGCTCGTATCGGCTCCAATACTTGCACTTCCAGATGGTCCAGAAGGCTTTCAGATATTCAGTGATGCATTGGGAACTGGCCTCGGGTGCGTATTCATGCAGGGAGATAAAGTCATCTCCTATGCTTCACGGCAGTTGAAGCAGCACGAGAAAAACTACCCGACGCACGACCTAGAATTAGCGGCGATCGTGTTTGCGTTGAAACTCTGGCGGCACTACCTCTATGGTGTGACTTGCAGAATATACACCGATCATAAAAGTCTGAAATACTTGTTTACGCAACGAGAACTCAACCTACGACTGCGACATTGGCTCGAACTTATAAAAGATTACGAGCTAACGATCGAGTATACGCCGGACAAGGGAAACGTTGTAGCCGACGCACTTAGCAGAATGTTTATAGGATCACTGGCCATGAATAATGAGATACGACGAGACCTTGAAGCGATGGGTATCGATCTCGAAATTGCGTATCGACACCTACACCTAGCTCAGTTGAAGTTAGGATCGAGCCTGCTTAGCAAAATAAAGACCGTACAGAAAGACGATTCATTCTTGAAGAAGATACGCGAGCTGATTTCAACAGGAAGGGCGACTGACTTTACGAATGACGGAGACAGGACGATGCGATTGTCACGATCCGCACCCGCTTTTCGGATACGAGACGTGTCCAAGTCCAGCCTATGCCGCAGTGTCGGCGGTAAAACGTTGTCTAGTACATAAACAAGTCACAGAAACTAACAAGGCAGTCTAGATCTCATCCACAAGATACGATACAATCTACTAACACAAATGAAACTGAATAATGAATGATAATATAAATAGAGTATCCAGTTTATCAAGAATTTCTAGTTACGTCCGGTGGACACCAATCCACTACCATTAGATGATAATGAAATAGAAACATGGAAATGTAATAAATGAGTCCAAACTATCAAAAGTACCCTCTGCTGCAATGGTACCGTGGTCCAATGCTAGCTCAAACTGCTCGTGTGCACCTGGCTCAATACTCGGCTAAACCTGAAGAGATCATCAGGTCCTCAGAGGACTAGCAAGATACATAAAATATGCCTACTAGTATGACAGTAAATAACATGTGATAAAGGTAAGAACGGTGCCAGAAAGATATCTAAAACATGGAAATGTAATACTAGACTTGGCTATCAATCAATCGATTAACCCCCATAGCTTGTAGTACAATGCAAGATACTCCCAATCTATAGTAGATTTCGACTGTAGCACAATGCAAGAATACTCCTAGTCAAGATTAGCCAATTCTAGTATTAATTTTCTCTCCTAAGGAATACAAGGATACACCTATAAACCGTAGTACAATGCAAGATACTCCCAATTTATAGTGTCGCAAGTCAAGTCAATCAATCAATATCAAGGTAGAAGAATCTGTTATAGGTCGTAGTACAATGTAAGATACTCTCAATCTATAGTATGTCTTAACTATAGTACAATGCAAGCTACTCCCAGTTAAGATTAGTCAAGTCAAGGACACGGTATAGAACTGGCAATTTTATCATAGGCACAATACATGAAGAAGAGTAATAGACAAGCAATATCCTACACGTGCACGTAATCTAGAACAAGTAAGACAATCAAGGATACCAATCACAATATGGAAATCATGTGACAAGGTGAAAGGAAAATAATAGAAAGAAAATAATGTAAATACTGCATATGTTCGGCAAGGTATACTTGCCTGGGGTCCTGAGCTGCTGGTACGGCCAAGTGTCGAGTCAAGAGTCCAATGAACCTGTTTATAAATTTACTGTGTCAATAAGGTAATGGAAGAAATTAGCAATTATCTTATTCTCTAGCTAGGTTGTCCATCTCTTCTTCCTCCTACTGACTACTACTTGGAGCCTACTAGTTCTCTTATTAACCTATCCACTAGTATCCAATAGTCCTTACTTACCCCTGGTATCTAGCCTATCAATACTCATTGTACAAATCTACCCTCCTTATGACAGGCTTACCAAGCACAATCACGAGTTCACATTCCCTGATATTCTTATTTCCTTTCTATTACATAAGTATCTAGTGTTCATCTAGGTATAAACTAGTGATGGTATTTCATGACCATTAATACCAGATATCTTCTATGTCTATTACACCCTTGAACTGACTTGATATCAATATGCTCTGGTGCCAACTGATACACTAGTCAATTTCTGATATATAGGTGGAATCTTCACTCCCTATTACCTGCAACTTTTGTTAGATGCTAGGTTTAATTAGTTTACAGACATATATCCATCTAAAGTTAGGTACAGCCTCACAAGGCAGGGGTGCTTCACTGACCTGTGACCTATAGTCCTGATACTCCTTCTTGAACTCATGTGTTCATCTCTATATTGTCCACCTGAACTCACCCAATGTGGACTGCATAGTCCCAATTGATATAAGGACTGATCAAGTGTAGGTGCACTGGAACCCCAACCTGTTATGGACTGAACCATGGCCAACCCCAGGTCTTTGAACATCTAATGCTTGCACAAACTGGAGAACTCCAAAAATAACCTGATTGGTGTAATATCTGGAAACATTATGTACAGAATCTGTAAGTATGCTAGGTTATACAAGTCTGAATCAACTCCTTCACATAATAGGCCACATGAACTCCTGTCTATCTAATAAACACACCCACACAGGCTTCCTGATACCTATGCTATTTTGCATATACTGACTTCTCCTTTACTCTGTCTTCACAGGTCTTCACCACATGTACTCCAAAGTCATTGGTACGCATGTCCTGTACTGATGTCCTGTACTGACGTGCCTCTTCCTACAGATTAACCTCAACTTCCTACAAATTAAACCTCAACTTCCTACTCCCCAATCGCCACTGGTACGCAGGTCCTGTCCAAATATGGGCTGAAACTTCATGTCCAATGGTTTGAACTACCCTTGTGATTGCAGGACTGAACATGAATTCACATCAGGACTAAACACATGGATGCAGTGGACAGATGTATGTGCACTACTCGACTAGACAGTAAGGGATCTAAGTATGGAACATGTAGGTGCATTAAACTCGTGTCTTATAGGTACAAATGGAGGGACTGATATAAGGTGTACAATCTGATGAAAGGGTCAATCCTGACATCAATTGAAACATGGACACTTCAATACTGATACCTCTAAGGAATACCATCCTATATCAGTTACTCTTATGTGCAGTCATGTCTATCTATGTTAAGTACATAAAGGCATAGGTCAGGGTATTACCTATAGGCTACACATACTCTACTTGTTGCCTGTCGCGAGCAGGGTAAATTGTTGACAGGCAATAGCAATATGTGGACAGTTGCTAACCAGGACTGCTTCCCTATTCTAACACACTTCATTGCTTGTGCATTGGGAACTAATCCCATTGTACTAGTCATCTGTTAAAGTTCTAACTGGACAGGTCCTTAAGGTTTCTATATGGGGTTTCCTGACTCGATACTACCATAATTAATATGAATTATGTATTCTCTGTTTTGCCTTTAATCTGTGGGTCTAATACCTACTTATCCACCCCCAGGTTCCTCTCAAGTCTCATATCCCCCACCTTATGTGTACCCAGCTTCTGAATGTATGAGGAGCTTGATACTCGAAACCATGGGCAATATCCACCCTTAGGTGTGTCTGATATTGGTACTAGCCTTTACTCCCTAGTTCCTTATAACAAATCCATATGGATACTTCCCAGGTTTTTGCCTCTGGCTTGCTAACCTTGCCACTCCATAGGTAGCCTAAGTAATACCCTATGTAAATTTCCCTGTACCTTAATGGGGCTAGTACCTATACCAATGGTCCTGGTTGATAGACACTACTAAAATCTGCTAGAATAGCGACGTATATTAGCGACGGCAGAAAAAGCAGTCGCCGATAATTGACTATAGCGACTCCTAGTGTTACACGTCGCTGACCGTCGCTGCGTAGCGACATTCCGCGACGTAGAGTTTATTACGTCACTGAATGGCGACGTTTTGCGACGAATATTTGTTTACGTCGCTGTATTGCGACGTTTTGCGACGTAGATTTTATACGTCGCTGACGTATTACATATAGGGTTACTGGCCCGATCGAAATCATAATTTTTTACCCCAAATTTTTTTGTTCCCGCTCGATCCCCCTCTCCCCTCTCCCCCCGGCGAACCCTCCCCTCCGGCGACCTCTCCCTCCGGCGACACCCTCCCCTTCTTCCCCCGGCGACCTCGCTCGCCCGCTGACCCCTCCCTCCGGCGACCAGCCTCCCTCCTCCGACGAAGTCTCCTTCCTCGCCGCCTTCCTCCTCCGACGAAGCCACCCTCCTCGCCGCCTCCATCCTCCGACGAAGCCACCCTCCTCAGGTAAACCCTAACCCTAGCCCTAGCTATCTAGACACAGACACGGACATGAGAACCCTAACCCTAGTTGGGGTGGTCTTACTGTCGAGGGGGGGAGGGAGGGGTGGGGGTGGGTACAGGGGGGTGGGGGGGTCTTACTGTCGAGGGGTAGAGGGAGGGATGGGGGTACCCGGGGGTGGGGGGTCTTGCTGTCGATGGAGGCAGGGTTGGGGTGGGTGCAGGGGTAGGGGGAAGGGGGCAGGGGAGGGGGGGGTCTTGTTGTCTAGGGGGGCAGGGGAGGGGGAGTCTTGCTGTCGAGGGGGTAGGGGGGAGGGGGGTGTCACGCCCCGAGTCGGCAACGTTCGTCCCCGATGTTTATTTTGCCGATTCGATCGTCCTCGCTAAGGCATGATGCCGTATGAGTCTGGAATTGCACTCGTACAAGGCAGAACGTTACATTGCATTTGATATAAATACGCCAAGTTGAAACTTCACAAATTACATCAGAATTTAAGATACAGTATAGGAAGATAGAAATGCTTTTCATTCATAGCTTGCAACGAAGTACAAGTCGTAATTACATTGGATGCCGTTGCGGCTACATTGATTGAAAACAGAAAGAAAATACATTCGACAAGTTGCCTGAACTACGCTTGCCGTCCCATACATTCGCCCCTTTATACATAAGTCGTCGACTTGAATTGGCTTCAAAATACTTCAGTATAGGAAGAGCTTCAAAACGCCTCTCCGTACTTCAGCTTTGTTTTAGGTTGGAGCGCCCGCCGCACCTGGGTAAATTGGAGGAGGGGATTAGCACACTTGCTAAGTGGACGAGACGAACCAACTCGTCTAAACCGACTCTGATTGTTAGGGTAGGCATGCTTTAGAGTTGTCTTTCTATTAGAACTAAATGAATTCAGTTCATATTTGATAGCCGTCTTTGAGTATTAAAGCATACAACATAACATCACAGTTTATCATATTTCTTACCACGGTCGTGCTCGTCCCTGCATGAAAACAGAGATAATATTTACACCTGCATAAGACAATAGGTGAGCATGCAACTATCTTATATGCAGTCATTGGTGCTACGCACCACTAGGGACTTAATCGAAGTTGGCATGCGACGCTACCCTTTCAGCCTAGGTTGCAAGCCTTACTGAAGGTCCCGCATGCCTCGCGCCGAAGCACGATAAATTATTCCCCCTAGGACGAATCGGTTCTGATGCCCCAGATACCGTTTCGAGGAAAACGAACTTGTGCACAAGCTGTCCATGACCATGCCTATGTGCGAACAGTTTCATATATGCAAACAGTTTTGTATAGCGCGGGTAGTATCGAACGACATTATCATTTCTTGCAACTCATGCAACGATTCATTTTCCCCAAAGTCGTACACCGATTTAGCGTCCCGTGGGCACCAAATTGTCCGAGGCATCATAACCCATGATCGACGTTTCACATTATTTTGCAGCACATGAAATAGTCTATCTTTTTACTAGAACCTTAAACTTTTCCAGTTATGTGAGAAACTTGTATTTTTCCGAGTAGATTACTCAAAATCGATACGTTTTTCTCGAGTTCTTGACTTAGTGGATTGGCATGCAATTAACTTGGCATCGTTCAATTTGAATAAATTCGAAGCAAGGAATAAGTTTACGGGACAGAGTAGAAAAGAAGGGTCGAATCACCCACCGATTACTTTGCTTCGTACCGATCGTCCAAGCGCTACGCAACGTCAAACTTTAGTTATGCGAGCTCCTGCAATGGCACCAACGCTTTGTTAGAATTCCTTCTTTTTCCCCTTGCATCGAAATTGTAATTGCATCCATGAAAACGACACGAAAGCACTTCATCAAGCCCAGCGACAAAGCTCCAAAAAAATTATACAACGGTCCGGTCCCGTCGAAGGGACTCTTATAGAGAGCTCACTCGCCGAGACGCAGCCCGCTGCATCTAGGACTTATTCTAACAGAAGTCGTTCTATTAGTTGGATCGATTCTCGTAACTTCCGTCCAAATCGATTTGAATCGATGCCGCAAGGCGTTATTCGTTTACCAAGCTTAGCGATCGAGTCAGATGGCCATCTAAGTTCCCGGCCGATCTGACTCGGCGCAAGCATATTATGAAGTTTCGTCGCCTATCGAAAGCGGGGTGCTACATAATATACCACTAAGAAAAAGTTTCGTCCCGAAACTTAAGAACAAGGGTCTGACCTTAATTTAGACAAACAACGCGGGGTACTTCTCTTTCATCTCTGCCTCCATCTCCCACGTCGACTCCTCGACTGAATGGTTTCGCCAAAGCACGCGAACCAAGGACATCGACCGATTGCGTAGCACTTTCTCCTTGCGGTCCAAAATTTGAATAGGCTCCTCCGAGTAAGACAAGTTAGTACGTAGCTCCAACTGATCGAAGCTAACCACATGACTTGGATCGTGCATGTATTTTCGAAGTTGTGAAACGTGGAAAACATCGTGCCCATCAGCTAAGGCAGGAGGTAGTGTGATCCGATAAGCAACCGTCGCAACTCGCTCAATAATCTCGAAGGGGCCTACAAATCTCGGGCTCAACTTGCCCTTAACGTCGAACCGTATCACACCGCTCATGGGCGTTACTTTCAGAAACACATAGTCCCCGACCAAGAACTCTAGTGATCGTCGACGAAGATCTGCGTAGCTCTTTTGTCGACTTTGCGCGATGCGTAGTCTATCTCGAATCAAGCGGACCTTTTCGACGGCCTGCTCCACCAGTTCCGGTCCAAGCACTTGTCGCTCTCCGACTTCATCCCAGCATATCGACGAACGGCACTTTCTCCCGTAGAGCGCTTCGTATGGAGCCATCTGAATGCTTGACTGATAACTATTGTTATACACAAACTCCGTAAGCGGCAAATGCGTATCCCAACTAGTCTTTAGGTCGATTGCACACAGACGCAACATATCTTCTAAGATCTGATTGACCCTCTCCGTCTGACCGTCTGTTTGGGGGTGGTACGCCAAACTAAGTTTAGTTTGGTCTCCATCGCCGCTTGGAGGCTCGTCCAGAAACGTGATAGGAATCGCCCGTCTCTGTCCGAAATTATTGAGGCTGGTACCCCGTGCAGTCAAACAATCTCATCGACGTAGATTTGTGCTAACCGATCGACGCTCCATCCTACTTTAATTGCGATGAAGTGAGCCGACTTGGTCAATCTATCAACAATGACCCAAATCGCGTCATTCCCCCACGGCGTCTTCGAAAATCCCACAATGAAATCCATCGAGATATTGTCCCACTTCCACTCGGGAATGGCGATGTTCTGCAGCTCGCCGCCTGGCCGTTGGTGTTCCGTCTTCACCTGCTGACACGCCATACATTGCGATACGAACGTAGCCACGTCTTTCTTCATGCCGTGCCACCAAAAGTTTATGCACAAGTCCTTGTACATCTTGGTGCTTCCAGGATGTAACGAGTACTTCGCATAATGCGCCTCCGTCAGAATTTCTTTTCTGAGTTCGGCAGTTTCAGGAATGCAGAGCCTCCCCTTTAATCGCATCGTCCCGTCTCCGTCTTCCGCAAAGTCAGTCGCCCTTTCCGTTGATATCAGCTCGCATATTTTCTTCAGGAATGAGTCGTCCTCTTGTGCGGTCTTTATCTTGCTAAGCAGGCTCGATCCTAACTTCAGCTGAGCTAGGTGCAGGTGTCGATACTCAATTCCGAGTTCGATACCCATCGCTTCAAGGTCTCACTGTATCTCCTTGTTTATGGCCAGTGTTCCCATAAATATTCTGCTAAGTGTGTCGGCCACCACGTTTCCCTTGTCCGGCATATACTCGATCGTTAGCTCGTAATCTTTTATAAGTTCGAGCCAACGTCGCTGTCGTAGGTTGAGTTCTCGTTGCGTAAATAAGTACTTCAGGCTTTTGTGATCTGTGTAGATTTTGCATGCCACACCATAGAGGTAGTACCGCCATAACTTCAACGCAAAGACGATCGCCGCCAATTCTAGGTCGTGCATCGGGTAGTTTTTCTCGTGCTGCTTCAACTGCCGTGAAGCGTAGGAGATGACTTTGTCTTTCTGCATGAGTACGCACCCGAGGCCAGTTCCCGACGCGTCGCTGAATATCTGAAAGCCTTCTGGACCGTCTGGAAGTACAAGGATTGGAGCTGAGACGAGCCGTTGCTTCAACTCTAGAAAGCTGGATTCACAGTCGTCGCTCCATTCAAATACTACTCCCTTCTGGGTGAGGCGAGTCAGAGGCGACGTTAGTTTTGAAAAGCTTCGCACGGACCTACGATAGTAGCCCGCTAAGCCCAGGAAACTTCGAATGTCGCTAGCCGAGGCAGGTCGTTTCCAATCCACCACCGCATCAATCTTCTTTGGGTCCATCGCGACACCTTCGGCAGAGATCACGTGCCCGAGGAATGTCACGCTACTCATCCAGAACTCGCACTTACTCTGCTTGGCGTATAATTTGTTTTCACGCAGAATCTGCAGTACCGTCTTCAAATGTTCCGCATGTTCTTCACGATTCTTTGAGTAGACAAGGATATCATCGATGAATACGACTACAAATTTATCTATTTGAGGTCGGAAGACTCGGTTCATCAGATCCATGAACGCGGCTGGGGCATTCGTCAAACCAAACGGCATGACGAGGAATTCGTAATTACCATATCGAGTGCGGAAGGCAGACTTTGATATGTCGTCGGACTTGATCTTCAATTGATGATAGCCTGAACGAAGATCGATTTTTGAAAATATTGCCGCACCTTGCAGTTGGTCAAACAAGTCTTCGATTCGCGGCAAAGGATACTTGTTTCGTACGGTCGCCTTGTTGAGTTCCCGATAGTCGATGCATAGCCGCAACGACCCATCCTTCTTCTTCATGAACAGTACGGGAGCTCCCTACGGAGAGACGCTAGGGCAAATAAATCTGCGGTCTAGTAACTCTTGTAATTGCACCTTCAGCTCCTTCAGTTCTGCTGGAGCCATTCGGTAAGGCGCCTTTGATATCGACCGTGTATCCGGAAAGGTGTCGATGCTGAATTCAATTTCTCGATCCGGCAGCATCCCGGGCATCTCATCAGGAAAAACGTCAGGAAAATCTGTCACAATATCAGTCTGCATTGTGTTCGTATTATCCGTCCGCGTGTCTCGAACTGATGCCAAGTATCCCGTACAGCCGGAACGCAGCATACGCCTCGCCGAGATTGCCGATACCATCATCGCTGTCTTCGAGGCCGTACCGCACGAATATGAGAACTCTGTCTCGCCAGGAAGACAAAACACCACTCTCTTCTCCGCGCACTCGATCGTTGCACGACAAGCGCCCAACCAATCCATGCCCAGGATTATGTCGTAATCTTTGATGTCTAGCACGACGGCATCCAAGGATAGATATCTTCCCCCGACGCAAAGGTGGCCATCCCTACAAATAAAGTTCGCAGGCATATCGACTCCCGACGGAGTGCTAACGCTAATATTTATATCTAGTAATTGCATGGTTATTTTATTTTCTTTCACATAATTAGCAGATATAAAGCTATACGTCGCACCCGAGTCGAATAGTACTCGAGCAGGTATCTTTGTAGAGTAATATACCTGTTACAACCGTATCGGACGCGTACGCCTCGTCCCGAGTTAAGGCATAAACTCGACCTTGAGCTCCGTGGCGTTGATTCTGCAGGTTCACAGGCACCGCATTTGCGCCTTGTAGTGTAGGCGCTTTATATGGATTCGGAGTGTTCCTTGGTGGGTTGTGTTGATTCGGCTTCTCCGTCTGACAATATTGACTGAAGTGGCCTAGCTCGCCACACTTAAAGCATGTTCTCAGTCTACAATCGGGTGCTCGGTGCCCACGCTTGTCGCATCTGTTGTAATTTACTGCGATAAAGTGACCACGATTCTCAGACGTATTTGGGCGCTTTTGTACTCCCGATCCTCCATCGTCATTAGGACGCTTGTTGAAGTTGTTACGAACGACAGGCACGGCCCTTTGTAATATACGGCCAAAGATTCGCTCACTATCAAGTGCGGCTTCGTAGGATTCATGATAAGTTTGGCAGCGTTGGTTCATGAGTCCCTACGCAGTTCGTCGTTGAGGCCTTGCTGAAAACGCTCGTACCATTCTTCTTTGTTGGACAGGAAGGCGCCGGCAAATTTTGCAGGCAGGAAGGCGCCGATAAATTTTGCAAGTTTCGAGAAGCTTGCATCATAATCTTCAACACTCATATTCCCCTGTCTCAACATCATGAACTCATCTCCCTTCTGTCGACGGATGGCGCGAGGAACGTACTGCTCAAGGAAGGCTGTCTTGAACATTTTCCAAGAAAACTTTTTGTTGGAATCGGTTTCACAGATCTCTTATTTCTTCGCCGCCCACCAGTCATGTGCTCTTAGTTGTAACTGCAGCGCCGTACAGGCCACCCTCTGGGACCCTTCGATGCAGAGAAGATCAAACAAATCCTCCATCTCTGTGAGCCATCCTACTATCACGTCGGGCTCTGCTCGGCCGTTGAACTTTGGCGGGTTCATTTTGCGAAACTCCTTCACTTTGAACATGGAAGGAGAGTTCATCATTTGCGGGAAGACTTCTTCCTCCTCGTCTTCTTCTTGATCACCTTGCTTTTCCTCGGGCTCTTCGTTCGTCGTCTTGGTATTGCCCGCCATTCTGCTCACTATCTGAGTCAGGGCATTCAACTGTTTCTGTTGTGCCTCAAATTGGGCTTTGAAATGTGTCTGAAGTTGTTGCTGCTGCAGTTCCATCAACTGTAGCATCTTCTCCATAGTCGTCTCGCTAGGGCCAGTGCTTTTTGTGCTCGACGTACTATCCACGGTTTGGGTTGTTGGACCGGCGATTTTCTTATCTCGCTTAGTCATTCCTACAAACAGTGTAAACCAGTTAGTATTTTTCAAAAATATCTACGGGCTTACCTGTATGGAACTTGTATTTCATGCAGCATGCCGACAAGCATTCAATCAAGCCATCGCAACGGACATTCCAACAATAAAACATCTTTCGAAAATCTGAGGAAACATAACTGAGCTCTGATACCAATTTGTCACGCCCCGAGTCGGCAACGTTCGTCCCCGATGTTAATTTTGCCGATTCGATCGTCCTCGCTAAGGCGTGATGCCGTACGAGTCTGGAATTGCACTCGTACAAGGCAGAACGTTACGTTGCATTTGATATAAATACGCCAAGTTGAAACTTCACAAATCACATCAGAATTTAAGACGCAGTATAGGAAGATAGAAATGCTTTTCATTCATAGCTTGTAACGAAGTGCAAGTCGTAATTACATTGGATGCCGTTGCGGCTACATTGATTGAAAACAGAAAGAAAATACATTCGACAAGTTGCCTGAACTACGCTTGCCGTCCCATACATTCGCCCCTTTATACATAAGCCGTCGACTTGAATTGGCTTCAAAATACTTCAGTATAGGAAGAGCTTCAAAACGCCTCTCCGTACTTCAGCTTCGTTTTAGGTTGGAGCGCCCGCCGCACCTGGAGAAATTGGGGGAGGGGTTTAGCACACTTGATAAGTGGACGAGACGAACCAACTCGTCTAAACCGACTCTGATTGTTAGGGTAGGCATGCTTTAGAGTTGTCTTTCTATTAGAACTAAATGAATTCAGTTCATATACGATAGCCGTCTTTGAGTATTAAAGCATACAACATAACATCGCAGTTTATCATATTTCTTACCACGGCCGTGCTCGTCCCTGCATGAAAACAGAGATAATATTTACACCTGCATAAGACAATAGGTGAGCATACAACTATCTTATATGCGGTCATTGGTGCTACGCACCACTAGGGACTTAATCAAAGTTGGCATGCGACGCTACCCTTTCAGCCTAGGTTGCAAGCCTTACTGAAGGTCCTGCATGCCTCGTGCCGAAGCACGATGAATTATTCCCCCTAGGACGAATCGGTTCCGATGCCCCGGATACCGTTTCGAGGAAAACGAACTTGTGCACAAGCTGTCCATGACCATGCCTATGTGCGAACAGTTTCATATATGTAAACAGTTTTGTATAGCGCGGGTAGTATCAAACGACATTATCATTTCTCGCAACTCATGCAATGATTCATTTTCCCCAAAGCCGTACACCGATTTAGCGTTCCGTGGGCACCAAATTGTCCGAGGCATCATAACCCATGATCGACGTTTCACATTATTTCACAGTACATGAAATAGTCTATCTTTTTACTAGAACCTTAAACTTTTCCAATTATGTGAGAAACTTGTATTTTTTTAAGTAGATTACTCAAAATCGATACGTTTTCCCCGAGTTCTTGACTTAGTGGATTGGCATGCAATTAACTTGGCATCGTTCGATTTGAATGAATTCGAAGCAAGGAATAAGTTTGCGGGACAGAGTAGAAAAGAAGGGTCGAATTACCCACCGATTACTTTGCTTCGTGCCGATCGTCCAAGCGCTACGCAACGTCAATCTTTAGTTATGCGAGCTCCTGCAATGGCACCAACGCTTTGTTAGAATTCTTTCTTTTTCCCCTTGCATCGAAATTTTAATTGCATCCATAAAAACGACGCGAAAGCACTTCATCAAGCCCAGCGGCAAAGCTCCAAGAAAACCATACAGCGGTCCGGTCCCATCGAAGGGACTCTTATAGAGAGCTCACTCGCCGAGACGCAGCCCGCTGCATCTAGGACTTATTCCAACAGAAGTCGTTCCATTAGTTGGATCGATTCTCGTAACTTCCGTCCAAATCGATTTGAATTGATGCCGCAAGGCGTTATTCGTTTACCAAGCTTAGCGACCGAGTCAGATGGCCATCTAAGTTCCCGGCCGATCTGACTCGGCGCAAGCATATTATGAAGTTCCGTCGTCTATCGAGAGCGGGGCGCTACAGGGGGCAGGGGTGGGTGGGTGCAGGGGTAGGGGGAGGGGGGTAGGGGACAGGACCCTAACCCTATTTCGGACACGACTCTATGACACAGGACACAGGACACATGACACAACACAGGATACAATACATTATATGCTCTAAATCTAGTTTTGATCGACCCTTGTAATTAGATGTGATACCATATCTATATAATACCATATATATATACCCTCATTATATATATATATATATATATATATATATATATATATATATATATATATATATATATATATATATATATATATATATTTTAATATATATATATATATATATTTTATATATATATATATATATATATATATATATATATATATATATATATATATATATATATATTTTATATATATATATATATATATATATATATATAAAATATATATATATATATATATATATATATATATATATATATATATATATATATATATATTTTATATATATATATATATATATATATATATATATATATATATATATATATATATATATATATATATATATATATATATATAACATAATTATAGAGAGAGAGTAAAATGAGAGGGTGAAGGGGTATGAGGGTGTGTGTACAAGAGAGTGTGTGTGAGTGGGGTGTGTGGCACATGTGTGTGTATGTGTGTGTGTGTGTGTGTGTGTGTGTGTGTGTGTGTGTGTGTGAGTGTGTGCAATGCTGTGACAGGGAAGGGGGTTAACCTCAGAAAACTAGGAACACACACACACACAATACATACATACATACCTATATATTTTTTTTTTCTATATACATATATACATGTATCTATATACTCACACACTTACATACACACACAAATACATATATAAATATATATGTATACAATGTATATACACACAAATACACATATATATACAATCAAAAATCTATTTAAAATTCATTTTAAGAATCTGAAAAATACCAGGAATCACTGTTCATCACTGAACATAGGGGTAAATCCAAATTCAACCCAAAATGCCATAAACCATGATATGTTAAATGCCTGCATCGTAGCTCAGGGATATGACTGAGAGGGTGACATGGTTGTCACATTAAGGGTCTTTGAGGAGGTGACATGTTGTGAACAGATATATCCTTATAGTTCTCCTACGTAATGTTAAAGAAAATTCGTAGAAGAACTATATATAAGTTTTCGCAATATGTCACCTTGTCAAAGACCCTTAATGTACCAAACATGTTACCGCGGTATTGGTATTGGGATACCAATAGCGATAAGGTAAAGGATACCAATAGCGATAAGGTAAAGGGTACCAACTTAAGGTATTGGTATTGGGATACCAATAGCGATAAGGTAAAGGGTACCTTGGTAGGTAATGACTAGAAATAGGATATTTGACTTAGATTTGACCTTGTTTGACCAAGGTTGACTATTTTGACTGAAAGTCAAAGTAGAGTCAACATCTGACCTAGATTAGACTAAGAGTTGACAAAGTCAACTATAGGTCAACCTTTGACCTACTTTGACCTTGTTTGACTTTGTTTGACTTAGCTTGACCTTGTTTGACTTTGTTTGACTTAGTACAACCTAGTTTGACCTAGATTGCATATCATTATTATTAGTAACTGTTCGCTACTAATGTGTGTCCCATAATAAGACATAATATACGAATTTGTGCCTATTGGATAATGTGTATCCATCTTTGCAGAATTATTTCCAAATGGATATGATTTACTACTTGTGGAATCATTCATGGATGTACAATCGTCGTCCTGATGATATGTATGGTGTGCGGGATGAATACATAGCTGGAGTATAGCAGTTCCTGCAGTTTGCTAAGGCGTTCCCTCGGTACATGGACGGCACCAAAATTAAGTGTCCGTGTGTGAAATGTCATAACGTAAAATATTATCCAGAAGTGGAAATGACATATCAATTGTACTCGAAGGGTTTCACGCCTAATTACTATCTGTGGACCGCACACGGAGAACTTGTGTCTTTAGCATCAGAGCCGGAGCCTTATGTTGAGCCGTATATGCATGCGGGACCTAATTTTGTTTCAGATAATCATGCATACGACGACGGGTGCGTGAACATGTTTTTCGACGCTGTGGGGCCTAGTTTCGTTCATGATGCACCTGAGGAGGCACCGAACGCCGATGCTGCACAGTTCATGGAGTTGCTGGAGAATGCAAGGACTCCATTGTATCCTGGTTGTGAGGATCATTCACCGTTGGAGGTGGTTACAAGACTGTTGAGCATTAAGTCAGATTTTAACATGTCGCAAGAATGCTACAACCGAGTGTTGGAGTTGATTATAGAGATCTTGCCGGCGGGTGCTGAGTTGCCTAAAGACTTCTACCGGTCTAAGAGGATGGTGAGATCGCTCTGGATGGAATACGAGAAAATCGATTCTTGTCGCAATGGGTGCATGTTGTACTACAAAGACGACAAGGACGCAGATGTGTGCAGATTTTGTGGTGCTGATCGCTATAAGACAACTAGTATAGGAAGGTCTACCGGTGCAAGAAGACCGACCGATTCAATGCACTACTTGTCTTTAACGCCGCGGTTGCAAAGATTATTTATGGTGAAAGAGACGGCCAAAAATATGAGTTGGCACATGCGAGAACAGATTGAAGGAGTGTTGGATCACCCATCCGATGGAGAAACGTGGAAGCAGTTTGATCGAGTGTATCCTGATTTTGCTTCAGATCTGCGTAATGTCAGGTTGGGGCTATCTTCTGACGGTTTTACTCCTTTGGGTCTTTCGGGATCCCAGTATTCGTGCTGGCCTGTGATTGTCACTCCGTATAACCTACCGCCTTGGATGTGCATGAAGACTCAGTACATGTTTCTAACCGTTATAATTCCTGGTCCGAATAATCCAAGAGAAACATTGATGTGTACTTATAGCTTTTGATAGATGAGTTGAATCAGTTATGGGAAGTAGGCGCTAACACGTACGATGTTTCCAGGAAGCAGAATTTTCAGATGAAGGCAACCCTTATGTGGACCATCAACGACTTTCCGGCCTATGGAATGTTATCTGGATGGAGCACTCATGGTCGTCTCTCATGTCCGTATTGTATGGACCGTAGTAAGGCTTTCCGCTTGAAACACGGAGGAAAATCGTGCTTCTTTGATTATCATCGGCAATTTTTGCCAAAAGATCATCCGTTCAGAAGGAACATGAATGCATTCCGTGTCGGCGTTGTAGAGAAGGGTGATCCATCGCCAAGGTGGTACGGAGACACGATATGGGAGAAGGTTAGAGATTTTCCAAGTGCTATCGAAGATCCTACAACTGGGTACAAGTGCGATGGATTTGGTAGAGATCATAACTGGACAAAGAGGAGCATATTCTGGGATCTGCCATACTGGAGTACCAATCTGATCAGACATAATCTTGATGTCATGCATATTGAGAAGAATGTATTTGATAACATAATTAATACTGTGATGGACGTAAAGGGAAAAACGAAAGACAATCCCAAGGCCAGGTTGGACTTAGAAGAAATATGCAAACGCCCTGCGTTGCATTTGATAGAGCAGAATGGAAAACAGTTCTTGCCGAAGTCAATTTTTTTGCTGGACAAGGTGGATAAAGTGAGACTTTGTCGGTGGATCCAGGGCCTAAAATTTCCAGATAGATATGTGTCAAATCTGAGAAGATGTGTCGATCCGAAGAAAAAC
Source organism: Iris pallida (assembly GCA_029216955.1). Classification (NCBI taxonomy): domain Eukaryota; kingdom Viridiplantae; phylum Streptophyta; class Magnoliopsida; order Asparagales; family Iridaceae; genus Iris; species Iris pallida. Next base: position 18,822,927 of record JANAVB010033820.1, read on the forward strand.
AAATTGACGGGTATGAAGAGCCACAACTGTCACGTATTCATGGAGAGGTTAATTCCGATTGCATTTTGGGAATTCTTACCGCAGGTAGTTTGGGATCCATTGACGGAGCTTAGCATATTCTTCAGGGATCTTTGTTCTAAGAAATTGCTCGTTGATCGTCTAGAAAAGTAAGAGAAGGACATTGCGGTAACACTGTGTAAGCTAGAGAGGGTGTTTCCTCCTGGATTCTTCGACTCTATGGAGCATTTGCCGATTCATCTATCCTATGAGGCACGTGTTGGTGGACCCGTCGAATATCGATGGATGTACCCGTTCGAGCGACATTTGAATCACCTAAAAAGAAAGGTAAAAAATAAGGCACGGGTCGAGGGTTCTATTTGTGAAGCCTATGTTCTCGAGGAGATTACAAACTTTTGTTCGATGTATTTCAAGCCTCATATTACAACTAATAGAATGTGAGCTTCCAGAAATAACGACGGAGATCATGAAAGTAATGATACAATACTGAAGGTATTCAATGCTCCAGGAAATCCATCGGATAAAATGAAGAAGAGATATCTGAACGATGATGAGCTAAGGGCTGCTCAGGTGTATGTATTACTCAACTGCGACGAGAAGAAAGTAGAGAAACTGGAGGGGTAAGTAATTAATACGTCTATATTATTTTAATAGTATTAATTATTATACTATTACATTAATTGAACGATGTTGTTTTCAGTATATTTAATGATGATGTGAGGTCAGGTAGGCCACACGTAACAGAAGAAGAACTAGAACAAGAAATGAGGCGTTATTTTCCATCATGGTTGAGTGCATATGTAAGACTTGAGAACTCTGTAATTACCTTTCTGTATATGCACTTGATTGAGAATGAGCTTAATTGCTTATTTCGTGGTATTTAGGTCGATTGTCCATACGCAAGACTTGAGAATGAGTCTATTAGAACGCTAGCCAAGGGACCAATTTATGCTGCAAAAATATGGCCAAGCTACTGTGTTAATGGGTTTAGGTTCAAGTCAACAACTTGTCCGATCAGAGACAACTTTGTGGATCTCGACTCCACCAAAAACAGCTGTTTGTGTATCAGGTCTTTGAACTACAAAGATGTTGATGCGGGCAACGATTTCTATGGCGTGCTACGGAAGATCGTGGAGCTGACATATAGTTATGGAATAGAGCCTGCTAAGATTGTGTTATTCAGGTGTGATTGGTTTGATCCGATTGAAGGTCAAGGTTGGAAAGTAGACAAGCACGGTCTTGTTGATATAAACTATCGGCGTCGATATCAAGCCTATGAACCATTTGTCCTATCAAGTCAGGCTCAGCTCGTGTACTTCACAAATTATCCTAAATAGAGAACAACAAGGTCGGACTGGTGGGCAGTATGCAAGACCAAAGCTAGAAATACCTTTGAGGTTGACGATATAGCTTATCAAGAGGATGAACTACCTCTTGTAACAAATATTATAGAAGTGGACACGACGAAAGTTCCTCATTACACATCTAATTGTGTAGAAGAAGTAGAATTATCTGAAGAGGAAGATGCAGATAAAAGTGAAGATGTAGAGGAGGAGGAAGAAGAAGAAGTAAATGAGATAAACGAACTAGATGAATTTTTAGAAGAGGATTAAATCTGTACGTTTGTTTTATCATCATATTTGACACTTTAGTGACACTTCTATCATATAAATCTGTGACACTTCAGTGACACTTTATTGACACTTTTATCTGTGACTATAATATTTTTCAAAAATTTGTGATGTCTATCATATAAATATGTTTTTTTGTTTTTTTGTCATATGTTATTATCAGGTATGACTAGACCATCTGGACGACGCGGAGGATTTTATATTAGGCAGTCCCGTCAGCCTCGGTCTGGGGATGGAGATTCCGTACCCTCATCCTCATCTCCGAGTACGCCATTGTACCGTTCTGTTCCCGGTCCATTACCGGGACAGGGCAGTTCCAGCAGGTTGGCGACTCCTTCCTCGTCGTCTAGCCTTCCTGATTCCGCGTCCAGCATCCCTGATCTTCCGTCCAGCATTCCTCCTACCGACGGCTCCATGGAGGGAGCCGACGCCGAGCATATGGAGGACGGCGATCAGACTGATCCTGTCCAGGCAGGAGGTGAGTGCGACCCTCCATGCGCTCCCCCGGGCGAGACGCGTATGGAGATTTGGACGGACGAGCCTACGAAGTAAGTTAATTAATTAATATATATTTTTCAAATAATTATATGTCATATATATTCATGAAAATTATTATTGTATAGATATCGGCCTTCTGCAGTACAGAGACAGCTGGGGGTATTTCTGAGGCAGAACTATGGTGGGCCTTGGATTAACTACTCAGATGCTCCCGCAGATAGGAAGGCCTTTTGGTTCGCCCACTTCAAGGTAAAAAATTTATTTATTTCTAAATTTTAATAATCATTTGTGTATATTATACAACTTTTCTATTTTACTTCTTGTAGAGGACCTATTTCTATCCACCACATCGGGCAGCGAAGATCGAGGGCCAATTTTCTGCCGTCGCAGCCAAGCTCATCCGTGATGCGATCCACGACCAGAAGTCTCGTGATCGCTCTGGACAGCCGATCCATGGTTGGATTACGCCAGAGCAGTGGACTGCGATGAAGGCAAGATTTAGCGATCCCAGGTACCAGGAGCGGTCTGACAAGGCCAAGGTGGCGCGGTCGAGCGCCGGTAAGTGGTGTGGTGGCTCCATTCTGATAACGGAGCATTTTCGTCATCTGGTACGTTTCCTATGATGGACATTAATTTATATATATTTTGATAGAATGTTTAATACTAATAATAGGTAATATATTTTAACAGGTAAAAAAGGGTGAAGACCGAACATGGTGACCATCTTCCTGGTCACCCATCGGAGGGCTGGGGAGTTCATTGACGAGAGGGCGACGCAGGCATATATACGTTCTATTCTTTATATTAATTTACTATAATTTAGAAAACAGGAAAATAGATATCAATATAGACTTTAGCAAACACTTACACGTTAGCAAACATGTTCTAGGCCGAGTTTATTCGGCTACAGGAGGAGGCGGCTGCTGCTGCTAGTGTGCCTGCAGAGGGAGGGGCTGGTACTTCCTTCCAGTCGCCTACAGTTCCATCGCCGGACGACCTCTGGATGACCGCCATTTGCGATCTTCAGAAGGGTACGTACTACGGTACGGGATCCTACGGCACGTATTTGGCTTCGGAGTCATCCCGGGCCCCCTCTGTCAGTGCGCAGTCTCCGGCTTCGCATGCGTCGTCACAAGCTCAGGATATTCATCGTCAGATCGAAAAGCTGCATCGCGAGTTACAGCAACAGATTTCTGACGCGGTCGAGCGACGATCCGACCCTCCGATCGTCACCGGACGATTTGATACGGTCGAGCGCAGTATACAGGAGCTGATGAGTCTGCAGCAGGCTACAGCTGCCAGCTTGCACACGTTTACCGAGTCTACGCAGCGCACAGAACGTAGACAGGTCGAGCTGGAGGGATCGCAGAGGAGCATGTCTGCCTCACTCACTCAGGTATCGACTTCGCTTGAGGCGAGTACTGAGAGGGTGGTGAGTACCCTTACTGTTTATGGTGAGCGACTGCGAGAGCTGGAGCAGATACGTCCTCCCGGTCCATCGACGGTGCCGACTCCAGACATTGCACTGCCTCCTACTGCCCCTACGGTACAGCTCATACAGGAGCAATATGAGTACATGCTATCCCAGATGCACGGCAGGGGTCCTCAGTGATCCAGTAGATTTTTTATCATCTTTGTATTTATTGGCCCTGTGGGCCCATTCACCGTTATGTACACAGGTTTTGAATATTATTTGACTCTGTTGGACATGTATGTTTGTTGGACATGTGTGTTGGTGATATTTAATTTGTTGGTATTTTCATTGAGTACATGTATGATATTTAGTTGTAGACTGTTATGTTGGAAGACTGTTATTCATCTATTAGTTATAGACTGTTATGATGGAAGACTGTTAATTGTGATGATATCTGCGACGGGGATGACAAATATACCTACGCTGGATTATAAGCGATGATCTGATATACAAAGGAGGTGCTGCCCAAATTTAAAAAATATATAATGTGTATTTTTGTGATGATGTGTGTCTGTATTTACAGTGAATGTGAAATACAGTATTCGGAACCATCGACAGTTTCGATTACTGTTGTATGTTTTATCTTGGATAGAAAGAGCAACAGTTCAGGGTGTACTTCTGAGAGCTTCATTTTTACGTCCTTCACTTTCTCGGGACGTCGTAAAGGATCCTGAGAAGGTGAAGGACGTAAAGAGGAAGCTATGAGAAGTACACCCTGAACTGTTGCTCTTTCTATCCAAGATAAAACATAGAACAGTAAGCGAAACTGTCGATGGTTCGAATACTGCACTTCACACACTGTAAACACAGACACACAGCATAACAAAAATACCAATTATTTTTTTTAATTTTTTTATAACATCTGCGACCTATAGCGACGTTCTGCGACGTTTTGCGACGTATAGTACACGTCGCTATACGTCGCCAAATAGTGACGTAACGTCGCTATCCGTCGCTATACTGCTGACATTGCATATGACCACCTGAGAGCTGACGTCGCTAAAGTTGTCGCTAGACGTCGCTAAAATGCTGACGTGGCTGCCATGCCATGTCATCATATATAAAGTTGACGACGTCGCTAAGTGGTCGCCCTACGTCGCGATAGTGGCGACGTATGATGACGTCGCTATCTGTCGCTAATGTTGCGACGTCTAGCGACACTAAACGTGACGTCGCAACTAGCAACGAATTGCGACGAAATTGTAATCTGTGACAAGCCTATACGCGACATCCAATTTTCGTCGCTAAATACGTTGCTAATAGAAATTAGCGACGTATTTTCCTTTTTTAGCGACGTATTCTGACGTCGCTAAAAGGGGTTATTTTAGTAGTGAGAGATACTTGAGTCCTCTGAACCGTGGGTAGGGTGAGGTAGGTAATATCCTAAGGTTAGTACTAGATACACATATCTATATATATATATATATATATCTGCAAGCAATCTCTTCCTCCTATCTATATGACTACACCTCAATATGTGTAGCTTCAAATGTCAGCACCTGACTAATATGTAGACTTCAAGCCCCCTAGGCAGGACACCCCCACTGTCCTAGACCTTAATGAGTATCAGCGGAGGCCTGATACTCCTACTGTAAATAGGTGTTTGCACCCTTATTGACTTACTCTTCAATATCTTATTGACATAGAAACCTATACTCGATAATTTCTTGCAATAACATTCTTAACTCATATGCAAAAAGCACTTCTTGTATCCTGATACTCTAGGGACCAAGTGTAAACCCCCTAAATTTCTACTATATTTTTTTATCGATTTTGGTACTGATTTAAAATTTTTGTATTGTACGTCGCGTAGTCGTATTGTACGTTGTGCGCAAACGACGTATTTCGTAATTGCTCGTCGAGTACGAATATGGACGAGCGTACATATTTTTAGAAAAATATTTTAATTTTAATTTTTATAGTTCAAAATAATTTATATAATAAATACTTTGCTATCATACAAGAATTGCTAAGTTTGTTCTTTTCATTTTAAAAGGGCCTTCAACTACTAATAATAAATAATTTCTTTATTGTATACTAGAAAAATATATTATGTAAATATTATTTGTGCATACATATATCATAATTATTTATTACCTTATTTTAAATAAATAGTGTAATTTTCAAAATTATTATTATTAGCATTTTTGGAAAATATATTTTTGAAATATTTGTGACAATTTAAATTTTGATTTGATTCCATGGATACATTTAAATAGTAAACTAATATCTATATTTGAAATTGATTTGATTTTTAAAATAAAAGAATTTAAATAGATTTAATTGGATTTGGATTGGATTTGATTGATTTTAAATTAATACATGAATTATCTATTTTGGGTTTAAACTAATCCTAATCCTTATCTTAATGGGAATTTCCACATCCTATAAATAGGCAGGTACTGCATTATTTCTCCACAAGCCATAATTATTCCACAAATAATTCTATTCTCGTGCGTGCATCGTGTCTGTGTCCATCCAAATTCTTATTCCAATCTTGTTTATATTTATATTTATTTTTTCGTGTCGGACACATCCCGACACAATAGAATTCCTAACCCTATCCCTAGCCCCGATCCATCCCGACACCCTCAAATTCCTAAACCTAACCTAACCCTACCCGAGCCAACAGCACACCTCCACGGGCCATCCCCCGGCCATCCACCACAGCCTTCCACCACCGGCATCACCACCCACTGGAACATCATCGACATCCCCACGACCATCGCTGACCCAACCGGCCACCCCGCCATAACCAAAACTACCATCACCACCACTGTTGCCGACAACAACCCCCGCCATGACCTAGCAACTCCACCACAGCCCCAAACCCAAACCCAACGACGACACCCTCCGTCGAACCCCGACACAGCCACCAACCAACCCCAGAACCTCCTCCTCCGTCGTGTCCTGCCAACCGCCGTGTCCCCAAGTCAAATTAACCAAAATAAAACCCTCACCTTCCTCGCTGCGTCGGAGCCGACAACCTCCTGCGCTTCCCTTCCCACCAGCCATCGTCTCCGCCACCACTAGAATCGCCACCAGCACTCGTCTCCGTCCGCGCCTCTCCTGGCCGCCGCCGGCGCAAACCCTAGCGCCGCTCCAGCCCTTCCGTGGACACGCGGGCACCTCCGCGAAGCCGTCGTACCGGCGAACCATCTCGTCGCCGGAGCGGTAAGCGCCGCCAAACCCTCGCAAAAGCCCCTTCCCGTCGTGACCTACCCGCCTCGCCGCGCCTTTCCATGAACCTGGCCGCCGACCGGCGTGTCCTAGCCGCCGCGTCCTAGCCACCGCACACCGCCCCGATTTCGACAGCGCCGGCGAGCGCGCGCACCCTCGATCGAACTTTTCGCACGCAGCCTCCACCGTCTTGGTCGAACTCCCCCTCCGCCGGACCGCTCCGATCTCCTCCGACTCCTCTCTCTCTTTCCTCACTCGATTTTTTTTCATCTCTCTCTCTCTCTCTCCCCCTCTTTTCAAGGCGAGCAGCAGTGCTGCCTTTTGTTTTTTGTTTTTTTTATTGTTTCATTTTTTTAATAATTCATTATTCTCTTTTTCTTTTCTTTTTCTTTCAAATTTTTTTTAGGAATTAAGTAAATTATTAGTAATATTATTTGATTATTATTATTATTATTATTATTATTATTATTATTATTATTATTATTATTATTATTATTGTTAATATTTTTGTTATTATTAGTAATTAATATGATGCATATTTTGGAAATAGTCGTAGATTGATATATTATTGTATTTACTATCATTAGTGTTATTATTGTTTTGATAATATATATCTATACTATTTTCCCAAAATTATTTAGTAACAAAAATATATGATTTAGGGCTTGAGCCCTACACTGATTTTCAAATTGGGTTTTTTTTGGCCAGCAATATTGATTAGTTTTATAACAAGTATATTGCTTTTGATTTATACATATTTTTATTTTATTTTCTAAAAAGCTTATTATTTTATAATCTGAATACATATATTTCTTGAATTTAATTATAAGTATAATTTTAAAAGGATTTACAAAATATATTTTATATGTCTCCAAAATATTTTTAAATATTGTGATTGGTAAAATCATAGTTTACAACCATTATAAATAATTTCTAAAAGTAATTAAATATTTATTTATACCAATTATCTTCGATTATCAATCTTGTCCCTCGCTAGTCATATTCCTATCTTCTTGCATATCTCGAACTTTCCTATGTCCACCCTAACTAATATGACCGTCCCGGACCCGATGGAACTGTCCGTGCCACCATCAGAGGTCACCTTGCATAGTTGTTGTACTTAAGTTGCAGTTCGGGCCACATTGATCATTGCAGTACACCAGACGTCCTACCAGGCAAGACACCTTGCCATTTGCTGTTTATTTATTTTAGCTCATATTTCATGCATTAGTATTATTTTCTTTATGCAAAATAAACTGTGATACATGGCTTAACCTGTTAGAACTTACTGTTCATTTATATTTCCTGCTATGTATTATTTTTCTTACATATTAAACCTAGATTAAGGGATCACATTTGTGTGTTGCATTCATGGCCTTGACACGTTATACCACGAAGATGTGTGTCACATGTAGAACACGGAAGTACGTGATTGGCTGGCCACCAGTACGTACAAGCCGTGCGATAGGAATAACCGCTAATAGAGATTGCATGCTAGTTTGACTTAGCGGTTATAGTGGTTTTGTGTTGTGGATACAACACAGTAGGCATTGGGCGGGGAGGACAATTCCTTAGCGTATGGGCTTCGATGTACTTTCCCTTTTGACCTGGACTCTCCGCTGGAGATACGGGGTTGATGACCCATGATTACTGACGGCCACTGACGATTATGAGAAACGTCATGCTCTTACTGATGGGGCCTCTGGTGCCCAAAGGGGACTACGCCGATCCTATTTAGCCAGGGCCCATGCGTAGGAAGGATTATTTTTAACTACATTTCACTTAGAACGGTTAGGTACCTTTATCCGTTAGGTACGAGTACTTTTGGTTTGGGTACTTGTATCTGACCGTGGCTTGGAACAATAACTTGTCGCGGATTAGTTCGTCATATCTTGTCCTTGTTTGGTTGTAGGTGTGACTTACTACTTCGATGAGAAGGTATTGAACCTTGTTGGGGTCCGGATACCGTATTGGATTCATAGCATGGAAAGATACGTCACCGTGAATTAGTTTACCATCTTCTGTCCTTGTTTGGTTGGGGGGATGGTAAGCTCATTCAATAGGTGCGCATTGGACCATGTTATAATTCAATTGACTTATTTATTTGAGCAATATTTATTCAGTTTATATGGCATGATATTATGTGTCTTGTTACGTCCCTCTGAGGACCTGGTTATCTCCCCAGGTGTGTGCTCTTGTGTTTCGCAGGTACTCTAGCTCTAGCCGTGATCATTGTTATTTCTTCGAGGATGATTGCACTTGGATCGTCTTCGCTCGCCAAATTTATTTTCTTTCTCATGTATTTTTCCTTATTTTGTAGGTAGTGGATTTGTCTCCGCCCAACATATTGTATCAAGACAATTCATTATCTTTATATGATATCTTTTATTCATTTATTTTGTATGGATGAGATTAGTTATGGTTCTACTGTATTTTACAGCTTACGTATATTTATTATACGGCTGGCATGTCTACGTTCCAAGTCCTACATATTTTGGGACTGGGGCGTTACACCAAGGTAGCCAGATGTCACATCTGACATGACCAAGACTACCGTGGTCATCCAGCGGAACCAGTAGACCAAGAAGGGTCTATAATAAGTATGGTCTGGTCCCTTAGCCTCTCTTAGAGGTTCTATCGAATGTCTACCATCATAGATTTCTAGGTATGCTAATGAAGAGAATTAGCAGAGTAAGGAGGTAGGAATTACCTCTGAAGTTGTCTCCTCTCCCTAGATACTTGAGGCTGCTCTTCAACTTTGAAGAATAATGGATGGTGGTGGAGCTAGGGTTATGAGGGAGGCAAGAGTCGGCTATCTCTGGTTATATATACTAAGTTTTGGATTGCTTGAGAGGGAAAAGTAGATAGAGGAGAATAGGTTTAAATCTCCTAGAGTTATCACCAATTTGAATAGGGATCGAAATATATATTTGAGTCAACCTCAAATTCAGAGGTTTAAATCTCTGTGTATTCGAATATGATTTGAAATACACAATTGCACTTAGGTCCCTCATAGTTGGGATATTTACAAAACCCTCCTGCTGCCTTTATATTTACTAAGAAACAAATAATAGATATATATGTTACATATATACATTTATTATTCAAATATCTATTCATTACTTTAACAATTCAGCTACATATAATATAAAAAAAATAGGAAAACTGGGCTAAGGGCTCACAGCGACTAAAAGGAAGGCTCTGCATTCCTGAAACTGCCGAACTCAGAAAAAAAATTCTGACCGAGACACATTATGCGAAGTACTCGTTACATCCTGGAAGCACCAAGATGTACAAGGACTTGCGCACCAACTTTTGGTGGCACGACATGAAGAAAGGCGTGGCTACTTTTGTGTCGCAGTGCATGCCGTGTCAGCAAGTGAAGGCGGAACACCAAAGGCCAAGCGGAGAGCTGCAGAACCTTGCCATTCTCGAGTGGAAGTGGGACAACATCTCGATGGATTTCATTGTGGGATTTTTGAAGACGCCGCGGGGGAATGATGCGATTTGGGTCATTGTTGATAGATTGACCAAGTCGGCTCACTTCATCACAATTAAAGTAGGATAGAGCGTCGATCGGTTAGCATAAATATACATCGATGAGATTGTTCGACTGCACGGGGTACCGGCCTTAATAATTTTGGACAGAGACGGGCGATTCCTATCGCATTTTTGGACGAGCCTACAAGCGGCGATGGGGACCAAACTAAATTTTAGTTCGACGTACCACCCCCAAACAGACGGTCAGATGGAGAGGGTAAATCAAATCTTAGAGAATATGTTGCGTCTGTGTGCGATCGATCTAAAGACTAGTTGGGATATGCATTTGCCGTTTGCGGAGTTTGCGTATAACAACAGTTATCAGTCTAGCATTCAGATGGCTCCGTATGAAGAGCTCTACGGAAGGAAGTGTCATTCACCAATATACTGGGACGAAGTCGAAGAGCGACAAGTGCTTGGACCGGAACTGGTGGAGCAGGCCGTCGAGAAGGTCCGTTTGATTCGAGATAGACTCTATATTGTACAAAGTTGACAAAAGAGCTACGCAGATCTTCGTCGACGATCGCTAAAATTTTTGGTCGAGGACCACGTATTTCTGAAAGTAACGCCCATGCGTGGTGTGATGCGGTTCGACGTTAAAGGCAAGTTGAGCCCAAGATTCGTAGGCCCTTTCGAGATCATCGAACGAGTTGCAACAGTTGCTTATCGGATCGCACTACCTCCTGCCTTGGCTGATGTGCACGATGTTTTCCACATCTCACAACTTCAAAAATACGTGCACGATCCAAGTCACGTGGTTAGCTTCGATCAGTTGGAGCTACGTACTGACTTGTCTTACTCGGAGGAGCCTATTCAAATTTTGGACCGTAAGGAGAAGGTGTTACGAAATCGGTCGATGTCTTTGGTCCACGTGCTTTGGCAGAACCATTCAGTTGAAGAGTCGATGTGGGAAATGGAGGCAGAGATGAAGGAGAAGTACCCTTCGTTGTTTATCTAAATTAAGGTCAGATCCTTGTTCTTAAGTTTCGGGATGAAACTTTTTCTTAGTGGTATATTATGTAGTGCTCCGCTTCGATAGGCGATGGACTTCATAATATGCTAGCGCCGAGTCAGATCGGTTGGGAACTTAGCTGGCCATCTGACTCGATCGATGAGCTTGATAAACGATAACACCTTATGGCATCGATCAAATCGATTTGGACGGATGTTACGAGAATCGATCCAACTAATGGAACGACTTCTGTTGGAATAAGTCCTAGATGCAGCGGGCTGTGCCTCGGCGAGTGAGCTCTATATAAGAGTCCCTTCGACGGGACCGGACCGCTGTATGGTTTTCTTGGAGCTTTTGCTGCTGGGTTTTTATGAAGTGCTTTCGCGTCGTTTTTCTGGATGCAATCTACAAATTTTGAAGCATGGGAAAAGGAAGGATTCCTAACAAAGTGTTGGTGCCATTGCAGAAGCTCGCGTAACTAAAACTTGAACATTGCGAAGCACTTCGACGGTCGGCACGATCAAAGGACTTGGTAGGTGATTCGACCCTTCTTTTCTACTCTGTCCCGTAAACGAATTTCCTTTGCTTCGAATTCATCCAAATCGACGATGCCAAGTTAAATTATCACGATCCGTTACCCAAATTGCTGGGCCAGACCGAGTCATGTCCAGCCTACGCTTGAGATAAAGTGTAGTAAGCTGTTCTAGAGACAACAAGGTAAGACTAAAATGTGCTACCAGTTCTATATGTAAAGAAGAGTCATAAATGCTCCAAACACAAAAGTCATCTCATATAATAGTAAGTCCAAGTACAAGTCCGAAATGTAAAGCTGGATACAGGTCCAGTCACAAAAATACATAGTCTAATACATGACTACTCTCAAAAGTCCAAAATAAATAGACAACTAGACGAGGTTCCCCGCAGGTACATCCTCGTAAGATAAAGTCTGGTCCTCGGCAGTAACTCCATAATATGAATCACAGAGCAACTCCTCCTCAGTAAGAATACATACAACATTATCCTGTCAGGACGGAAGCAAGTACTGAATCTAACAAACATATAATACTGATCATGTGATAAAAAAATGACATATCATGTTTATCCAGCTTTTAGATACATCTTATCATGGCAATAATTATTTATTTTAAAGTTTAAAACTGTAGTAGGTGAGTGATCAGTCAAAAGGTAAAATAGGATGTACAGTGGTACATATTAATTTTCTGAAGCGTACATACGTACCCTTAACGGCATCGGTGTATATCCATACACAAATGTGGGACCAGACATACAACACAGATACATATAGAATGTAACGGTGGTCGGTAAATACATACGGGGAAGGGGGGCATGATCACGTACACTACTAACAGTTTCCCCTTAACCCGTTGTTTAAACATGTGAGAGATATAAAAACTGTCCTAAACATGGTAGAGACTGAAAGTAATACAACATGTGAAGTTTTAACTTGCTACCCCAAGGATCAGCATTTAACATGGTTGGAAATCACAGTTTATGTTTATAGCAGTATGTAAAGTTTGTAGAAGTACTTATCTTTAGCAAAGCAAAGTAGCGATAAAAATGCTATAGATGCCTGGTAACTCGTCACTGTAGAAATAAATACATAAACTTAGTTTTTACACTAAGTTAAACACTAAAACACTAGTGGTACAACACGACTTTCTGACTGGACACCTAGCCAAATGATGACTTTAGTATAGAAGACCAATACGGGGTGACACAATACCCAAACTAACTTTCTAGGGTCTTTATACTAGTTTAGGGTGAGGTCCAATATGACTATAACTCAAAATAACACAAAAAGTTGCAAGTCGTAACTATGCAATAATTAAATTAAACTGTACACTATGTTCCAACAATTTTTAAGATAGACAAAAAGCTCAATTTTACATAAAATAAAGTATCAAAATGATTCTTATTAATTATAGAAATTTATACTAATTTTTTTGGAATTTATAAACCCTCATAAATATTTATTAAAAACCAGCAAACATATATATACTGAAAATGAGTTCTGTTTTCCTATTTTTATAAAAATACCAAAAGTACTTATTAAATGTTGTAAAAATTATAATAAATTATCTACATTAACATAGTATTTAAATACAATTATTTTCAGAATTTTACAACACTTGAAATATATACAAAAATTCAAAAACAGCAAGCAACAATTTCTAGAAAATAATTAATTAATTATTTACTATTTTGTCCATGTATTCAAAATTGAACCGAAGTCCAGATACAGGACCCAGAGACATGAATCAAATCCAATATGACTTGTACAGACTCTGAATATATTAGACACAATCGGGCCCAAAAATCTATGCTAGGCTTGGACATCAATTGGTCATAATCAATAAAAAACAGTAATCTATATACATAAATAAATATATTTTTAAAGTGCTAAAATACACAAGTCACAATTTAAATAATAAAAATGACTTGTGAATAATATATATATATATATATATATATATATATATATATATATATATATATATATATATATATATATATATACACACACACACAAATACTTTATACATATATACAACAATATATATATAATATATATACAAACATAAACACATATACATATATATATATATATATATATATATATATATATATATATATATATATATATATATATATATATATATATATACACTTATATAATAAAATACTAAATATAAAATATATATATATATATATACAAATACTGTATATATACATATATAACAGTATATATATAATAATATATATACATAAATACATATATATATATATATATATATATATATATATATATATATATATATATATATATATATATATATATATATATATATATATATATAAATACATATATACATATATAATAAAAATATATATATATATATATATATATATATATATATATATATATATATATATATATATATATATATAAATACATATATACATATATAATAATATACATATATAATAATATAAAATAAAACAAAAACAAACAAAAACGAAAATAAAACAGGGAAGGGGGGCTCGAACTCGGCCCAGATGGGGGCCGGGTTTTTAGGCGCGGTCGGGCTGCCCAGGGGGTCAGCCCGAGCCATCTGTTAGAGATTGGGTTAGGGTTAGCCTTATTTAGGTTTTAGGTTAACGGGTCTAAACCCGATAGCCAAACTTCGTGTCCTTACTGTTTGGGACACGAAGAACGACTAAGTCCCCGTGTCTTGGTCATGCACGACACGCACGGGTCGAATTGGACGTGTCCAAACTCACCATTGCGTTGCACATGTCCTCGCGAGTCACATACGAGACACGCACGACACGGTTTTAAAGCTATTACCTACGTGTCCGGTCGAGCTAGTGGTCGTGGAGGGGGCTGGACGGCGGCTGGGGCATCGTGGACGTGGCGCTAGGGCGGCGCTGCACTCGTTTCGACGAGGCACATCTAGTGGTGGTGGTTGTGGGTGGTGTAGATGGCTGGGGAGGTGGCGCTGGGTAGTCGTCGGAGTTAGGGTTAGGGTTTAGGTTTCGTCGGGGAAGAAGGAGTGGTGGTTATCGATGGTGAACTAGGGTTAGGGTTTAGACTGGGGGGTATTTATAGGGGAAAGGAGGTCGGTGTTAGGATCTGGGTCGGCCGGGAAAGACAGGTGAAGTCGGTGGTCGTCGGGGGCAGCTGGCCAGTCGTCGGGGGTGGGTGACGGGGGTTTAGCAGTTAGGTCCCTAGAATTTAGGAAATAGCAGTTAGGTCCAAAACCTAACAGTTTGCAAATAATATTTGCAAACCGATATAAAAACAATTTTAAATATTACAAAGTGATATTAAAACATTTTAAATAATTATAAAAGGATATATTTTGACTTAAAAACTATTTAAAAATTATCTAAAAATTCTAGAAAAATTTCTAAAAATCATAATAAATTATTTTAAAGCTAAATAGGTCATTAGCAACTAATTTACACTAACTAAACCAAATTTGAAAAATAGGGGCTGACAAGTCTTCCCTCCTTGAAAAATTTCGTCTTCGAAATTCACAAGGATTAAAGACCCTACAATTTTCTAATATAACAAGTAATGCAACAAATGACTAAGGCTACGATCAAAACTAACCTCTAAGGTATCAAGCGGGAACGGGTGGTTCCCTCGCAGCTGTTGGGTCGAACAAGTAAGGATATCTCTCCCTCATGTCCGACTCCCTCTCCCAAGTAGATTCACCCGGAGAGTGACAGCTCCAAGCTACTCGTACTAAGGGTATGATTTTGTTCCTCGGCCTCTTCTCCCTCCTGTCTAATATCTCCACTGGCTGCTCAGTAACTGCAAGGCTCGGTCCGATCTCCAACTCTGAATGATCTAGCATATGACTGGGGTCCGGAACATATCTCCTCAGCTGAGACACATGAAAGACATCGTGAACTCCTGCTAGGTTGGGTGGAAGTTCAACCCTGTAAGCTACCTCTCCGATCCTGCCAAGTATCTCAAACGGCCCGATGTATCTAGGGCTCAACTTGCCTCATCGTCCGAACCGGATCATCCCTTTAGTAGGTGATATCTTCACTAGGACCATATCTCCGTCGGTAAACTCTATCGGTCTGCGACTAGCATCGGCCCAGTATTTCTGCCTGTCCTGAGCGACTCTGAGCCTGTCTTTGATCATCCCGACCTTCTCTGCTGCATCCGTGATCATCTCTGGCCCAAGCATAACTCTGTCCCCAACATCGTCCCAAAAGAGCGGTGTACGACATTGTCGTCCATATAGTTCCTCGAAAGGAGACATACCGATGCTGGCTTGGTAGCTGTTGTTGTATGAAAACTCTACCAAGTGCAAATGGCTCTCCCATGATCTGCCAAAGTCCAGCACACAAGTCCTCAGCATGTCCTCTAGTGTCTGTATCATCCTTTCGGATTGTCCATCTGTCTGTGGGTGGTACGTCGTACTGAACTTGAGCCGACTATTCAACTCCTTCTGCAAGCTCCTCCAGTAGTGGGACGTGAATCTGCTGTCCCGGTCCAACACGATGCTCACTGGTACTCCGTACAAGCGAACTATCTGCTGCATGTATAGCTCTGCCAACTTCTCGGTGGAAAACCCCACCTTGAAGGGTATGAAGTGCGCATACTTCGTCAGCCTGTCCACGATGACCCAAATGGCATCCTTCCCTCATAGGGAACGAGGAAGCCCTGAGACGAAGTCCATCGTAATGTGTTCCCACTTCTACTCGGGAATGGGTAACGGCTACAATAGACCAGCTGGCCTCTGGCGCTCCGCCTTGACCTGCTGGTAAACTAGGCATCTCGAGATGAAACGTGATACATCTCTCTTCATCCCGTGCCACAAAAGATGTTCCCGCAAGTCACGGTACATCTTGTTAGCACCAGGGTGAATAGAATATCTCGATCGGTGCGCCTCCTGCAAGAGTGCCTCTATCAGCTCTCCCTTCGGCACGCACAATCGGCTGCCATGCCTCAAGGATCCATCCTCTGCTACGGTGAAGTCATCCAGCAATCCAGCTAAAGCCTGGGCTCGAAGTCTGCGAAGGCTCTCATCTGTAGACTGTGCCTTCCTGATCTGCTCCATCAAACCTGACTGGATGTCGAACGCCATCATCTGTATCACTGATCCTGGCCGAACTATCTCGATACCGAGCTTTTCTAGATCTTCTCGTAAATACCGATCTAACATCAGATACTATGCCATCGGATGTCTGCTCAGTGCATCCGCTACCACATTTGCCTTCACGGGGTGATACTGTAAATCGATATCGAAGTCCTTCGTCAACTCCAACCATCGTCTTTGCCTCATGTTCAGCTCTTTTTGCGTGAACACATATTTCAAGCTCTTGTGGTCAGTAAAGATTTCTACACGCTCTCCGTATAAGTAATGTTTCCATAACTTGAGTGCAAAGATCACCGCATCTAACTCTAGGTCATGGGTAGGACAGTTTTGCTCATGAGTCCGTAATTACCTAGATGCATAAGCAATCACTTTCCTATGCTGCTGTAGGACACATCCTAGCCCCTTTTCCGAAGCATCGCTGTATATGGTGAAACCTCCAGATCCTGAAGGTAATGTCAGAATTGGAGCGGTCGTCAGCCTCCTCTTCAGCTCCTCAAACGCTGCCTGGCAGTCCTCTGACCAGATGTACTCTGCATCCTTCCGCGTCAGCTTCGTCATGGGTTCAGCTATCCTAGCAAAGTCCTGGACGAACTTCCTATAATAGCCGGCTAAACCCAGAAAGCTCCTGATCTCTGAAACTGACGTCGGAGCCTTCCATGTCTCAACGGCAGCAATCTTCCTGGGATCCACCGAGATCCCCTCTCCAGTAACTATATGACCAAGAAACTCCACTCGGTCTAAAAAGAACTCGTACTTCGACAATTTGGCAAACAACCTCTCCTGCCTCAGAATCCCCAAAACTGTCGGCAAGTGCTCTGCGTGCTCCTCCGGCGTCTTCGAGTATATCAGGATGTCGTCGATAAATACTATGACGAACTTATCCAGATATTGGTGAAATGTCTTATTTATCAAATTTATAAAGACAGCTGGCGTATTTGTGAGACCAAATGGCATCACCAGAAACTCGTACTGCCCGTACTTCGTGTTGAATGCCGTCTTCTGGATGTCTGCAGCCCTGACTTTCACCTGGTGGTACCCGGATCTCAAATCTATCCTAAAAAATACTTTAGCCCCACTCAACTGGTCGAACAAATCATCTAACCTGGACAGAGGATATTTGTTCTTAATGGTGATGGTATTCAATGCCCGGTAGTCAATACACAATCGAACTGTACCATCCTTCTTAGGCACAAAGAGCACTGGCGCTCCCCATGGAGAAGCACTAGATCGAATGAAACCCTTTTTCAACTGGTCATCAATCTGCTCCTTCATCTCTACGGCCTCCTTGGGTTCACTCTATAGCAAGCCCGGGATACTGGTGATGAACCCGGTACTAAATCTATAGTAAACTCCACATCTCTGTCAGGCGAAAGTCCTGGAAGATCCTCTGGGAATACATCCATAAACTCCCTAATGATAGGATGTGGCGGTGCTATCTTCCCAACTGTCGCACAACAGTTCGGCTCTAGGCTGATCTCCGGCCCTGTCCTCCTGACACTGAATGGTGCCATACCTGGGGACTGAACAGAATACTACCCTCATGACAGTCTATAGCTGCATGGGCATAGCTAAGCCAGTCCATTCCTAATATGATATCAAACCCGGAGAGTAGCATCACAAGAATCGTCCCCTAAACTCTCTTCCGGCTATAGTAATAGCATCTATAGATAGCTCTAATGGGCACTGATCTGCCTCCTGTCATTACTCTACTCATCTCCTCGGTAGGTGTAGCTACTAAGTGGTGTTTATGCAAAAACTCTAATGACAGAAGCTATGAGATGTACCAGAATCAAACAACCATAGAGCCGAAAAGTATGCAAATAAATATGACCTGTGATG